>BGPR01000322.1:729108-756100 GCA_013235015.1 Araneus ventricosus
TTTTTTTTATCAAAAATGACACCTAGAAATTTCACTTCACTGATCATGTTTATAACCTGACCATATAGCTTAACTTCTAGTTCGGAATGAAGACGTCGCTTACGACAAAAATGTACACACGATGTTTTAGATGTGGAAAATGTAAACCCGTTTAAAATAGACCAGTGTGTTAATTTGTTCAATGTAATTTGCAATTGTCTTTCAGTAAAAGCCATGTTATCTCCTGAACAAGAAATATACAGGTCATCAACATATAAAAAGGATTTAACGGAAGGTTGTAAATGTTTAAAAATGCTATTTATTTTCAAAGCGAAAAGCGTAACACTTAGAACGCTACCTTGTGGGACACCTTCTTCCTGAATGAAGAGATCAGACAACTGATAGCCTACTTTCACTCTAAACTGTCTTAAGCGTAAAAACTTTTGAATAAAAATGGGAAGATTTCCCCTCAAATTGCAGTTGAATAGGTCTTGTAGAATACCGTACCTCCAAGTTCGGTCGTAGGCTTTTTCTATGTAGAAAAATATTGCTACCAAGTGCTGTCTTTTAAGAGAAATAGTTCCGATGTCCGTTTCCAAGGCCAGTAAGTTGTCAATAGTGCATCTGCCTGGTCGAAAACCACTTTGGAAAGGGCTTAAAATTTTGTTGTGTTCTAGATAGTAAACCAAGCCTCTGTTCACCATCTTCTCCATAAGTTTGCAAAGGTAATTAGTGAGAGCAATCGGGCGATAGTTCAGAGGATTTGAAGGATCTTTTCCAGGTTTAAGGATTGGGATAATAATAGCTTGCTACCAGCTGGATGGAAAACAGTGTTCATGACAAATTCTAATGTAAAGATGAAGTAAATTTTGCAAAGAGCTGCTTGATAAGTGTTTAATCATTTGATAACTGATATTGTCAGGGCCTGGCGACGTTTTTTTAACTTCAGATAGGCATACTTTAAGTTCATGAAAGGTGAAGTCTGTATTATAGGGTGCGTATGAATTTGATTTGAAATTAAGTTTTTGTTTTTCTGCAAGCTTTTTATGGTTCTAAAAAGATGAAGGATAGGTATTGCTATTTGATGTTTGAGAGAGTGTGGACGCAATGCAGTTTGCTATATCCTGAAGAGAAGTTACAGGTATGCCGTTTTGGTATAAAATATTGATATTGCGATCTGTAAAAATACCGGATGCTTTTTTCACTTTTTCCCACAGTTTATTGCTGGATATAGTAGAATTAAGGCTGTTAACATATCGCTCCCATGACTCTCGCTGACTTCGTCTTTGAATTCGCCTTGAGTAAGCTTTGGCCTGTTTGTAGAGAATTAAATTGGCAGATGTTGGATATCGCCGGAAGCGACCCCAGGCTTTTCTCTGGTTTTTGTATGCCTCTCGGCAATCCGAGTTCCACCATACTTTGCGTTGTCTTCTAAAATTATTTTTTGTTTTCGGAATAGAGTTTTCAGCGGCGGCTATTAAAGTTTCAGTGATTTGATTTCCTGTAATGTCTATAGGGTTGTCACAAACCATGGTTTTTATAATGCATGCTGTGGAGGTAAATTTTGTCCAGTTTGCTAGGTCATATTTAAATCTAGAGAAAACTGTATGAAGGTGTAAATGCCTGTTGTCTGTAAGAATGATTGGGAAGTGGTCGCTGTTGTGCAAGTCGGGATCCGTTTGTAAACTGAAGAAAGGCAAAAGTGAAGGACTGCAAATAGCAAGATCTATGGAGTGAAATGTCCGGGTAGGTGTATGATAATGAGTGATTTCGTCTGTATTAAGAAGACAAAGATTATGATCGTGCAGCAGTTTTTCAATTTGACGACCACGGGAATTCGTGTCATCACTGCTCCAGATTTGACTATGGCCGTTTAAGTCTCCAAGAATGGCAAAGGGTTCTGGAAGTTGCAACATGAGATTATTTAGATTTGTCTGATCAATTTGAGTATTCGGCGGTAAATACAAACTGCAGACTGTAATTAGCTTATGTGTAAAAATTTGTGCAGCTATGGCTTGAAAAGGGGTATTCAAAGTTAATAGGGATGAAGGAATGTTGTTTGAAATTAGTAGAGCTACTCCACCAGAAGTCCTATTGGCTGGATGATCCTTGCGGAAAACAGTATAACCATGGAGTCGGAATGAATGTTCAGGTTTTAAATGAGTTTCTTGAAGAGCAACGCAAGCAGGCTGGTAAGAATTTAAAATGTCCTTAAGATCGGACATTTTGTGTTGAGCGCCACGGCAATTCCAAGATACAGAAAAGGCCATGAAAACCCCACAAGCAAAAAGAAAAAAAACTAAGGGGAAGAAGGTGGTGAGTTGGTCTCGCTTTCAGTTGACATCAAATCTTCATCAGATGGGTGAACTGAAAGAAAAGGACCGTCAGTATATCCTTGCTTTTGTTTAGATATTTTTAAGAAATCTTCTTTTGAGGCTGGTCGATTAGCAATATATGATGGAGATCCTTTGACTTTTTTTGTGCAGCAACACGAGCTTTTTTTGAAACTTTTGGTTGTTCCTGTTTTAATATGTTTGTGTCCTTTTTATTTTTAGGTTTGTTGGTAGGTATTGATTTTGTAGGAAGGGATATATCTGAGGAAGCAGTAACAGAGACAGATGGAATAGAAATGGAGGTAGCAGTTTGTTTGGTTGGTTCTGTTCCGTTTGTTGTAGAAGGTAGGGAAATGGCAGGTATGGGAGCACTTGTCCGACATTCGCTACTGCTGTTTGTGGAACAAGCCGAGGTTGGCTGAAATGCTGTCACAAGAGGTGGAACGGCACAAGCTTCAGATACAGTGGAAAACGTTTTTTCCCAAGATTTTTTAATCTCTAGGAGAGAGAGCCAGTCACTTTTTTTAATTGTAATTACGTCATTATCAGAAGGGGGAGTAACTGTAGTAGGTGCTGTAGGAGTGTTTATGATACTGGGTGTAGGTTGCATGTTTTGCAAGCAAGAAGGAGTGACTACTAAATTTAGTGCTGATGAATATGAAATGCCAGGTTTGGGTGTTCTGTCGTTGACGATTTTTCGGGCTTCTGGAAAGGAAATGATTTTTGTAATTTTAACAGTTAGAATCTCTTTTTCTTGTTTATAAGGAGAGCATGAACGGGAAAAAGCTGGATGGTCACCATTACAATTATAGCATTTTGGTGTGGTGGATGAGCAATTATTACTGCCATGATCTGGGAGAGAGCAGCGAGCACAGATTTGTTTACCACGGCAAGCTGTTATTGTGTGGCCAAACCTCTGAAACTTGAAACAGCGCAGAGGGTTTGGTATGAAATGTCTAACAGGGCAGTTCATGTAGGCTATTTTAACTTATTTTGGTAATACAGGAGTATTAAATGTAAGTATGACATGTTTTGTTGGGAAATTTTGATTATTTCGTTTAATAATGATAACTGGACTGCAATAACTTTTTGATCTTTCAAACATTCCAAGATATCATCTTCCAGATCCCTCTGAAATTCACTTTCTGATATTACGCCTTTAGAATGGTTAAGAGTGTGATGTGGAGCGACTTTAACTTCAATTTCACCGGTTTTTTGCAATTTCATTAAATTTTCTGACTGTTTTGTATTGATGGTTCCTATGAGTAATTGTCCACTGTGTAACTTTTTGATTGATTTTACTTCTCCAATGACTGCAATGATAGTTTTGTGAATCAATATGGGGGATGGATTTTTTAAATCACCTTTTTCAGCACTAACAATAAAAAATTTCGAAGAAGCATTACTATGGTGAAGTACATTTTGAGCCATGCGATATTAATAGTAATTCAGGCCCGACGGCATCACCCACCACGGAGCTCAACAAGGGATGACAGTTACCGGCTCTGGAATTTCCAGCCTCGGCACTTGCCATGATGCTAGCCGGAACCTATACGCTGGGAGTCACACCCGGGGACAGTGACCACCCTTAACGCCAAGCCCAAAGAGTGACCCCTTCGCTTGATCCCCTTGAGCAGACCAGCCATGTGACTGGGATACCAGCCGATTGATACACCGGGGACCGAAATGTACCACCCGTCAAATGAGTCGCCACGCACGGCCAACACGTGGGGGTAATTTGCTGTCCATGAGAAGCAGGAAGCAAACAGAGTTGCAAAAGCTTCTCATGGAGAGCCCCCTCGCCTACCCTCGAGGGAAGGAAGGAAAAAGCAAAAACTCAAAGGGAGGAAAAACTATAAAGGAGATCAGACACTAGGGTACCTCGGGGTCGTGAAGCCCGTCACATCTGGAGAAGATGCGCCCCTGAGGGGCACAAACCATTGTAGTGGACGATTCAGGATCAGTTCCATGTTATGTATAATACCTCCTTTGACACCTGTGTTGACTGATGTTCCGTCGCAACCAACTTTGTTACATCTATGTCATTGTTAACGTATGACATAAAAACTATATATGTTATTTCCAATAATTTGCTCTCTCCTGAAATTTACAGACACGTGGCCGATGTACTCAGAGCCAGGTTCTTTTACCGAGCTTATGTGTTCTTCTATTGTGACTTTTCTTCTGTTGTCTTCCATTGATAGAATCCTGTCTTTTCGCCCCTCTAAGTATGAAGCAAACTTGTCATGGTCATAATCTTTTATGACCTGAGACAATAGAATGGTTCTTGCCTTTGTTCTCCCACGCCGAATTTTATTTCTGTCAATAATGTTCAAAACATTGCTTTCTGAGATAATGCCCACGTCTTGAAGCGCAGCTGACACGATGGCAGCGCCTGCTCGGTCGGAAATACCAAATCGGTCCAATGTTCTAACTGCAGCTAAAACTTTTGTCACTACAGGTGTGACTGTGGGGAAGATTCCATGAAGTACCAGTTCCGACTTATGGAGGGGTGGGAGGATAAAGCAGGAGACAGGAAAAAGATGGGATTGCCTACTGCTCTAGTTGTTTAACCGGACTGATTTGACGGTGTGGGGAGGGGGAGCTGAGTCACAAAATGTTGCAATGTACATTATACAACTCACTACTTATTACTCACTACTCATTAATCATCACTTTTGGTTATTTATATTGCAGGAAAAACAATTATTTCGAATCTAAAATCGTATAATCAATAATCAAAATTAAGTATTTTTCCAAATTTTTTTTGAAAAATAGTATAATTAAAATTCAGTATTTTTCCATTTTTTTCGAAAATTCAACCCCCTTGCGGCGGTATTAAATTTTGAATTTAATTTTTTTATTATTTTTCTCTTAATCTCCATACCATAGGACATCTTTTCCGCATAGGTAGGTTTTGATTAATAATAATATTTTTTTCCGTAGAAGAGCGATCCACCCTAGTATACATTCCTCATCAATTTTCAAAAAGAAGAATAAGCATATAATCATATGTGACAATTTTAGAGTTTCAAACTACGTTCAGCGACTTCGAAGTACATTTACTCAAACGTCTTTCTGCTTTGTGAAATACTTTTCCCACATTATTGCTAGAAAAATTTATTAAATGATTTCAGAAGATATGATCCAGTCGGGTACATTCCTTATAAAGAGGCGGAGCAAATTTGATGTTCCATATAAAAAGCTGACTTCATTTATTTAAAAGACATATTTATATTTTTGAAGGAATTCCTGTAACAAGAAACATTAAAATACTCCAAGAAATCTCAGTATCTGCCTTTAATTAGTCTTGCTATAATGCTATACCCAAGTTTTAGAGGTTTCCTGAGTATAACATTGTATACTTATTGAATACATCTGTATTAAGCATACTGCCTAAACTTATTTAAAACTATTTCTCATAGATAGAGCACTAAAAATATTTAGTAGGTTACAGCTTTACTTTAGAAGAAATCTAAGCACAGACACCAGCTTCTGCATATTACGGAGCTGATTTATGATGACTTTTCGAAGTTAAAAACCATGGGTGTATTATTTCTGGATATATGCAAATATATTGACAAAATTTGGCACAAGGGTTTAATATCAAAGCTCATTCGATTTAAATTTTCGGCTTTACATATCAAAATCACTCTCACCTAAATTCACGTATGTTTAGAAAACGAATTGAAAGTACTCCAAACCTTTCAAAAGCAGTGCCTCTTGGAAGAATGGTAACTCTTTTCAGCCTTATAACAACCACATTTCAAGACACTGTCATTTTTTCAGATGTTTCAGCAGTTACCTCTGTGCACATTCCAACCCCCTTTCAGTCGACAAAGCGTTGGAAAACTATATATCCCAGTACAACTCTGTCGTAGTAGTAATAGTAGTAGTACAACTCTATCTCATTCAATGCAGAATTAAGATTAGCTCCAATTTTTCGAAAAAGAAACACAATATGATGCAACTATTAGTCCCGATCGAATCTTTCGGCCAACCCTTCCCCTTTGTTACTTAACACAAACACTTAGAGTTTTTATTAGACTCGAAATTATCCTTTGATATTCACATCAAAGCAACCATCAACAAAGTAAAAGAAACCAGTAAACATCTCAGTTAATTTATCAGCGATCAAGTGCAAGATTTTGCTTTACAAATCTATTATAGTTTAGTTTTAATTATATTAAAGTCCCGTTTTGAAGCAACACGAGGGCTATTTTGAGACAGACCTCGTAATTTTGAGGCGTGGTCAGATGACGAGGACAATACATGAACTGGTACCCCCCTCCAAACTTCCGCACTGCACCAACGGGAGGACTCTTCTCTTCCTATGAATAATTTTACATGCAGCAGGCCCACATTCACGGCAGATCTTCAGTCAAATCGAGTTTCGAACCTGGAACTCTTCGGTTCCAAAACCAAGGCCTTACCACTAGATCCCCGCGGCCTCATAAATCTATCATAAACTCAGTCTTACTCTATGGTTCCCCCATCTGTAGTACCGAACGCCGCACCGTACCCCCGTGCCTGATGTCATTACGGCAACCGAATCTCCATCTGTAGTGCAGAAGTTTAAGACATCATGAGACAAGGGAAATGGCGTCTCAAAATGAAAATCGAAATTGCTTCATAGTATGACGTAGAGTCTTACATAACGACTTATGAATTAAATAATATTGGACTGGTTGCAAGACGTGCATACTACCCTACACTTCTAGCTCTAACAAGAAAGTTCTAGCTCAAAGAACAAAGCTAAGATATACAAAAAATAGTCATTACCAACTTGATTTGACATTCCTAGTTCTCATATTAAAATTCTGGTAACATTTATGCGAATGATTTGCAAATTACCTTAAAGAACCAGCGGGAGTGGTCTCCCCTAAACGTTCTCGTATGCTTCCCAAAAAGGTGTCATTTTCCCTCTAACTAGGGTTGCCATACGTCCCGTATACTATTTGTTCCGTTTGCTTCCTAAACTCTGAGTCTTTATAATTTTAAAATGACCTGCGCCCATTTTTATGATTATGTGTAAAGGGAAAATTATAATTAAAAAAAATTGCGTAAGTTCTCAATTTTTACGCGCGCTGAGGTACCACAACTTTATTTAAAGTTTTTGAGATCGAAATCTTACTACAAATATCATGCAAGATTTCACCATACCTTCCATCTGGAGAATGTCAGAACGAAGTTTTGGGTTCAGGGGGTGCCATAATTTCCGAAGCTACAATACTTCGTAGACCGCCAAGGTCAAAAGCCAACTATACTAATTTGAGTAAAATAAGCGAAACGCTCGCCAACACACAGTCGCAATATGCAATTTGAACATGTTTTTTTCAATGGATTGAAACGAAATTTGAGCACAGATCTATAATTAATATTAGCAAACGTCATACCAATTTTTATTTATCTAAGCCAAAGGGTTTAGGAGATATAATTTTTATAAGTATGGGATTATACAGACCGACAGACAGTCAACCCTTTGACGGATTTGGCCCAAAATTTTATACGGACCTACATTCATGATGATAAAACTGTGTAGCAAATTTTATTCATCTAGCTATTCACGTTTTTGAGTTATAGTGTTCACATGACCGCGGACAGACAGACAGATAGACATACAGATTTCCCTTGGACGGATTTTGTCCAAAATTTGATAGAAACCTACAAATTATGTGTCAAGTTCACATACCAAATTTCATCCCTGTATCTCTAATAGTTTTCGAGTTATCGTGTTCACAGACATACAGACACACATAATTCCAAAATTGTGTTTTTCGGACTCAGGGAGGTCTAAAACGTGGAGATTCGTCAAAATATCGAGTTCGAATTTTTTGACGATTACAATACTTTCTCTTTGTATACTTCGTATACGAGAAAGTAAAAAACACTAATATCATCGTTTAACAAGCGATACTACACCCTATCTGAATTTTTTTGAAACTTCAAAGAGGGGGAAAAAACCTGAATTTTTCGCAATCATTAACGAATATTTCGGAATTTTTTTAACATCTGAAGGGAACATGAGATGGTATGGTCCTACAGGAAATGAAAAAATATTCAGAAATATTCGTTATTGATTGCGAAAAATTCAGTTTTTCCGTCCTCTTTAGGTGGTGTTGCTTGTTCAGTGACGATATACTAACTGGACTATTTTGCAAAATATTTGGGCATCTGTTCCTTTCATCAATTTCCCAACTTCGCGCTTCGATGTATGGAAGAACTTCTCAGAATTAAATGTGTCCTAGATCTATACTGAGCATGTAGCTAATAATAATTTATTTTTCAGTACATTCCTCTATTCGTTAGACGAATGCATTTCATGATTTATAGATAAAAATATTAAAGATGGATTGATAAATGTTTCTGGCTTATCTGATTAATTATTTTTATAGATATACTTTTTAATTCTGTTGATCAGTGTGAACTGGACGTTGCAATATGATTTTGAAAGTTAAATGATCACCATATTAAATGTCAAAAACAAAGTGAATTACAGCCATGTGATGCTGCAAACATCCCGATGTATATTTTTCGATTGTAGACATAGTACTGCCATTTATTATGATTTAAATACATGTTGAATGGCAATGCCGTTGCAAAAATGTAAGCATCACAGTTATACAAGGTAAATAATGTGAATATTACATTAATTATGAAAATATTTGCAATCTTGTGAATAAGTTAAGTGATTATAATTTAATATGTGATTAGTTTACATGCATCTGGTCAAGATTGACGATTCAAAATTGACGAAGATATTTCGTAGAAAAGGAGGAAAAAAGTAAAAATCAAAATTGTCAAGTTTTTTAGGTTTATGAGTTATTTAAATCGTTATTAAACACTATATAACTTCCTTTTTTTGTAAAAAGCATATTTGAGAATAATGAAATTTCTGAAAGTGTAATACAAACTTTTTTAATGGAGTTAGAAGAAAACCGCACCTTTCAGGTTAAGCTTTATCCTAAAAGAAGCGAGAGACAGCGGTGGCCTTGTGGTATGGTCACGCTTCTGGGCCGGAGAGTTCCAGGTTTGATAACCTAATTCCACTGAGGATCCGCCGTGTATGTTGCATTTTAAATTATGTGTAGGAGGCCAAACTTCCTCTCGCCGATGTGGTGCGGAAGTCTGGAGAGGGGGTGTCAGTTCCGGTTTGTCCTCGTTACCTAATAGCGGTTCAAAACTACGATGTCCGTCTTAAAAATAGCCCTCATGTTTCTTGCAAACGGTATGCTTTTATTACTAAACTAACTAAATCTAAAAGAAACGAATGACGGCTCGCTCGGTTTGGAAAAGCGCATTTCGCTGCACGTAGTTCACCTTTTGAAGTGAAAGTAGCAGATGACAATCCAAGGGCGATCAAAGGTCTGACTTCTTTTAACAGCAACTGAATACTCACGCCAGAGTGTTATCTAACGTTTTACGTAATAAGTTATGAGTATCAATTAAATCTTTCTTGGTGTTTCATGTAACAAAAACTAGCAGTTAGCTTCTCAGTTGAAAACTTGGTTATAATTATGGCATCCTTTGACTGTGAATGGGTTATATATACGATCAAGGTCAAATGAGATTTCGATTAGTGAAGATTAGTGTGACCTGAGGTCAAAGAGTGCCTTTTTCGTAGAACTCCTTCCGAGTGTTATTAATATCTATTTTGCATTTTCTTTATCTCTTTTAAAGAATCGTGAAATCTGATTTCGAAATTTAAAAAAGAAATAAAAAACTGGAGGCTTGAATGCTTGAATATGTAATCATAATTTCAAGCGTTCAGATACATATTCCATAAGATGACTGCAAATGACTTTTCAGAGTGAATAAAGAAAATATACTCTCATTTTACACAAATTAGGCAGAAAAAGCAATTTAAAAATGTTCATTTAGTGATATTTATGTTTTTCCCTGGACAATATTATTATTCAATCTATAATGAAATTGTTATATATATAAATCTGTACTTTGTGTAAAAATGAAACGGATTTAAACAAGCATTAAAATGCATAAGTCACAAATGCTTAAATTATAGCAGAAGGATAAAAGTAAAAATAAATACTTACTTACTTAAATAAATACGATACTTACAAAAAACTAATTTAAAAATGATATATATTTACAGCATTTTTAACTATGTTAATTTAAACAGCACAGTTGAGGCTTAACAATTTTTGCATTTCATTGAATCATGAGGAGAGACAAAAATATATATATTAAAGATCTTCTCTGATATTTCTGATTTCATTGAAAATAAAATGGATATAATATTGTGATTGCTCTCGGTAAAAAAATTAACAAACTTTCAAGATATGATTTTCGATATTTTTGTTAGCTGTTGGTTTCTATTGAACACGATAGAATAAAGCTCAAATGAATCATAATCGCTGTAG
The DNA here is from genome assembly GCA_013235015.1 of Araneus ventricosus. Lineage (NCBI taxonomy): Eukaryota > Metazoa > Arthropoda > Arachnida > Araneae > Araneidae > Araneus > Araneus ventricosus. The sequence goes on from BGPR01000322.1 coordinate 739,802, forward strand.
GATGAGAAGAATTATCAGTTTTTATAAAGTGAAGGCATTTCACATGTTAAGACCGAAATTCTGTGAACTAATCTGAAATAATATTAGAAGGCTAAATATTTTATAAATTTCATACTGTAAAATAAAGTTAAACTTTAAATTTTATGCTTTAAATAGATACAGTTTGTTCATTTGTCCTACATGTATAGTTTATTTATATTATGGACATTCAATACCACTAATCTGCAGTCAGGAAAAAATGGAACGATTAATTATAATATTAAAAACGGGGAAGGTGCTATCTTATTGAAAGCTGGATAAAACACTCTTACCTTAAAAATTTTTATTTTCAACTTGTGGATAATATATTAACTGTTATTTGTTTTTTTGATGAAGTTTTATCAAATCTATAATAACTTAAATGCGTCTAATATTAGACATTTCTTGCTTTTACATCGTCTTCCGATGTAATGAAAAAGGTGCAGGGGATGGTTGCCGAATTTGGGTCGGCGGCACCTAGATTGGGCCGGTGTCATAACTTCAATTTTATCAAATATTTGAGCCATAAAATTGGCGAATTGTGTCGCGACGATGTTAATGTAGTGTATAAAATCGTTTTTAAGAGAAAGCGCTATCTGGTTACAGTTAGAGAACAAATGCTTAGTTTCAAACATCATTAATTAAATATATTAACAAAAGACTAGTAGTTCTTAAAGCTGTTTTAAAATTGTTTCTAACCATGACAGGCACAAGTGCGTAGAACAAGCTTTCGGCCCTCATCTTCTTCTTCAGCAGGCCCATAAAAAGGAAATCGCCATATATTCAAAAAGATCCATAAATTCTTTTATCACTATCCATAAAATTTTTTTCACTATCTCCAAAATGCGAGATTGCAAATATTGCATTATGGCTTACCAATAGACGAACCACGATATGATCTATTCAGGTTCAAGGTAGGAAAGTCGGATTATGCTAATGCCGAATCAAATTTTCTTTTATAGAAACCTTTTGATTTCACGACCACAACTAGATTTGCAGCATGCATAGAGAATATGAACTTACCGCCTAGTGCATAGCTGTTCAAGTGGTGTCCTGGTTGACCCGAAATTTCTGCTTAGACCCAGCAACTGACTACTCCAGTCTAATGTCATTCTATATCCCATCAAGAAACCAAATAAACGGGCAGAGGATTTATTATATACTTTCCCTCCAATCCATAGCTAAAATCACTAATAGCACTAGAGAAAATAAAAAGAGAGACAATTGCTAAAAGGAAGAAAGATTGAGACTTATATTATAAAATATTACGCGATACAAGCTAGTTTAGTGAGTGTAATTTTATAATTACCATAAAAGTAATTGGATCATCTTAAAGATTATACTACATAGATTTAATTTATATTGCAGTATTTGCTTAGAACAAGAAAGTTATAAAGGAATGCCTAGTTTGTCCCGTTTCCATAAATGATTTCGGAAAATAGAGTACAAGGTCTTGGGTAATGGGTTCAGGCAAGACCCAATTGTCCCATACAGCAATAAGTTCTATCGAATTGCTAAGTTATTATATTTTTTATTAGTCAGTCTTTAAAGCATTTCTGCAGAACTAATAACACCTGACTATTTGAAATAGAAATAGGAAGATGAAAAGGAAAGAATGAGACTACAAAAAGACTGTCAAGAATAAAAGAGGGTTCAGGATATACTTGAAAATAAACTAAACGAAACAATAAAACTTAGTAAAAAAGAAAAAGAAAGCATTCATATTCGTTTTATTCGAGCGCTACAAACGATAAGAACTCCAGCATTCCTGCTGAAAGTGGTGTTAAACATGTCAGTGATAGGCCTGAATTTTTAAAACCAGTCACTAACGTCCCTAAGATCGAAGCACAGGAGGATAGTGAGGCCCAGTGCCGAGCTAACTTATGCTTATATCAGAAACTTTCATAAGATAAATAAATCTATTGAAATTTTTTATTAGGATCAGAAATTTATTATTAGTGAATCAAGGCTCCTCGCTAAGCTACTTGTGGATAGATCAGAAACTGTCATAAGATAACGAAATCTAGTGAAATTTATTTCACATATTCCCAAGCTGAAAAAAGCTTAGACCAGAGGTTCCCAACATTTTTTTCAGTCCCGTACCCTTTGATTAGTCCTTTTATTTTTGAGTATCCCCTACTTTTATTCCCCCTAAATATTTCTCGGTACAATAAGTTTTTACTAATAAAGCCAGGGATTTAGGTTAGCTGAAGAGTCAAGTGACTGCAATTAACTTAATAATAACTGTAGGACTGATTTTAGACTTCACGTTTCATTCTATTTTTTAAAATAATATTAGTTCATAGTCGAAACAAATAAAACCAGCATTGAAATAGTTTCGCATTAACTTATGATGAGAGCTAACAGTTACTCATTTACTAGATATCAATCAATCCTTACTTTTTCTTATTTCTTAGACAGGCTTCGATTTCGTACAGTTTTCACCTTTATTTTTGATATGAACTTGAGAAAAAGACATTTTAAAATATTCTTATGTTTTGTGGTTTCCGCCATTAACAAAAATCCTTTGTGCGACCCCTAACTGGTCCCCTGCGTATCCCCAGGGGTACGCGTACCACAGGTTGGGAGTATCCGGTTTAGACAGAAAAGAAATAATAAGAAATTATAATTTATTACATAATAATTTAAAAATAAATGCTTTGTTATTATAACAACAGATTTCAAAATGCGAAATCATACTTTGCATATTTAATCACTTGGACTATTCCGACTGCGAATGGCAGTTAACTCATTTATTTATATCTTTTTACAAGAGTTTTTGTTTGAGTGTTGTTAAAAAATTAATTTGCTATAATTAAAATAAGTAAAATAAAGTTATACTATTTTTTCTTCTGAATTAATATTAGTGTGTAAAAAGTTTTGTATTAATATTTAGATAAGAATAAATATTCTGTGCGTACCGTTGTAATAAATCAAAGTTTTTGTTTATTTATCAACTTTTTTATTTACTGGTTTTATTTACTGCATATTTGTGCCCAGAACCTCAAAATCTAAAGGTCAGTGCTGAAACCAGTTACTTAAGTACCAAACGACTATGAATTAGTTGTATTTGTTGATCAGAAATATACCGTGACAATTATTAAATTGTGAATGATAAATTAAAATAAAATTGTATATTTATTTAGTAGTAAGATATGTTAGAAATGGCCAGAAGAGAAAGAATTTTTTTGAATTTTAATTCTGAAATAGTTAATATTATCCCATCTCTTAAGCAATAGTAATAATAATAAAGATGGGATATATAATCATTAATGAAGTCATCAAAGGAAATTTTAAGAAAAGAGTTTAAATCGTAGTATGAGAAAATTGAAAGATATAGAAGAATCAATCTTTTCTGAAGAATATTTTTTTTGGATAAAACAAGACAGAAATTTACGAAAAGAACATTCTATTATAATTAATAGAACTAACTTGTGTACCAGCTAATTAACGGTCCAGATCATTAATTTCTTACAAGTTATGTTTTCTCATCAGTCTGCAGATCAAATTTTTATACCAAAAATAATTGAATGTTTCAAACATTGATATGTAATAAATGTTAAACACGAATAAATCTTCGTGAAATAATATTTAATGAGGTAAAATCAAAATATTATTTTCCTTTTTGCAATATTTGTATGGCAATTATGGATACTTCGGCCACTTTTCTTCTGTTTGGAAACACAAGGTTAATGAAGGGCCATTATAAAATAAAAAAGAAGAAAATTCTATAATTATCAAATTATGAAAGCATAAAATTAATTGCTAAGTTAAAAAATCCCTTTATTTTTCTCTTTCCTTATGATTTAAAATTATACAATATAAAAAGTTGAAAAATTCACTTTGATTTAGATTTCTTTTAAATCATCGAGTGAATTTTGATTGTTTTAAAGGCATTGCTTACAATATATTAATAAATGTCCACTACATATTATAGTTTTAAAAAATACCGTCAAGCGCGGACGATCTCTCAGATCGATTGGGTTTATGTTGCTTTCTTCTTTGAAATCAGATGGCAGTGTTTCCGCACCCTTTTAGCTTCATAGATCATTGAGGATCCTATATTAATGATTTTGTCTTCAATCCTCCGCCACCAAAGGAAGAAACTACAATTCCGATCTCTCAAATTGCCGTGCCTAAACCAGCGAGATTTTTTCGCTTTATTTTTTAAATTTTTATTTATATATTTTAAGTTATACGCTGCTGTAATACTTCAATACAAAATGAATTTGACGTGGTGAGTGAATTTCCTTTTTAGATTATGAATGATTGTCTAAAATCGGCTGGACTATTGATAGTATTTATTTCTAGTTTCACGATTGCCTTAAAAAAACCTTTGTGTAATACTACGAAGGAGCTGGTTCTTTAGAATATGGATATATCCTTCGCTATTCAAGGTTCTCAACAAAAGCTGTAATCTGCCTCATTTACTGAAAATGCAACCCCAGACCATATGAGAAACTTAAAATTATTCATTAGTCTCAATTCGTATGAAAAGCCTGTCTCTCTCTGTCGTCCCATGTCCATCCAAACCGGTTCGGTTGCTGTAATGGGATCAGGCACGGGGACATGGGGTTTCGTTCCGTCAATCTCTGTGACGTACTTCAGATGTCAGATGGAATGGCATACTTCATTCCATCTGAGTATTGAGGTTACTTTTTGTCCTATCTGACAAAATCTCTTGGTCCCGTTGGTTTTCTGTCAAATGAAGAAGCACTTTTGTCCACTGAATCCGAGCAAGGCCTAATCTTTCATTCGCAAAAAGTTATTTCCGTGAGCGATATGCACTCAAACTAAATTCAGGCAACCGTCTTCTAAGCGTTCGGATATGGACTAAAACACCAGATTCGATTTCAACTCAGCAAAGCTTTCTGAGCGAAAGCATTTTCAGATGCATATTCTGTCTTGCAGATGTTACTCGCTGACTTGCACATCCGTATTTTATCTTAACTTCCCCAATTTCTTACTGTTTCATCAGCAGTCAAAGGATAGTGGTATTATGACACAGTAGATTTGCACCAATTTCATATGCCGAATATGTATTTTGGTGCATGGCAGCTACTACACTTTTCCTACAAGGCATTAGTTGAGGCAACTTTCACACGCAGCAGACAGACAAGAATGATTAATTTATGATTTGCTGTCGTTCTTGTTCACAGTGCTGACGCAGTAGCAAAAACAATGCTGCAATCATGCGTTCATATTGCAAACAGATGAAAATTGCCTTCTTTTAAACAACATTATTTGTTCTATTTTAATTTATAATGACATATTAATAAAAAATATAATTGGTGAGTTTTCTTTGACCACAACTGTATAAGATTTTCCCTGAGCAGGCTGCTCTTATGCAGTCAGAGTACTATTCGTTAAATGGAAGTACTTGGAAAAACCTGCGCTCTCTCACCTTTTAATACATGCTGTAAATTTTGTAAGAGACTCTCTAGGTCGTTTGTTAATTTAATGCTTGATGTCGATTAGATTTGAAATATTGCCTAAATTATAAATAAATGAAAGCTAAATGAAAAAGAAATCCACCATAAAAGAATAAAAGGTTAAATGTATCACGCTTCTTACTTTCACTCAGATATTATTTGAACTGTTGTCGTTGTCTAACGGGAAGGGTAATTGCGACCTTCATCTTAAATCACCTCTATATACATGACTGATAAAATGTTCTTTCATGCAAAAACTACTGGTAGGGGGGTTCATGGCAATTTTGGAGATTCTTCTAGAGCATTTACAGTGGATCATTCCAAGAATTGTCAGAAATATGTCTACTTACATGAATAACTGAATGTTGTATCACGTTCGACTTCTGCACGTCATGATATCCCTATTATCACAAAATGCCCTATAATATTCATATGATATATTTACGATGTAGTGCGGCATTCAAAATATCGTAGCAACATCGTGGAGATATCATAGAATATCTTGTGCTAATAGGGATGGAGTGTTTTCAGTATATCTACATATTTTCTAAATAAATAAACTGAAGAACCATTTAGTAAACTACTACTATCTTGTAAAATCAATTGTTCTTATATGCTTTCTTTTTTGTCACCTCGAAACTAGCTGCCTCTTCAGGTACGCATCTTCCTTAGGCGTGGTGTGTTTCGCTATCTGGGGTTACTCAAGTTATCTGGTATACTTTTAGGCTTAACCTCCTTTACCCCTTCTATATCTTTGCTTTCTATTTTTCCCTCCATCAACGGCAACCGATAAGCTCTGAGATGTGTTGATTTCTCTCTTTCAATATTTTAATTTTCAAACTTTAAAATATTGGCAGATTGGAGATATATAATAATTTCACGCTATTCCAACATAAAATGAGAAGTGTGAATAAAAAAAATGAGCTTAAAGAGTAATGATACCTGAGGGAAGCTAACTTCGCTATATGCATACTCGAATTTTAAAACCGGATTTCTAAATGTGATAAATTCTATAATATTTTTGACTAAAATGCCGAAAGTCTCATTTCTCTATTCATGTATGAGTTAATATATATATAATTCCTGTAGAATGCATTTACAGGATTTATCTGTTCCATGATTAATATACTTCTGCAGATACGTAGTTTTATGCATTCAATTTTTTAAAAGTAATATCACATCTAGAAGAATATTTAAAAATGAAAACGAATAATGGGGATGTTACTACGATTTAATAAACATCTTTTTATAAAAGCAATGTAATTCCTATAGATCTCGATATTTGTTATAAAATTAAGTTTCCCTTTTGATTTTTGAATATTAGTTAGTTTCGTAAATATTTTCACTGAAAATAGTAAATTGAGATAGTTTATGTCGTCACTTTTACATTGTACGAAGTTCATTTAGTTTTTGATTGGAAACAAAATATGCTACAATCTTTATGTTTTAGAAAAAAAGTAGGCTTTTCTTATAATTATGATAACATAATATACTTAATATCTGCGTGTATAATATTAGAAAAGAAATTAATCAATAAAAAATTCAGAAGTTCCGGAAAGTAATTTCCTAATTAGTTTTAAGCGAATTTTATCCATACATTATCTATCTATATAAAACTCAATGTATGTATATATGTTTGTTCCAGCATCACTTCCGAATGGCTAATTCAATTTTGATGAAACTTAGTACACAGGTTCCTCATTAGCCGACTTGAAGACATTTATGTAGCATCGAGAAAGGTAAAACTGCTCATCTAAATAATTATCCAATATTTGATAGAAGAAATGCTGATTTACAGTTTTAAATCGGACTTGCGCAGTTTCAAAGCGAGTTTTACGTGTATTCTGCTCAGATATGAGTATTACAGGTATATTCAGCTCGTCAGATATTTTATAGTTCCAAAGAGTTTTAAAAAATTCGAAAGAATCAAATATTCAGTAAGTTCGTAGAGATATGGATAAAGAATAAAAATTAATCATTTTGATGTATTTATCATGTATTTCATTTAAGGAATAAAAGTTTGTAATTTGAATATTATTCTAGAGTTACCTATAAAAAAGGGTGACGGATGGATATTTAGTAAGACAAATTATCATCACAAACTGTGCAAAGATCCATTTTATAATATAACTTACTTTGGGATATTAGGCAAAAGAAATAGTCGAAACATTCATGAATACACGGCGGCAAATGTACAAGAAATGACTGCATGTTTCTCATGAAAAGAGCATTCAGTCATGAATTTAATTTAACTCATTCATTGTTGAATTATTTAATTTCTGATTATATTTACAATTTGACTTAGATAAATACTTACTCTTCAAACTACATCTATTCAATGATATATATTTTTATTGTTCTTAATTCAATTAATACAACACAAATTTAAACTTTAAAAACTTTTAATGGTTTTCTGAATGAAAAGTTCACTTCATAAATGTTTCGAATTGTTATTGGTTGTTTCAGTAACAGAAAACTATATTTTTAAAAAGTTAGGTTTTAAAGGTTTAGGGTTTTAGGTTTAGTTAGGTTAAAGGTTTTTTTATATTAATGCGAAAATTGCAAGTTTAAAAAAATAAGTCAAAAAATATTTTTAAGCATTATTAGAAAATATAATTTAAAATTTAGCAAATACTTACCTTTCAAACGTCATACTTTATTTTACTTTTCCATTGCTAGTTTCATAAAAAAAAAAACAAAGCTTATGCTTAAATAATATTTACTGCTATATACTCATACATATTTTTTATTTCTGCTAATTTATTGATTTTAGCAATCCGTTTAAAAGTATCACGAGGGCTACTGTCCCAGCTAAAAAAAAATCTGCAGAAATTTTTTTTGAAGTTTTCTTAAAGATTTCTGCAGATTTTTTGAAGACAGAAAAAAATCTGCATTTTTTCTTCTATTTAATCTGCAGAAAAACTGCAAAAAAATTTCTTATAATATTTTTCTCTAAATATTCTGCAGATTTTGTAAGACAGCAAAAAATCTGCATTTTTTCTTCAATTTAATCTGATTAAAATCTGCAAAAAAAATTATTTTTATTTTTTTCTTTAAATATCCTGTATATTTTTTAAGACTTTGCATTTTCTCTTTAATTCAATTTGCAGTTATTTAGCAGATTTTCACAAAATCATTAAACTGGACCAATATCTGTTGATTTTTTGAAGATTTAACTGCAATTTCATAATATCTGCATTTCTCTAAATACATATTTTGCACCATATTCTCTAATATTGCAGCTTTATTTTCCAAAGGATATAAAACAAAATTAGAATGTAATTATCATTATTGTTTAATTCTACAGCAGACAGGAGTTTCAAAAAATTTTCCATTGATTTCCAAAATTGAAAATTGTCTTAGGCACTAAATTTTTTAAATATGCCACTGAAAAAATGAATTCTAAATTAATCTTTAATTAAATATTTGAGGTTTTACGATTTTAAACTTTCCCCCCATAATTTAATTAATTTAAAATTAGTTTTCCAACTGTCTTTCTGACTAGCTATTTTCCTCCAAAAAGGAGGGGATAGTGGAGCTGGGCCCTCTGGATGGAGAGAAGGCTTACCAGAAAGATAGAATGTGAAAACGAATTTATTGAAACAGAGAATCTAAATTATTGAACAAAAATATTACTGATCTCATCTGAAAAAGAGAATCTAAATTATTGAACAAAAATATTACTAATCTCATCTGTTACGACTTTGAAACACGTATTCTGACCTTGGTTGATTTTTACACCACTAGATGGCGCCACGAGAGCTATGGCGACGCTAAAACTCAAATAGATTAATTTATCCCCATCTCGAGTGTTCCGGCGAGGCGTTGTGGTTATCGTTCCTGCCTACCAAGTATAGGAACGCGGGTTCGAATCGCGGACATGATGAGTTTGAAGTTTTGTCACAATCTGAATCGGCATCGTACAAGTAAGTTGAATCACAAATTAGATTATTATTAATTAAATTAAATTAATTAATAATTGCATTAATTAAACTTTGACTGTAAAAGAATCTGTCGGTATTCGGAACATAGTTTTCTTCAGATATTGTGCATTTTTTTCAGCTGGGGTGGGATGCACCTCGTAATTATGAGCCACGGATGGTTGACGAGGACGGCGAATCCCCTATTCAGACTTTCGCATCACAACAGGCTACTTATTATTTAACGTACAGCTAGCCCACATACACAGCGGAATCGGGCTTCGAACCTGGAAACCTCCGGACTCGAAGCTAAGACCTTACCACTAAGCCACCATGACCCTGATTAGTTGCCTCTATCTTCGCTATGCTATCAGGGTAAATATCATAATCTTATATATTAAGCAATTTTATTCAAATAAAACTGCGTATTATATAAGCTGAATTTTACCGCAGCTGGCAGATAATTTAATTTTAACCCTCATCGGCTTCATCTACCTACCCACAATGGTGTACGACGCATGAAAGCCGGCAGGAAATATAAGCCTATTTCTTTCGTCAAAAATCTTAATAGATTATCATTTATGATTTAAAAACACTAGTTTAAAAGTTATCAATATGGAGAACCATAGTTAAAACTTATTTTGAAAAATCCTGTACTTCATATAGAAGCAGAATGTGAGAAATCTCATTAAATTCTATAAGACTTTTCTTGTATTTTAATTAAAAAGACTCTCTTGAAATAGAAGTGCAATTAAGCTGAAATTTTTGTTTCTAAAATACAATGTGAATATTTTTTAAACATCAAAATGCATATTTTATTTCCAAAATTGTACTGGATATTTTTAAAATGTTTCATCTTATCAATTGCCATTTTCCCACTACTACGGCTTTCAGATTCAAAAGAATGTGATCCCTTGTTTCAACAGTTCTTTAAAATTTCTTAGCTTTGTTAAGGACCTTACTTTTAACGTCCTTATTGAAGTCTTACTTTAACGTCCTAATCATATTCTCACTATCAGAATGAAAGCAGCTGGAGAGAAAATGAATGTTGTGATATTTATCATGGACATTATTATATATGATTGTTCATATAGGAATATTTATATTTGTACGTTTCTCTGTCGGAAGATATCTAGCGATAATACAGCGGGTTTTAGAATCCAAAAAAGAAATAATGTAAGGAAGAAGGAAACAGGACTTTAGTCATCTGAAAGACAAAAGATTATCATATATTCTGGTAAAGATATTTAATCTTGATAAGAGTCGTGGGCCAAAGAATAATATGCAGTCGCTGTGTTGGTCTATCATAAAGACAATGTCTTACGTCGCCATGCAGCACGCATTTCACACTCATTTAAATTTAATATGCAAACAATACAATATTACAATCAATTGTAATGCTAGAATTGCTTCTTTTGGCATACTAAAGAATATTGCAAGCCTTCATCAGAGGTACAGAACTCCCAATTTTTATATAAAAGAACATTCATTACAATAAATTACATCTATACGCATCCAGTATAAAAAATTCACTACAAATTGCATTCGTGTACCTTAATTTTATATTTGGTTCATCCTTCTGAGAATAAATTCATATATTAATAGAAATTTTTAAAAACTAATCTTTCATTGCAACATACTATATTTGGGTGGTTACAGTTGGAATTTTGCAAAAAGGCCCCATGATTAATTTGACGATAAACAATGAAGACTTTTAAAATTATCTTGACGTCTATATCAATAACTTTTTTAAATGAAAATTATGCGCCCATATTTTCCTATTGTATGAACTGAATGCTGTCTCAACAAATTATATTTGAGACGATAGAAGTTTGATTTTTAAGTTGTCGTTAATATAGAGTTTTTCTCAAGCAAGCATCTTCATAGAGGTATGAATATCCAATTCGAAATAAAAAAAAATGTCTTCCTAATGATTTATTCACAATTATTTTCAATATATATGTCATAAATTACATCTCTAAGGTTTACTTTAATAATTTGCTTTATTCTTAGTCAAACTGAGGGACAGATTCAGCAACTAATTAAGATTAGATTTATGAGACTTCATAAATCAGGAAAGAGAGATTTCATATCATTTCAGTGGTTAGTATCCTTTCCGTTTATTATTATTAAGCTTGAATATTCAGGGTGATGAGCATATACTAATGAATTTCTTTAACATTAAAAAAATTATCAGTTTTCAAAAGACAGTCTAATTAATAATTATATTAGTCTATATAATAATTATGAGATACTTCACTAAAGTAAATGAAAATCAAATAAATCCTTTCCGGACCATTTGGTATAACCTATGCATTTCTGCTTTTAATATGATCAGGAAAAGGTTAAAATTTTTTTAAATATTTCAAATAATCATTGAATAGAAAAAATAAAATGTAGGTGTAGTGTTGCTGTCTTTTCGAAATGAAAATACCATTCTTAGAGAGAAAAAATTCTATTCAGACTTAGACACCCACAAGACAAACAACACACATAAAAGTTATAGTGCGGTACGTTGCACCTTAAAAGCCAGAGCTATTCAAAAATAATAACGACCACAACTAGGCCTAAATATTTCACCTCACCTCACGAGGTCGCCACTCCAACTCCCTCGTTTACAGAAAGCAACCCTTAGACTAGCAAGGAATTGCGCCAAGCATCCGATCAACCATCGCCAACGGTAGCCAAACACTACACCTCCCTCCCAAGATAATGATTAATTATGAATTAAGCACTTATCTGAAACTCAAACTTTGTCTACCGGGGCGATGAGTTGCTGAGACGTTACAGATTTATACATTTGAAAAATTCACACTTTTATATACATTTTAATCATAGGAAAATAACCTTCCTTTTTTCACACAATTAATTAGTGCATTTAAAATAAGTCAATTGTATTAATTTTCACATTTAACATGTTCGCCAAATAACAAGTTCTAAAAAAATGTGTAATAAAATACAGTTTTCCTAAAACACAAACAAAATACAGTTTACATATCAAAAAAAAAAAAAAGTTTCCTATTATATATCATTACTACTACAATTTCAATATCAACACTCATTAATAAAAACAAAACTATGACTCAGTTTATGATTTCCGTTATAACATATCAAACAAAAGGAACACTTTATGTATATTGACAAAACAAAAAGATCCAATTTTTACTTTGAAACATATTTCCGGTACTTTTAATTCTGGATAAAAAAAAATAGAAAAATTTTCTTTCAAAGATACTTTACACTTCAGACATAACATAATAACTGCCATATCATTTAGCATTATTTCCTTTTATAATACATACACAAATCAGTTTATATTGTATTTAGAATATCATATTATTTATAATTCAGATATCTAATTCCTTGTATTCATAAATTAATTCACAATACACTAAACAAAAATACATAATACAAAATATCCACTAAACAACATTTGCATTCAAATTAAATCAAGAGAAATTTAGTATCAACATTAAAACATTATCATATTTAAATATACAAATGACATTTTTTTACATACACCAAAACAAAAAAAAATTATTCATACATTATTCATTCTCATTGGTATACAAGACAGGCAATCTAGATAGAGCATCAGCATTAACAAGCTTACCTCCTGAGCAGTGTTTTATATGGAGGTCATATTTTTGGAGGGCAAGCGTCCACCTTTGTAGTTTTGATGATTGGGAAGCATTTTTCACAACAAAAGTCAGAGGATTGTGATCACTGATGACTTTTATGGGTGAGCCAAATATCCAAGGCTCAAACTTTTTTAAGGACCAAACTATGGCATAGGCTTCTCTCTCGATGGTAGGCCAGTGCTGTTGTGCTGGGGTCAGTTTTTGGCTTGCATAACAAATGGGATATCGTTTGTCATCACATTCTTGAGAAAGGCAGGCTCCTATGCCTACTTGAGAAGCATCAGAATGTATAATCAAAGTTTTCTCTAACGTTGGAGTATACAATTCTGGGGGTTTTGACAGCTTATCCTTGAGATCCTGGAATGCTGTCTGATGCATTTCCTTCCAGTCGAAGATTTCTGGAGCTCTTTTCTTTGTCGGCTCGGTGAGTGGGTGAGATATGTCAGCATATTTTGGAATATAATCACGATAGTAATTCATCAATCCAAGTAAACTCCTTAGCTGGGTCTTTGTTCGAGGAACTTCCAATTCTCGTACAACTTTAACTTTATCTGGGTCAGGTAGATGTTTCCCTGAGTCAATTATATGCCCAAGATATTTCATTTGGTTTTTTACGAAAGAGCACTTTTTGGTGTTAACAGTGAATCCCAACTCATCTAACTTTCTAAACACACGGTCTAGGTGTTTCAGATGAGTTCCGACATCAGCTGAATAGATTGCTATGTCATCAATGTAGGCCCTTGCAAATTCACTAAATTCCTTTAGAGAATTATTCATAACTCTCTGAAATGTCGCTGCGGCATTTTTGAGTCCGAAAGGTAACACATTAAACCGGCATTGGGCTCTGTGAGTTTTAAATGAAGTATAATCTTTGCTTTGTTCTTTCATCGGAATAGCCCAATATCCTTTCAGCAAATCCAAGGTTGTTATGATGTTAGCTTTTCCTATATTATACATTAAGTCAACAGCATTCTCCATGGGAAAATCATCTGGTTTTGTGACGGCATTCAAAGTTCTGTAGTCTACACATAGTCGAACACTCCTCTCCTTTTTGTAAACACAGACTACTGGATGAGCTATATCTAAATCACTCTCTTCTATTAATCCTGCATCTAATAGCGCTCCTATCTGTTCATCCACTTTTCCCTTTAAAGCTTCTGGAATTCGATATACATAGGGCTTCTTTCTTTCCATGTTAGGTATCAATCAAATTTTATGTCCTTCGACATTGACTTTTTTCAGCTTGCCAGTGAATAGTCCTTGATGTTTTATAAGGAGCTCTTTTATTTTTCCTTCTGCAGCTCATTTAAATGATCCAAGTCTACTTCACAATCCATTTTCAGTTTCTGCGAAGGCAATAAATAATCTTTTTCTGGCACTGTTATTTCGCCAAATTCCTCTTCGTTCTGAAAAGTGACTCCAACCGTATTGACTCTCATCTGGAATTTCCGGATTTTATTCACATGGATCTGTTTTTTCCTTCCATCAGGTAATTTAACTAAGTAGGAGTGCGGTGGAATGTGTTTGATAATTTCACCGGGCCCTGTCCAGTAGGGTGGATCGAAAAGTATAGGAAAAAAATTTTTTTTGAAATTCTTTTTGGCATGGGGCGGGAAAGTTGTGTCTTAGGTATATTAGTTTATATCATTTTTTTTATTGAAATTCATTTATATCTTTCGGTGCCCCAAGAGCCTCAAAAATAGTTAAAAATTGAATTTTTTATGAAAATTTATAATTTTTTTTGTTTTGTTTTGAAATTATTTTTGGCATGGAGTGGGAAAGTTGTGTCTTAGGTAAATTAGTTTACTTATACTTTTTTATTGAAATCCATTCATATCTTCCAGTGCCCCAAGTACCCCAAAAAATAGTTAAAAATGACATTTTTTGGGGGGAAATTTATAAAAAAATATTTTCAAAATTTCCTTTAGCACCGGGTAAAAAAGTTTTGTTTTGGGTATATTAGTTTACGTTTTTTTATTATTATTAAAGTTCGTTCACATCTTCTGGTGGCCCGAAAGCCCCCCCCCAAAAGTTAAAAATTGATATTTTTACAAATATCTATTAAAAATTGTAAATGAATGAAAAATATTTGAAAAATTGGCAGATTATTCAAGTATTAAAATATAAACTTATAAATAATTTTATAATAATGCATGAAGTATAAATTTAATAGTCAGAGCAATAAATCACGAAACTTATAAAAAGTGAAACTGAATCATAGATTTTTTAATTCTATTAGTTTGAAGATTTACATATTTCTAAAGGATGTAATCCTTTTTGGTATTATAATGCTTGATAAGACTTCTTGATTGTATCCTATTCAATATGACGCCGTGACTCTTTTCTTCTACATATACACTTTCGGACGCTTCATACACTATGCGAAAACTTCTTTCTACAGCTTGGGTATAGCATGGATATTTTGACCATTCCTCCGTCTAACTTTTACCATGGCCTCTATTTCTTTAAATGGCACATTCATCAAAAGAGGTGGCTCAAATGTCCAACTCGTTGCCAGTTAAAAAGTGCAAAATAATCCTTTGCTTTAAAGTCCATTTTTGGTACTTGAAAAATTCTTATTCTGATAATCCTCTGTTTTCATTTCTAGCAGAAATTAGTTTTCGTAGTGCTAAAGACCTTATATTCTCTCCGTTATCTATGAGAAGTGACAATAGCAAATTTTCTGGATGACAAAAGTAGCTATTTCGTTGAATAAAAGTGTGTACTATATTTCTTAAATTGGGTTCCAAATATCTAAAAAATGAAGTAAGTCTCCAAATATGCAGCGCTCATTCTGTTATGGAGGGCTTTCTTTGTATTGACATGGAACCATACCGGTTGCATATACCTTCATAACATATGTTGCAAGAATAATAAGATTGTGAGATGGTTTTTCTGTGACCGCATATAACCTTAAAATTCTACCTGCAATTTTTAGCCACCTTGAGTGAACAACTGGACCAGGTTTTCTTAATGCCAGGTCAGAATAACATTCACCGCGGGATATCGGTAGGCAAATATCATATAGATATTGCTGATCATTGCTGAGAACCATTCTATCTATATTATGTGGCATATTCTCCACACTTATTGAAGAAAAAGGAGCTACAGGTAGCTTCGAAGGGTTTGATTGCTTTACCAAGTGGTCGACAAAATTCTTTAGGACCAGTTGTTGCACCATCCAAAGAATTTAGTAGATGACGGAGAGGTAACTCATTTGTTTGAAGCAAACAATTTCACCATTGTAATGGTCTATTGAGGCCAGTTCCATCAAGCGAATAATACCTC
>BGPR01000323.1:0-72712 GCA_013235015.1 Araneus ventricosus
ACCTGAAAGACTCCAGAGTGTGCTGCTTTACAGTGATTAACGTTAATTTGTATCCCGCGTATGGTGTTAAAACCCATAGTCGGTCCTTTTTATTATTAATTCCCTCTGTCTGAGAAAGCTTTTACACCTCTTGTCGAGGCAGCTGTGGCTGATGCCAAAATCAGTATTAAATCGCGCATTGGATTGAATGCAATTGATGCAGTTGAAGCCCCTACATCTGTGTCTAGTGTTTCCAACTATCGTCTCTCCGCATCTATCGCATTTTGGTTCTCCGGTGTTGTCGCAAACCTTGGTTGTGTGGCCGAATCCAAAACATTGTTTGCATTGTTTTACACCAATAAATTCGGATGTGCGAAGCTTAACCTATTGGAAATAAAGTCCCCCTTTGTCTCTAATTTCAATAAATTTTTTGGGGTTTACTGAAATTACCCAGTGATTATTACTCTTATCTCTGGCCGGGATCTTGAACTCAACCCGGAAATGGGGTTTGTTGTTCTCATCCGCCAGGAAAAGGTTTTTAGAGAGTAAACCCTCTTTTAAAATATCCATCTCTATCTCTTTATCGACGTTATACAATATAAGCTGGGGAGTCCTCCTGGGGGGAATAAACATTTCAAATATGTCTTCTAGTTTTTCCTTATCATAGCTCAACAATAATTGCTTAATGAGCTTGGATTCAGCCTCATCTGCAGTAACAATTTTAACGCCACCCCCATGTAACTTAGTCACACCTCTCACTCTAATAACCGAATTATTCTCCTTGAGAATCCCCAGAAAAAGGGCTCTATTCCTATTAAAATCCTTATGAATGTCTGTTTTAGGCTGAATCAGAAGTACCCCTTATGGTTCCTGAGGAAGGCCAGGGGTAAATGCCAAAGGAATGGAGCGGTGACTAGGTGCCCCCGGAAGTTGTGCAACTTGGGCAAAGGTCCTAGTTGTTTTAACCTCCTTTTTTACCTCCTCAACAAGTTTGGTGTTGCACACTTCCAATTTGTCGTGAAAGTCCCGGCAAGCAATTTCTCTCTCGGAATGTAAAAGAATAGGGAATTTCTCTTTGAATGACTGTAATAACCCCTGTGCATACGAGTCCTGCCTAGCAGTAACTTCGTTAAAAGCCTGATTAATAGTGCCTGAAATTTCCTCAGTTATTTCTAATTTAGCTCTTAAATCAGCGTTTTCCTTCTGTAGTGTCCACATTTTAGCTTTATTGAGGATTGCGTCATCATTAGTCAAGACTCCTTTTAGATCGTAGATGTTAGAGTTTAATTCGTTAATCTTTTTACTTAAATCTTTGATTATGGAAAGGAAATAGCCAGTGTATTCCCCAGCCAGTTGATTCCTTAATGTCTTACTGTATTGAGTCTTGGCCGAAATCAGACCATCCGAGTATTCATCTAGTTTCAGTAATTTCTCCTTAATCATTACATCAATCCCATCTACAAAATCGTTTTCATTAAACTTAGAAATTAATTCCTTTAATTCATCATTGAGTTTCTTTGCAGGGGGTGGCTTCTTGGAGGGTTTGGGAGGCATGGCTCTTGCACCCTCAAAAGAGGTACGACAAGACCACCAAAATAAAAATAAAAATTATCTACCACACCCAAAGGAAAAAAAAGGGGGAAAAAAAGAAAAAAAAAAGTTTCTCAGTGGAAATACGAAAGTACAAGTATGTGTAAGTGCAGTATGTAAGAGACAATCAAATCATCAATTCCCAAAAAAATAATTAAAAAAAACACAAAAAACAGCATAAGAAAAAAAATTTAAAAACAAGATCCCTTTTAAAGTATCATTAAAAAAAGGAGATCAGAACACTAGGGTATATAAAAATCAATTCACAGCAGAAACACACAAAGCCGAATAGAGTATAAGAAATCACAAAGCACCAGCATTAAATATATATATATAAATGTATTAAAATATCAAAATATTATTAAAGATATCATTAAAAACAAAAGATCAGAACACAAGATCGCATAAAAATCAGTTCACAGCAGAGACACAAAAAGCTAAGAAAAGAAAATTATAAAATATATATATATTTATATATAGAGCTGACGCTCAAAAGAAAAAAAAACACTCACCATGCGGAAAGATATCAGAATTGGAAGGAAGATCTTTCACGGTACAAAGTTCAACGCAGTTAGAGAGAGGCACAAACACATAATATAGAAGGCTGTCTAAAGTTCATTGGGGTCGAGGAAACCAAGGGACCGGAAAAAGACCACACAGGAATCTAAGACGAATTTGGAGGTTTAACTGCAAGTGTCCACGATGTAATCCATGTTAAGAGTTCCAGACAAATCCAAAAAAAAAAATATGAAAAATCCAAGAGAATTGCTGAATGTGGGTAAATAACAGTAGCCTTTTTCCACATCGGAGGGGAGAAAGTCAGGAACAGATGCAATGACCAGTCTCTACCTCTGCCAGGGCCAAATCGGGAACCCTTACGCCAGAAGAAAGGAATGGCCTTTGTGAACAACACTCTGGGTTCACCCCTTGGGTTCGTTGTCCGACAGCACGAACTCTTCCTCCCTGAAACGGGGAAGCAATGGCGTCAAATTACATCAGGCGTCGGCGGGAGGACCCTTAACGGTTCACAGTAGGGAAGAAACGTCCACTCCCTACGCCTTGAGAAGCGCGGTCGAAAGCGAAGAGGGAAGGCCGAAATCCAATGCAGAAATGGAGAATTGAAACTTTCAAATAATATACATCCAAATCATCCAGTTGAAGGACAGGTTACATGAACGTACTGGACATGAAGAGCTGCATCGAGAGAGGTATGACATAAGAATGAGGACAAGCGTGAAACGGTACAAAATTGGACTTATTGCGGAGCCCGAAGAACCACCAGCCGCACTGGAAAATGGCGCCTATCGATCTCGGGCCGGATGGTGCCAGATTCGAAATCTGATTCCATCTAAGATTCGCAATTTATGTGGACCCAGTGTAATATGGTCAACGAACGAATCGATGGTCAAACGTCCTATCATTGATGTGGTGCTGAAGTTCGGAAAGGAAGATATCGGCCCAGGTATCGTCCTCGTCATCTGACCACGGTTCAGAAGCGTCCCGATGTGGCCCTCCTGTTGTTTCAAAATGGAACGCAAAAATATTAAATAAACTAAACTATTAAAACAGTTAATACAATAAGAGTCAATCTGAATTTCTGGATGAACGAGGATTCAAGGAGTTTCGAAGTTATATTATGGATTATATTGCATTTATCTCCTAACGGATGCAGATGACAAAGAACTGCCATTCCTATTTCAGATGTGCTAACCGTACTAGCTTCGTCCTTTTAACCTACGACTGAATTAAGAGATTTAAAATTTTGTACTATCGATGACAGTACAGTGTTTTGATGTTTTCAAAATTAATTTCTTGTCAATTGATTAATTTAATCAAATTTTGATTCCATATGAGTACATACGCGGCACGTCATCGCTCCTTCTATCCCGGGTTGAAGTTCAGAAAATGTATAACTCCAATAAGTATCCTATTGTCAAAATAATATTTCTTAAATAGGAAAAACTATCTGAGCACGCTGAATTTTGACGATTGAGAGTCTATCACAATTTTTAACGACCTAAGTAATAATTTTGTATGTAATATTCTTTGAATTTGAATAAAAAGTAATAAAATTGTTAACATCCTGAATAATAATAGAAGAAATTATGATACTACATTTTTCTAAAATGAATTATTGCATTATATGAGAGTTCAACTGATTGGAACTAGCTCAGTTTTTATTTGAAAATCACATCAACAGGGAAAACTAAAATTACTTTAGCTCCTAATTTTATAACTGCGTACGAGTTATTAATTACATTTCGGAATATATCAAATTATATAACAAATATTGTTTCAATAATAGCCAATAAAATCGCGCTGAGGCATAACCGACGGTTGTGGCTGAGGTGTGGTGTGGAGACCCACGTAAATACAAACAGAAGCCCTTTTTTACAACAATGAAACCATGATCAATTACTCTCAAGTATACACATCCCAGAAAAAAGCAAGTCCCTTTTCAGCGTTGACCCCATGTGGTTAAATAGGGTTTCTATATTTTAAATTGGCGAAAGGAAATCTAGTAGGGACCAAACCGCCAAGTGAAAAAACCGCCAAACCTGAAAATTTCACTTCTTCACTGATTCGACTGAGTCAGATGCAGCGCCCCCTAGCGAAGAAAAAGAGTATTTTAATGATTTTAATATATTTATTCGGTTTATAATTATAATGAAGTATCAATGCAAACAAAATACTGCAATATATTGTGGAAAAAGGTACTTTGTAGATCTCCACAGAGTTTCAAAGTAGTTAAACGTTTTTTTCCAAAACGAAATATACATTCGTAATTATTAATTGTATCCATATTTGCGTATTTATTTGGACCTTCGTATAATATTTCTGCAGAAACGGCTTTCAACTAATTGTAGACTAACATTTCTGTAACAATCATATGAAATTTTGTAATCATCAGCAAATTTTTTCTACCCCAAAAGATGGGTTCGGTGGAGCCCTTCGCTTCATTTTTTCTCGAAGACAGCCTTAAGATTGCCCACTGAACCTATGACGACCAAGGGAACGATTATGATGAGCAAAATGTATAATATCGGAAAAATTATAAAATGCATTCCAGAAGTACACAAGCTGTTTTGGCAAGATATCCAAACCTACTCAGAGGATCGTCAAGCGATCTTCAACAGGACTGAAATTCATTTACACAACTTTTTTTTACTTTTTTATTTTTATGTTTTTCAATTTAAGTTTTGCTAAAAATCGTAATAATTTTAAATTTTTTTATTTGAATTTAAATTTAAATTTATTGAGAAATAAAAAATTCTGAATTTTATTTAATATTTCCCTGAATTTTTTTAAAACTTAATTTTATTTAAAAATAGTACCTTTTCAAATTCAAATTTATTCAATTTGGAAATAAATAAGTTTTTATTTTATTTCAGTTTCATTGATATTCCAGACTTTATGATCATTTTTGGATGTATTTTTTTGTTTTAAATCTGAATTTTTCTTGAAAACGAACAAATACAAATTTGATTAGATTATTTCAAATTTAAGTTTACTTGCAAATAATTTACTTCTAATTTTATTTTTGGCTCTTTGGTGTTCCTGGTTCCTATTTACTTTTACCTTAAATTTTTTCTTTCTGTTATAAATCTGAGTTTCACTTATAAACGAATAATGTTAAAATTTTATTTTGAGTCTTTAAATCAAGTCTAATGTAATGTCTTTAAGTCAAGTAATTTGAGTATTCAAATTAATCACAAATAAATAAATTTTGAATTTTGGTTAACTTTAATTAATATTCCTGGCTTTATAATAATTTATTCCCTGAAATTCTGAAAAGTTCATTCTGTTTGATGTTAAAAGAGGACTTCAGCAAAATTTAAATTTGAATATTTGCGAAAAAATTAATCATCGTTATATTTTTTGGTTGTCGTGAATAGGTTCATTTTTTACTGTGAAACATATTAAAAATATCTTGGAACCTAATTTCGATACTGTTTACAGTCCCGTCGTTTTCCTCTTCTCCTGTTTAATTTTTAAAATGTCAGATCATTCGTCTTCTCGGTTGCCATACATAGCCCATTTGGTGCTAAATGCGCTAATGTAGCTCATTTGAGTGAACTTCTACCTACTAGAAATGGATTCTTCCTACGATAACCTGTTTCTATAGCGACCGCCGTGACCTATACATTTTGGCGGCCACAGTTCTCGTTGAGAACAGACAGTACTCTCTAACTTTGCCTCCATACATTGAAACGTTTCGCATGAGTCTAGTAACCCTTAAAATTACTTTTCCCTATCCCCACAGAAATTACTTAATGGAATGCTACCGTGTTTAGAAGTATCATTCTCTTCCATTTTGGTATTTACGTGACTGACCGGAGTCGAGATTCCCTCCTTTCCTTCCAAGGCAGTCACCCTTTAATGGAAACGGGACTCGGTTAACCTTCAAGGGCCTTACACTCTGACAGTAGCGTAGCGAGGATAAGCTTCGCCGGGGTATTAATATTATTTTTTCACACACACCCTCTATTATCATTAGTGCCTTAGCTTGTGTAAACAGCGCACGGGACACGGTATGTCTCGAATGCTTATTGTGTTTGACTTTAAAAATTGACACACAAATCTCTTTTCGGCATGGCTTGTGGCGCCTAGGGAAAATGATATTTTTTACCTCAGTCGTCATTTCCTATGCAAATGCAAATGGTCCCCGGGACATGGTATTATTTTTACGTCCTTTTATCATATTTTGCTTTTTGAAAAAAGGCATAAATGCAGTAATGTTTTGCCAACATGGCGTCTCTAAAACTGGCGTCCGGGCATCTATACCCTCTTGCCTCTTCGTCCGTTACTCCACTGCTCATATATTAGTATTATCGAAAACTTTGTTAAATTCAAATGAAACATCGCATATTTATTAAATTAACGTCACTTGGATATTTGAGGGCATATTAAAAGGTACGAAATAAAACAGGAAGTTAAATGTTTGCCATGGAATAGAAACGGAACTAAAAATCTGTCTTGGAGTTAATGTCCCTAGAAAGCAATATTTTCTTATCAAAATTTAAGAGTGGTATAAACACGCGAATGAAGGACTTGATGAAAGCTATATTGGTTTAATTCAATTTCATAATAATAGAAAGCACCACTACAAATTGCGTTCAAAATAAATTTCGAAATGTTCATAAAAATTTCAGAAACATTGTATAACAATTAAGTTGGTATCATTAAAAACATAATATTTTTCCCTTCACATGGTGTAAAAATAATTTTTATGCGATAAATATATCAGAAGATATTGTCGTAAAAAGCTTAAAAGAACTTCATTTTCGTTAGTTAATAAAATATCTTAAGAATTAATTAATTCTGAAAGTTCATCTGGAAATGCACCCCAGAGTGTCATGTGCAAATTGTATGTTGCTACCGTTCACCGTTTAAGAGGAGTTCTTAGGACCGATTTTCAGACATACACATGTACTTTCAACTTAATGTTACAGATGATGCACACAATTCGTTTATTTCTTTCTTCTCGAATAGAATTGCATCATTACAGAGACGTTAAGCTGTTTTAAATTAAACGTACATTTACAGAATGTATGGCTTATAAAATATTTTATAAATCTCTTAACTAGCGAAATTACTAAACTATAAAATAAAGTTATTTATTTGCAGCATTTAAATAAATATTTCAAAAAAAAAAATTCGGGAATAAGAAAGTTTATTTGCATTTATATTATATTCTTTATCGCAGGAATATTGTAAAAGATTAAACACTCGTTTCCGGGCAACTTCTCTAGTAAATAGCTCCTCATAATAATTTTACTTGCATAAATATCAAATACTAGTTTGAGGATACCTTAAAAATGTACATTTATATACCTTATGCAATTTTGTCGATTTATTTCCCATCAGCTTTAACTATATGGAAAACAAAATTATAACATACATTTGATAGTTTAATGCTGCTATCAAGCATGTTTCGAATATTTATTCATAAGTTTTTGCATTTCTTTCTATCTGCCTGCTTTACACTAGTGATGGACTTGTTCATATGATTTTTATTTTGTTACGCAGACATAGTCAGGAACATTTGTCATGGCGATTACAGTGCTCTAGCTTTTTATAGCTAGTCTAGAAGAAACAAATGGTCATTTTTCAAAGTAAATAAAAGAGTTTGAAAGGAAAAGTCATCCAAACGTTGTTTGATCTAAGGAACTTAAAATAGAAGAGATCATTTGTGTTGAATAATAAGAATTTGAAATACTTCTCGGGACGTATGGATTTCTGAAGTTTCATGTATAAATTTATTGCGAATTTATTTCACATGAAGGAAAATGAGACAATATATGGATTGCTTTTTGTAATGAAGTGCAAAGTATTGCATAAACTGCCAATGTTTTCCACTTAGTTTCAAAACAATTCTAGCTCTTCTCATATTTAGAACGAAATATACGAGTCTTTTTTTTATAGCAAAAATTGATGACTAGAAATTTCCACTCAAATTTTCGTTTCCTACATATGTTTGTGTTATAAAACTCTGTGATAAAATATTTCAAAAAAATCACTTGATTCCCGCTTGAATTGAATTAGATTAAATTTTTCGATTATTTTCTCCTTTAAGAACTTGACTAAAACTAGCCTCAAAACATTATATAGGAGCGTATATTTGATTAATTTTTTTTTAATAATAGAGTTACGGAGCGAAATTTGTTGAGAATCATTTTTCAAATAAAATTGTAGAATCTTTATTCCTTTACCGTTTTTCAATTATGCTGGTATTGTGTGCACTCGTAACGATGCTTCTGTGAAGGTTTAATAAAATAGATAATTTTAAAGATGAAGCTGCTAATTCTAATATTTCAATTCATAAAATTTGACGGCATTTCAATATTTCATTCGAACATATTTTTTTCTATACGAAAAAAATGCTAGTTCCAAATGCATTTAGAGAATGCTTACAAATTTTAATTAATTTCCTTTTACCAGGAACAAGAATCTCGGTTATATTTTACAAGACTAGTTAATTAACTAATTAATTAATTTTCCTTCATCGAAATTTTTTACCATTTCAAAAAGAGGAAATGACTCTATTGTTTTCTCATCAATAGAGTAGAATTTTAGTAGAGAATAGAATTTTATTCCAAACTTCCATTCTCAAATAATGTAAATATGCAATAAATACAACATAGTTAATTCATTTTGAAAACATTTTATATTTTTGAAATTCAAAAGTTATGCATTGCAAGACCTGTTTTATTCTGCAGAAATGGGGAACAGTTAAATAGTAATTACCTGCTGAGACAGGAACAAAAATATCATGAAAAAACTTTTTTAAAATTACAGATGGGAAGAACAAACAAAAGTATTCCTCAAACCAAAACAATAATAAGATTTTAAAACCTTTTAAATCTTTGGTTTTACTTCTATACAATTTAATATGCAGGGTGTTGCAAAAATATCTGGCAAAAATGAAAAGGTAGATCAGGCATACGATAAGCATCTGAAATCATCTAGGAACTTGGGTTCAACTAGGTATTCAACTGGAATTTTTATATAATTTGCCGTCTATATCTGGGGCTGAAGTTGAGAAAGAAAATTTAGGCTACCTTTAGTGCATGCGCAGTAAAAGATCATTTACTACAAATCCCCATACCTTTTCTAATATTCAAAGTATTTACTTCAAATTTTTAGACAATGCTACTCTAGCATATTATCACATTTCTGTTAGTCTCCTACAGTTTGGTTGAAAACGCTGAAAGTTATAAGCAAAAAACATGCTAAAAAAGTTGGGATTTTTAAAAGAAAACTTTATATCTTCCCAAATATTCCAGCTATTTTTACGAAAATGCACGTAAATATTCCGCACAACACACAAAATAGTTGACGAAAGTTGCAAACCATTATCAGATTTCTGTGAAATGAGACGAGTCAAAATCCCTTTGTAACATCATCAAATTCTGGTCGGACCCCAAAATGAAATCGTGACCGAATCTTCAATGTAAATTGTGAGTTAAAAACTATTCTTTATAGGGTCGAAGTTCGAGGAGATATTTGAAAAAATGTGCAAATTTCAAAATGTGTCGGCAATTGTGGTAATTGCAGTATTATATAAATGCCATCTGCTGCCTCTAGATGGCATTTGCGCACCCATGCTCCTAGGTGATTTTGGATGCTTATCATACGCCTGGCCTACCCTTTCATTTTTGCCAGATATTTTTGAAACACCCTGTATAATTCTTTTTCAGTTCAATAATTTATTTAATTCATATTATATACTCATTAACTTGCAAATAATAATGTTATTATTTTATTTACAGCTGTAATTTCTGTTTGCAAATATTGTGTCTTTTTATATTTACTAATACGATGTTAACTGACAATTTTTATTAAAAAATGGATTTGCTTTTATATCATATGTTTGTATATCAGACTTTTTCTCTTAATATTTATATAATTTTGATGTACTTATTACTTTTATTTACATTATTTTTAAATTTAAAATGTACTAGTATTTAAAATTTTATAATTGTTTGCACATGTTAGGCTCTCAAAATTTTTAATAAAAAGTTTTATTTAATTTAGCAATTTTAATATGCATTTTTATTTCAGGTTTTGGTTTTATATTTATATTTTTCAGTGTTAGAATTTCTATTTCCCATATCATTTTGATACAATTTTAGAAGTCATTCCTTTTTTTTAACCAACATTTTTCTCATGGAGCGTTGGATCCTTAAAGCTTTGGTTAAACACTACTTGTTTGCCTCCAGTCCAAAAGGCATTAAAAATTGTCGGTTTCTATTTTTTTGGATTGGATTTTTCATCTTTTTCAGTGTAAATATAATAGTTTGCAGATTTGGTGTTTTAGGTCTTTTTATATAAAAATTTCATTTGTTATTTTAATTTAGTAATTATGTTTTCTATGTTGAAAGCTATATTTCAATATATAAAACATCAAAAAGTTAAAAATAATAAAACATTCAAATTTCTTCTTAAACAACAATATTATTTCTAGGGGTTGGCAATATATTATTTTTATAGCAATTTTTGGTTTTCTGTAATTATAGAGGCTGTTTGCACATTTTCTTAGACGATTTTGTTTCGCTATAGGAAAAATTCGACTGCGTTGATAAATTTATTTTTTAAATAATTACATTTTTGGAAGTGTAAGTTATAGTCTGATATCTAAAGATTTTGTTTACAAGCAAAATAGAGCTTTTAATGGAAGGCTACCATTTTGCTCTTTCCAATGAGAGTTATTCTTATTTATTTATTCAAAGACGCTGTTTTCGATATCTAAAGCCGCGATAGGTAATATTGTTAATAAGAAAGGAAGAAATCGTCAAAGTTTGGTTTCAAATGGAAAAACTGATCCAAATAAGTATCAAAGGATGAAACGCAGTTCTTCGAATAATGCAAAGGAGATATCTTTAATGTTAAAAGAAAATCTTCAAAGTTAAGGTTTTGTTGCAATAGTATTAAAATGGTCAGAATCACCTGCAAGCAAAATTAATAACTCTGATTTGATTTTTAAAAAGGACAAAAAATACTATGTTCATTGCCTTTTTGCACGGCATATTACTGAGCGTAGAACACGCTACAGAATTCATTATGAATTGCCATTATCCTTAGACAAATGAAAAAAATGTTGAAACAATCGACGAAACGTGGGTCTATGCAAATTACTACAAGAAAAAAAAATCAAGTTATTATCATCAAAGGGGAGAAAAATCTTAAAACATGGTTCAAAAAATCTAAAAATAATTTTCCTAAAGGATTTATGAATGTTGAGTGCTTTGCATATAATGGCAAAATAAAAGAAAAGAGAGTACAGAAAATGTTAAGATCAACTCATAATACTAACACGAAAATATTTTATACCCAATCTTCAAATATAAAATACCATCTCTGTACCCAAAATGCATCAGTCAGCAGAAGTGCATAAGACAATACAAGCAGCTGCACACTGTTAATATCCTGGAAGAAATAGAGCAAGAAATGGGTATTAAGAACTATACCCTTCAATGATATTCCTGCTAAATCTCATATGTATCTATCACTCATGAATTTAGTTCTCCTTTTTTTTTTTTAAAAAAAAGCTCTTTATTCAAACGTCAACTTACAACCCTTTACGGAAGGTTTTTGGAAAGGTGCTAAACGTCAGTGATATCGATCCCACTGAAATTGAAGAAAAAGCTACCGGATGGTCAGCACACCCGTCGAAACATCGAAGTCCAACTCAAATTTACATGGATGACGGAGGCAACATAAACACTGGACATCTAATTTATACCGATGGATCGAAAACAGAGAAGGGAGTGGGTGTAGGCGTGTGTGTTCTGACCGACGTCAACATTACCCGCAGGTCTACCAGGCTCTCTCTTAGAAATACAGTCTTCCAGGCAGAAATTCTAGCACTACTCAAAGAAATGGAACACGCCGTTGCCCTCCGAACTCAACAACTAACTATTCTTTTAGACAACCAAGCCAGCATCAAATCAGCAGTAAACCCCCAAGAGTCGCAATTCAATTTCCCAGAAAATCTTCAACTTACTCCATAGTCATCCTCACATCAGAGTGCCGTGGATCAAAGTCCATGCAGGTTACATAGGGAACGAATAATCAGACAGACTGGCTAAAGAGGCAGCAGAAACGGAAGATTTTCCTGAAACACCACTCGAGTTTCCAAAATCTTTTATCAAAACATTATTAAGTCAGAAGATGTTGGCCACCTGACAAATGGCTTGGGATGATGGAGATACTGGGAGGCTCATTCACAAATTTAGCTTGCAACCAATTAACTGCACACGTAACGAAGTTATGTTCTTCACAGGACATGGACCTTTCCCTTCGTTGCTGCAAAGATTCAACCTTGCCGAAACCTCATTCTGTTCTTGTGGGGGGATCCGAACATCAATCCATTATGCTACGGTTTCCCTTCTCACAACCTCCTACCATATGGCACCACCCAGACAACAACATCAGCCAGTATGGCTCCACAGCGTGGCCAACAATTCACCGTCAAGAAGGAAGATACATATCTTTCTCCAAAGAGAAACCAGTCTTTTCCATCCCTATCCCAATTAACCCTCCAGCCGTTAGGCTTTCAGATTGCTACGTTTAACGAAATTGTTATGCTGAAAGAGAAGGTTTTTCTCCAAGTTGTCGGGTTTTGACCAAAAGGGTTTCAACCTCCTTTTGTGGTCATTTGCGAGCCGTAGGGGATCTATAAGACCTGTTATCGGGAGGCAGTGACAAATGACTTCTGACCTCAATTCTTTGTGACAGGATCCTATGTTAGAAGACCCTTCTTTGAGTATTCTCAGAAAAGTAGTTGGGAATGTCTTGCAGTTTCAAATGCAACATGTTAGAATGGAAATCGGTGAAAGATTTTAGATTTTTCTGAAATTTCTACAAGAAACTGATAAGAAAAAAATTAAAATTTTTATTATGAATCTTATTGTTACAAATTAAATATGTACATTTTAATGTTTTCTCCTCACTACATATTTAAAAAATTATTTTTATCACGTCGAACTGTGAAATTATTGATCGAATTGAATTCTTGAAACAAAAAGAAATATACATTGTTCATTCAGCGCATTGCAAATGTATTGTAGTACTTAAAATCGTGTGTTTAAAACAATAATCAAAGTTAGTAATACCATGCTACAATTTTGTTTCTTCAACATTTAGAAAAACAATTTTGTAAATAGGGAATCTCACAGGATATTTTAGATTTCAAGATAACGATCTATGGTATTTATCTGCATGTGATTAGCATTTTATATCTTGTTGAATTTTCATAACTTAGTATTTGTAACCAAGGGTAGATCTAAGAATTCGTTAAATGGGGGACTACTGCTGGAAAAATATCTTAGAAATTAAGAATAACTTAATTAAAATAATTATTGTAATACTTAAAGTGCAAATATTTTGTAGTACTTAAAAATATGTGTTTAAAACAATAAACACAATTAGTAACACTACGTTATAATTTTGTTTCTTCCACATTCAGCGAAACAATTTTTACATAAGGAATCTCACACGATTCGGATTTGGAGATAACGATTTACGCAGCTTAACTGCATGATTATGATTTTTCTTTTGTTAAATTTTCTTAAATTAGTATTTGTGACAAAGGGCGGATCTAGGAATCGATTAAGCTGGGGGGGGGGGGGAGAGACTGTGGGAAATAAATTTCCTTTTTTTTGAAATCTTAAAATGATAGACTCCTTTAGGCTATGCATATCTTTTATAATTTTTATATGGGATAAATTGACTTGCTGCGCTGTCATTCAATTAATTTTAACTATCCTTTTGTTCGTGTTCATAAACCCAAGGAAGAATCATATTTGATTTCACAATTCCGGAGAAAAGCCGAAGTAAGAATCTTATGTAAAGCCTAATAAACTTAAAATTCCCATTTAAAAGAAATTATTACGTTAAGAAAATATGCGATTTCATATAATCAATGTTAATCTTTTCAGAATGGAACAGTTCAACAAGTTAATTATATAGATTTTGTCCATTACCGTTTTAAAAAGCACTAATAAATGAAAGCAAATAAAAAACTTTATTAAAAGGTGTAAACGTACTCATATGTTAAGTAAATCTTATATAAATGTATAGTATTTATATTCAAAAATTAAGTTTCAAAAGCAATTTGAATTCGAATGTTCTTAATTTAAAATAATCTTTAAAAGAGAAAATTGTCAACTTTTTAATTTTTTTATTTTATATTCCTTTTTTTGTGTTTTAAATTAAAAACATTTCTTTAGTTAGAGGCCAATAAAAATACTTATATGTGCATATTCAAGGTTTATAAACATTCCATTTTATGCCCTTTAATTGACACTCATTTTGGATACACATTTACTCTCTAAATCTAAAAAATAACTCAGAATGATCTGCGAATTTTACGCAGGAGTCTTCTGGCCCTGATTTTATGCTGCTAAACGCAATACGACTTAAAAGACTAGATCTATTCAAACTGACCCGCCCCTGACCACAGACACTCCCTCTCCTTATGTCGCCGCGTGACACCTGGGGGGAAGAGAAAAACTTGTAGAAGAAAAATCTCGGGTCTGACACTTATACGGAACTTTTCTTACCCGAGACAGTCTGTCGTTATGAGAGGAAAAAATGTTTACGCAGATTTCTCGGGCTTGACTCTAAGAGGGTTAATTGTTTTTTCTTTCCTTCAATAGTCTTTTCAGTTGAGTCCACTGTCATCGTCCCATTCCCACAATCTTGGCCAACATTTTCATAAATACCAATTTCTGTAACCGAACATCCTCTTCCACTTGCTATGAGAGAATTTAAAACCAACCAAAATCCAACTATCCATCCTGCGTCTTCAGCTCTCCATCCTTTTCTTTGGGAGGTCTCGTTTCACCAGTTTAACATTCAACTTCGCCTCCTCTTCAGCTTATTATCCCCTAATGAACTCATAACTGCTTTAGTCGTTCTTTCAGGACTTTCTTCCAAGATCCACCGTGTTTCTCCTTCTTCAGTTAGAGTTCCATCAGCTAACTCTTCAAAATCGAACTTATTAAAACAATATGCGGTCCATTTCTCTGTTTTTGTGTACATTTTTATTATTGCATTAATTTGTTTTTCATTTTTTGTTTTTGAATGCATTTTTTACTCTTCGTATAGCTTTTCCATTGCATTTAGTTTTTATTATTGTCCAGTTATTTCATGTATATCTGTGTGATTTTGTGTTTTTTCAAAGTTTTATTTTACTCTGCGTTACCAAAATATTTTTCTAATGTATAGCACAATAGCAATCCTTCCTAATGCTCCTGTAAACATTTGTAAACTTGTGTTTTTAATTAGGCAGCGGTATAGAGAATTGACAAGTTTTAAGAGAGGTCACCCCCCTCGGGTGTTATGATTTTTTTTCCACTTCATGACCGCGACACTGTTTAAATAACCTTATGGTTATAATTGCAGGGGCATGGAGAGGTGTTATGTTATGTTAAAGAGGAATGGGACAAAATACCTCTTCCGATACAACAAAATGCATTATTGCCATGGAAGTTACGATGAAGGAAGATTGTTGAGAATAAGAGCTATCGAATTGAACATTTAAAACAGAAAAATAGTTATATAAATGCCATAAAAATTGTCCAAAAATGTGAGAAGTTCTGTATTCTTAAGTTTTTTTTATTACGTTCAAGTTTCTTTCAGAATTTTATGAAATTGATTAAATATGTTAGAGTACTTTCAAAAATTAAAATATTCATACGGTCTCTTCTAACGAGAAGTTTCAGATTGTCAAATATTAACTTCTATTAAGTTATGTGCAGACGAAATCTCTTGGCTAAAGATTACCATGGCAGATACCTAACTGACAGCATGAGAACGGCTTGTAAAAAATATCAATGGCGACCAAGTATTATGGAGGTCAAATGTTACTAGTTAAGAAACTTTGGGCCAAAAACATGACATAAACATTTAACAATCCAACATAATGAACTTCAGTTTTCTTCTTTCATTCATTGTTATTTACATTTAGTTTGAAAAAATATCATATCAGACCAGATGATATCTGACAGAACGTGACATTCATAGTTTTGTGCTATAATGCAAATAATCTAGCCCGTTCCAGTTTGCAAAATTATGATGTCTGATAATAGGTAACTATCGTTAGTTGTGAATTAAAATAATAAAAAAATAAAATATTAATATTAAACATAAAGACAATAAATCATTCAGAATAAAATTAAAATAAGATACAACCAAATCTTCTGGAGCTCGCAAAATGCAGCAAGCAACTAAAGAAACCTTGAAAATACAAAAAAAGCCTAAAAAATGAAAACTCCTTAGAAATTCAGATTGAACAATGAATAAGTTTAAAGAATCCACCAAATGAACTTTATCAAGGCGATACTAATCTAAGAGGATTCAAAATAACAGCAGGAATGCTTTTGTGCATGAGATTCCGACAAAATGTCAAGAAAAATCACCAATAATTTCACGGAAATCTCATGTGACCCAAAGCATTCCTAATTACATGTGAATTAAAATATTACGCAGTCTTCCTATCAACAATAGAAAAGATTCTTATAAGAGATTCGGTATGATAAAATTATTTAACACTAGCCGTCTTCGGCGACCACTTTGTTCGCTGGGAGTATAATTTCAATTGAATCTCCTATGCATAATTTTAAATTCACGGTTTCCTTAATAAAGCAGTTTTAAATTTCAAAAATTGTGATAAACATTTAATTCGTGTTAATAGCCTTGGACCTGTTCTGCTCATAGTCTGCATTGAAGTCCCTGATGGATACAAGTAACTGTCCATATGGTCATGTAACTTCTAATTGCAAATTGTCGGCACCTTTTTCACTTTCTTATTCCTGCAAAATATGCATTTAATTTCAACATTAAAATGGCTCGTTACATTTTATGTCCAGTGACATGTTAGCTGGATTCAAACATTTTCATAAAAAAAGAATGAAAACGTAACAACCATAATCATTCAGCTTACTGGATATATTTCTCAATATTTGTAATATCTCAGAGAGCTTGGTTTAGAGATTCCGCTAAAATTTTGATGAAATAAAATATGAAAGCAAAATGCATTAGGATAATACCACATCTTTCAACAATGAAAGATAAACACACAATTAAATATCTATGTAAACATTGAAAATGATTTGCTGAGATGAGTCGTGAATCCGAATTGAACCACTAATGCTCATTCTCTTGATATTAAATTCCCTTGGATTCAGGTAATGATAATGATTTGAAAAAATGTTTAGAGAGATATGCATAATTATTTACACGCATTTTCAAACATACGCTTCAAAGAAGTGAGAATCATACTAAATCACACCTTACAGAGAACAAATTTATGTCCATTACCTTGCAAACGAATTTCAAGATCAATAGTTTCTAACGTTTAAAAAGATTAAAATTTCTAATCTTCTAATCACATTAACAGATTAGAACAGATTTCAGTTTGATCGCCTTAATAATTAAAAGCATTTCACATTTTTATAACTGGGATTAAAGATTTAATAACATTATAAACAAGGTTACCTTTGTTAGTCAATGAATTGAAATAAAGTTCCAAAACCATAAGCATATCCTTAATTTTTACTGAAATTAGGAATCCCCCTCTACAAGAAGAGAGAGGTAAAACACACTAACCAGAAGGACAAGATTTTTATACATATACATATATTAATACTAACTAATGTGAATATAAAATAAATGAAATACTGCAGAAGAAAAAGAAACAAATTCGAAAAAAATATGCTAGATAAAATCCAACTTAATTCTTTAAAGCTTTAACAATCGTACTTCTAAACATAAGAAACCAACGAAATGAAAATAGTTGATTTCTCCACTCCTTTTTTTTTAATTTAGGACACTTAACAATCATATTATATAGTAGTGAACAGAAAAAAAATAGAACACCTATCTAATTCGGGTATATATCGCATCTGCACAAAACTAGCGTCGATGTTAATGATTCAAGAAGACATGTTTATTTAGATCCAGAAATTGATTAACCAAGTTAATTAACATAATTAACTGCTTTCTCTTCCATTAAAGAAGTCAAGATTTTAATATAATTCGATCAGAATGTCTTTTTATACATGTGTATGAAATTTATTCCAAAATTCTCAATAGTTTCTGAGATAAAATTAATATTGATTGTTAAAACCACCGCCTGAATATATCTAACCGAAAAAGGACGGTATATTAAGTAAATCTCAGTTCGTCAGTAGCAAAACAATTCTTTCATTATTTTTTTCACGGAAATTTATGAAAATTAATCAAACGCGATTCACCTGATCTTTAATAAGAGCATTCTTTTCCTAATTCTAAATATTTTATGAAATTCTGAGCATTTCTTTACTTTTTAAATTATTTAATAATCCATCCTTCCGCTATAAAGACATTCTGCTAATACCCAGAAGTATATGTATGAACGAAATGCATTGATTCCGATGTTTCTAAACGAGGTTTCAGTTCATTGGTGAGAAAGAAAGATATGCACTGACATTTTAAGACAATAAATTTACCTAAAAGGATGCGATTTTTTCAGATGGAAACGGTTGCTAATCAGCTTGGGAATTCATTAAGATGAAACATATTTTTTGGTTCATAACAAGAGTATTACTCTTTATTTTTTTAACTCGATCTATAAAGTAGGCATATATGACAGTTTAAATAACGGAAATAAATGTTAATTTGCCGGTGGAAATTCTGCTGACGTTATTTGGTTGAAAGAACTGTGCACGGGTAATGAAATACTATTGGAAGTTAACTTTTTCTGATTTTCTAGCATACAAAGTATACAAGACAATGCATTATAAGCGGTAAATAATTAGACATGGAGATTTCAGTGAATCTTCACGTCTTAGACCTTTCTAAAGCCGAAAAAAAATTTGTTGAATTATATCTGTCTGTCTCCGAACACTATATTTCAAAAATGGAAGGAGTTAGAGGGATAAAATTTGAAACATAGTCTTAAAACCAAAATAGTAGAATTTTATCGAGTTATGAGGGAAATTCGTCTAAGCGAAATATTTCTGTCTGCATGTTTGATCACGTGCACACGTGCATGCGGAAGATGTGACTTGAAAATGTCTACATGAAAGCAATTCGGTATATGGATTTATTATCAGACTTATAGACAGTTGAACAAAGATAAATCCTATCAGGATAAGAATTAAGCTTGACTTATAACTAAATTCATTTATATCTTTTCGAAATCTGAAATTATGGAATTGACTAAATTGACGCAAAAATGTGACAATATAATGAAAAATGCTTGACGATAAAAATTGTAACATAATAATATTAGTTTTTTGTGAAAAGTTATACATAATGTTAAATCGAAGAAATACTTATCTAAAATACGATATATTTAGATTGATATAACTCGTAAATCAGAAATTGAAAGAATTTCAGATTCGATATGGTAAATAACGTGCAAGGAAATATATTCATCTTACAGTACCTCTTGAAATTTTAAGTAGATATTTTTTGTATTCTATTATGAGATAAAATTTCATTACATGCAAAAGGTCTCATTATCTTTAATTTAGTAGTTACGCGGTGATTATAATTCAATATATTTTATGAATTATTAAGCGGGCTTCATATGATGTTTCGTAACAAAAGAGAAGGGGATAGCTCCATAAAGATTAGCATTTGTGATAAAAAAATAAATAAAAGACAACTATATTGAACTTTTGGTTGACACAAACGTTCCGTTTTATTTAATACAGAAATAAAAAAAAATTATTGAAATACAATTTTAGAGCCGTGAAATAAATTCTTGAACCAATAAAAATATCCATATACAAAATTGTACTCTAGGCTATTTTTCCACACATCTGATTTGAATTTACTTGGGATTCAATAGGAAGTGTTACTTCAGAACGAAAGAGCACTAAAAAGAAAATACATTTTTTAAAATATTACATCACACAATACTTAAAAAACTCTTACGAAATCACATTTCGTTTTCGGAATAAAAGTTGATGAAGGCACATTTTTATACGTGTTTCTGAGGAAGAAAATCAAATAATCAAAGTACAGCAAAACTAAACTGTAAATTTCAAAGCAAAAGCAACCATTGTCTTTTATGCACGCTTCTAAAAGAACATCCAGAATTATTTAAGACAAAATTGAACAAGCATCATCTCATAAAAAGAAGTTTATATCGTATTGTCAGGATTATGCCTTAGTGAAAAAAGTTCTTCTGAATTACCCTCCAATAATCTATTACTTCAATTTTTACAGGAAAGAAAATTGAGTTTTCATCTTCAAATATCCTATAATCAGAAGACATTTTGACAGTTTCCTAAGAGCTTAAAACGAAAAGTTATATCAGGAACAAAATCGTGACGTCGTAGAGAAGCCGCTGCCACTCTTGGAGATTTTAAAGGAAATATATATGTTTTCTTTCGATTTCCGTTGATGATTACTTTCCCAATTTTCTTTACCTGCGCTTCATTTTTATATCATTTCTACGAAAGGAAGATTAGAGATAATCAAAATAGGAAGAGATGTCACTGCTTTATGTTATTATAAATGCTAATTTTTATTGAGTCCTTTCTTGCCTATAAAAGTGCTGCATAAAATTAAAATATTTTTCACTCATTTATATTAAATGATGTAAGACGCAAATATATATTAGTAAAACCTTTACATTAATCTATTATTTTGGTGCAAGCAATAACTGCGGTCACTGTGAATAAGGTTTAAAAAATTATATTATGACTTTGGAAATCATTATCACACCCTGATAACCCTGATCACATATACACATTTTATAAATCTTAAAATATTTTCTTAATAGATAATTTTATAAAAGTCTGTGAATTTCCAAAGTTTCAAAAGGGATTTTTTGGTTTATTTTCTTTTTTCCACCTACAACAAATACTGACTTTTTCTGTTAGTTAGCTACTAGCTATACCTCTCACAAACATTACTTAGTTACGTGCATTATTGAAAGCTAATTAGGAAAAAAATTAATAAATTGAATTATTAATATGAATCATAATTTACAACAAGCTCAGCGATTATTAACGCATAGAAAACTTTTACACAATAGAGTGGAATACGTATTTTAAGAAAAGCTTTTTCACTCAAAGGCTATGTTGATGTTGAAGAAGAATCCTTTCGTTCAGATGATATATATTTTTAAATCATACTGCACTTGGAAAATCAAATTGATTCACCGTCCCTTTAAAAGAATTAACGGTTAGGAGTATCTCATGTAAAGGATTGGAATATTCATTTCTCATTAAAAAAATGCAACTCTTAAATTGAGAAATAAACGGAAATCTACATATTTGCAAACATCAAAATCCTTTGTAATTTAACGGTTTGTTAACTGAGTCTAGGAACCATCTATGATCTCAACAACCGAAATTTCACAGCTGAATAAAATTATCTTTTTAAACCCGAAACCATGCAGACAAACCGCAATCAAAACAAATAATATTCAACTTGTTAATGACGACTTGTTAGTGTAACGCTTTAAAAGGCAAAGAGGTTTCAATCTTATCAAAGCCTCGATCACCATTAAATGCTTCCGTATGATTGGAGAAAATGTTGTAGCAGAACTTTCTAAATTATTGCCAACAAGAGAGACGTTGTAAGTTAATCTTTTTGTCGCTGCAACTCATTCCATGGCGTTGAAAGAAAATTTATTTTCGTGTAAACAGTTTTACAATTAACTGAGGTATAAGAGCAAGTGTCTATGCATTTTGAGGAAATGCTGTATTGTTGATATCTTCATATGCCTTGTGGATTTAAAAGCATAGTAAGTTGGAAGTGAAAAATATTGTGCTATTTTATCCTTGTAATGAACATTAATTTCCTTATTAACTTTAATTTAACATAATTTTACATTTTTCTTTATATACGGCTTTGTATATGGTTTTACATTTAGTATTTCTAATTTCAGAAAGAATATTGCTCTAAATTGTTAGTCGTTATGGGGACATGTAAATAAACTTTGCTTTATTGTTCCAGTTAATAAAGCGAATAAATTTTTTAAAAGAACTTTAAGGTACTCGTATGAAGTAAATGGTTGAATAAACAATTGCAGGGAAAATATATTTTATGTGCAATAAAAATTCGATATTCGATATTTTTTAAAAGACATTCATTTTCTCATAATTCCAGTTCCTTAAAACTTTGCATATCTAACTTCATATTTTAATCATAAGAGTAGAAAATTTTGTATCAATAAAAACATTAATGGAAAAAATTCCTTTGCATTATCTATGGACATTTTCCATCTCGTGCAAGTTGAAATTTTACACTTTTTATTATTTTTTTCAAATCAATTAATGTATGTCATTTTTATTTGCATTCTTATATACTGAAATAAGTTCTATTTTGAATTTATATTCTGAAAGTAATATGATATTGTCTTCTGAAATATTGCAAGCATTTGTGCTTGCGTAAATATGCGAAAAAAGACACAAATTTCAAAATTGCATCTTTTTAAATTCTATTAATGTTATGCACTAGATTTATTATTAAAAGATCAACTAAAGAGAACACTGCTGTATTTGGAGCATCATACAGATTTAACGTGGTAATTAATACAAATATTCAAATAAACTTATGAAAATATGGATAAATTAAATTCCTAAACCTTTATTAAAAATTGTGATAATTTTTTAATTCCTTCATACTAGCCAATTGTCTAAAAAATAATAAATAACTTAAAATTTAAATAAAACTTTTTGTTTAACGAGATTTCTTCCCACCTCGTAATGGTTACTATATGCTTAAAAATGTCAACTACTTTAAACAATCAACTCTGATAAATAATGAACTTGTGCTCCTTTGAGTGAATTTTCAGTGTTTCACCATGCTGATATTAAGTAAGTAGATAGTTCCAGTTTAGTTACATTTTCAGTCAACGTATTTCCGTATTTTAGCTTAATAAGATCACAAAGCATGCTATTAAGTATAAAGTTTGAGGTGTCATATAAATATGCTTAAAATAACAATGCAGTTGTTTCTGAAACCCTGTTTCTATTTACTTTTTTACTCTACATTTTATTTTTTGATCAACATAAATCTTTGTGATAGAAAAGTGCTATTAAGTTGAAAAACAATTGCGATTAAGCCCTAAGATATCCAGAGCATTATCGGAAGCTTTCAAATTTGATATTTTGTAATTACAGTCTTATTCTTTCGGAATGCTGCAAACGAAATATATCATATCACATCTGCCAGAATTAAATGCCCAACATCAATCTTATCAATCTAGTCATTGCGAACTTGAGTGTTGAAAAAATATTCCTGAATGAATTTATAGAGGACGAGACATTCAACCAAGCATTTAAAGAATACTGAATGGCGCAGGAATCAAAAGAGATTTATTTGATATTTCTTCAGTTCCTCCAAAATTAGCATTTTCTTTACTTAGCACAATATACCGAATTTCAATGAATTTTATCAAAAAAGAGGCTGTGTTATAATGAGAAATGACAGAGTAATAGGTGGTAAACTAAGAAGAAGTATTTAAGAAAGGCATGTCTCAAAGATCAGTGATCGGTTTTAATAATAAATGAAGGCTTGTTTTCTGCGCGAAAAAAAATATATTGTTGCTTTCGTAAAACATTATCTTGTAAGCTGTAAAATTTACCTAACAATATTCCCCTCAATTTGCTCACCAAAATATACAATACTTAAAAAAATACGAAAGAATATAAAATAAGAAATCTGTAAATGTCAAAAATCTATTCACTAGTTAAATGATTTGAAATCCTACATAATATGCTCTTCGAACTTCAATTACTTGCCTGCTTTGAAATTTTCATTCAATTCAAGAAGACGGTGACAGAATTAAGAGTACGCATTCTGGTTACTAAACTCCAATTTAAACTCCAAAACAATTTCAACGAGAATTTCAATGATCTCACAGCTGAGGAACCTTAAGGGTTTAAGGGAACTCACAAAGGGTTAGAGCTGCTCCATTGTCGTTAATTATCCTACGTTTAATAGTTCAGAGCAATTCCTTCTTGATCCTATTAAGGTTTCTAACAACACGGAACTTGGCAAAATGAATCGATCAAATCATAAATTATATTCAATTCAGAAGCGTGTTCCATCCTTGTTAGACTAGAAATCATGACAAAACATTCCTAATTCAAGGTCCTGCAGGTTTAGTTTAGACCTCAAAAGCGGAGTGGAGTTTAATTCAATTGCAATCGGAACTCAATCTGTGCTCGGATGGTTGTGCGTAAACATGAAATTAGCATTTATTGAACCTCGGTGTTTGCTGAGTAACATTTTGAAATATAGAAAAATGAGTCATTTTCCATTTTGTGTTAGATTAGCCACATTCTTCACGAAAGCCTCCTATAGAAAAATATATAATTTACGTTTGCTAATTTAACGCAGTTATAGTAAACAAGTGCATGTTTAAAAGTTTAATAGCTAGTTAATAATAGAATATTATTTTCTTGTTTATTAATATAAGCGATAAAAACTTAGTTAAACTCATTGTTTCGGAAATATTCTCTTCCTTTCGATGCAAATTTTAGTGATTTTTTAGGAATCTTATTAATGTCAATAAAGTCCTTCCACATATAAGATTCTTGAGATTTGTCTATTATTCAAATATATGAGGAGCAAAAATAATGTAAATTCTTTTCGACTTCAATGAATGATTATATCTCAACTCATATTATATGATTACACTGAAAACATTAAAAAAATAATAACTGTGTTTTTATAAATATTGTATTATCTATTATACATTTTCAAAAAAATTTTCTGTTTGTCGCAAAATGCTGACCAGTTCTTTTAAGCTTCTTGGTCGAATGAAGCGAATAAAATGACTGATTTCTGAAAATAAGCTCAAATTAGAAACTTTATGACAACTACAAAAGACAGGTCTCTTTATTTCAATACCGGACTAGCTGACTTTAACAATAACTGAGTCAAAGTCATAATAATATTACTAATTTCTTGAATCAAAGGAATGCCTCATTAATTATTTTCCTCATAAGTCTAATGTAAAATTGCTTAATAAAAAGAAATAAGGAATTTTCATTAAAAAGATTTTTTAATCGGTTCATAGGATTGACAACAAAATTAAAAATGTAAATGAACATATATCAAGACCAATGCAATGTACAAGTCTTACAAAAGTAGAAAAAAAACCATATGGTATAAAGGGGTTAAAGAAAATTGAAAGAAATGAGTCAATTATAAACATTAAAATTAATTAGATTTGGAATTTTAAAAACACAACTGAAAACTAAAATCTGAAGTAAGTTTGTTTTACAGAAGAATAAATTCCAGCTTTAAAAGTATTGTTACGAATTCTGTAAAGTCAACAACTTTTTGCGCCAAAATCTGACGACTTGGAGATGGTGTGGCGTGAAATTTGGAGACTTGGCGAAAAGTTTGGCAACTAGAAATTTTTACCTTTTACCAGAACGTTCGGCAGCCTCCCGAGACTATATAAAGCGTCGCTTCAAGCGCTATGAGTTCAGTAAACGTCAGTTTATGGTAGCTAACCAAAAACCATGTCATCACAGTCATTATCCAGACTGGAGATAAGCTCCTTACGGGGGTAGGAGCTCCATAAACGTTTTCCTATATGCTATGAGTCCAGTTGCTGTTTTGCTTTGAGCGAGTGAGCGTAATCTGCGATCGTCGTTGCTGAATTTAGCCGACTGACTAAGCCATTTTGCGGCGTATTTTTTTTAGCTTTTACCGTGCTCTGTGCTGTCAGTTGATTTGAACGACTGTAGTCTTTTGAAAACTGGATTATTCTTGCTTTACTAACTGTAAATACAACTGTAAATAAATGTCTGTCTGTGCCGTCTTGATTAAAGTTCATTCAATCCACGAACCCATCCAAATCGTAACAGCATAAATCTTCTGTAGACTGACCAGTCTATCTACTGTTTCGAAAAACGTGCGGGCTTGAAATTTTTATATAAAATAATAAACGCAACTTTTTTCATTGGAATATAGCAGATATATAAGGCCAAATGTTTTATATTTCGAATTGCTGTAGACGACTCTCATAATCTTTAAATGCAATGTAATGAAGGGCAAAAGAAATTATGTTACCCGTATTTTAACTAAAAGTACACTACATCAAATTATTTCTGTATTTATAAGAAGCTTAGCTCCCACTCTTTCAAATTATTGCTTAGCATTCCTTAACGAATGCATAAATAGTCATTAGTGCGTAACTAATTGATAATTCCAAGATTAGTTATGCGCCTGTTGCTTCTAATGAGCCAGTCTAATCAAAAGGATTTTATTACTGACCAGTCAGTGCGAAGTACCTGTGTTCTATAGGCTTTTATTTTAAAATATTTGAAAAATAATTTAAGAATTTCATCATATTATAAATTTAGATAATGAGGAGTAGGTAATGTGTAGGGAGGAATCAAGGAATAACTTCATAAATGTACTTAAAAATGTGATGTAGAATAAAATTAATCTATAGACACAGGCAATATTTGTTAATTTTGAAAATTTTCAAAATGCTAATATTTTATTTCAAATTTGGTAATAGTTTTTGTAAATAAATATTTAATAAGAGTTCTTCACTATATGCCACATCATTTTATTAGTTTAAACACATAATTTACATGAATTAAGGAACTGTAACTAAATGAAATTCAATTAGATCATATGATATTGAATAAAAGAG
Source organism: Araneus ventricosus (assembly GCA_013235015.1). NCBI lineage: Eukaryota > Metazoa > Arthropoda > Arachnida > Araneae > Araneidae > Araneus > Araneus ventricosus. The sequence goes on from BGPR01000323.1 coordinate 26,705, forward strand.
ATCGATTTCATGAAGAAATTCATATTTATTATAATTAGTAGGTTAATGTAAGATAAAATGCCATATCATCCTTTGGAACTGGAGATACAAATGACCTAATAGGAAAGCGATTCCCCTTTTTCAAGTCATTAGATGATAATATCTGTCAACCACCAGTAATGCTCCCTTCTTCTTTCATCATATCTATGTTTCTAATGATAGTAAAAGCAGATGTGCGTCGGGGTTTATTTAACAGAGAATCTTTTGGGACATACAACGGCGAAGTTCCTTTTATATACTTTTGAGGAGGCCAATATACATCTTGCAGCGACCATCGGAAACCTTCGAACCGAGAACTGAAGATTAAATATAAAAGAATTTTTAATTAGCTTTTCATATAACGTTTAAAAACAATGTAATATTATGTTTATTGCTTATCATCCTAATTTAATCGAATTTTTGAAAAGAAATTAATAGAATATGCAAAAATATTTCATAATGCATATGACAAAAAATCATCTTTCAGCATGTTCTCAATATTCAGAAAAATAGAGAATTCTGCAAAATAACGGAAAGAGATAAAATCTCCTACCCTCAAATTTGGTTATTACAATTATTCTTCATTCATGAAAATCATGTCTCGGTTATTGAAAGAACTTCAAAAAAAGGAACAATTGTTTTCTCTGTCTATAATTAAGAACATATTATAAAATTATCTCTGTGTATAAGACTATTAGAATTAACCTTTTTCTGTCCTACGTATCTTAAAAAAATGCCATAACATTCAGCAAACAACTTTTCAATTCTCATTATTTAGCTGCGAAAATGAATATTAAAGCAAGGAAATGTAGACATTAATATTAACATCATAAACAAATATTATTGAATAAAAATGTAATAGCAGCATTTTTATTGAAAAAATGTCTAAAATTGGCTAATGTATAGAATTTTAACGTTTTAGAAAAGAATTAAAAATACTTTTTTCTTCTACATAATTTAAAATAAAAAGGTGGAAAACGATTCAATTTTATAATAAATTTCTGCAAGTGGAACAGAAAGTACTCCAATGAAAAAGCAATTATAATGACATCGGACAGTGATATCACTTTCTATTAAGAGGAACCCTCGCCTTCCTTTCACGAAAATAATATAAAAATGAAACGCCCCTAAAGAAAATTGGAAAGGCAAACGTCGACGGTTAAAAAGAGACGAAATCGAAAGAAAACATATATATTTCCTTTTGTATCTCCAAGCGTGGCAGCAGGTTCTATATGACGTCACGACTCGGTTGCTAATAGAATTTTTCGTTTCGAGCTCTTAAGAAACTGTCAAAATGTCTTCTGATTATCAGAGGTTTGGAGAAGAAAACTCAATTTTCTTTCCTGTGAAGAATGAAGTAATGGATTATTGAAGGAAGAAGGGTAATTTTTAAGAAGTTTTTTTCAGAAAAATATAATCTTGCCTTAGGATATATGAGTCATATATTTTGTATGTCTGATACTATATCAATTCTGTATTAAATATTTCTGGAAATTCCTTGGAAAATTTACATGGACAGGCAATGACTTTTCTGGCTTAGAAATTTACAATTTAGTTTTGCAATACTTTGATTATTTGATTTTCTTTCTCAGAAAATCATACAACCGTTCACGTATAGCAATATGTTTGTTTTTTTTATCATTTTTCATTTCTGAATTAAATTGTATTGTTGCAAAATATTCATAAGAATATTGTAATTTAATAATGGGTTTTTCCTTGTTTCCATTATCGAGGATATAGTTTGAAGTACCTGTATCACGAATATCGGAAAAATTATTTAATGATTCTTTGTATATCAGACTTAATAACTGAGAATTGCAATATACATATCCAAATTGAAGCACTGTTTCGGAAAACTTTCGTCAAAATTAGTTGAGATGAAATAAATATGAATACAATCCAATATTCCTTGGACCTTACATATAAGAAAATATACATAACAATTTTTAACGTTATTTAATTCCTCGTTTCTATTAAATTTTTCCTGTCCTTTAGTTACTAGTTTCGTAGAAAAAATGAAACGTGGGTGTTAATAATATTTTTAAAAAAAATTCTTATTGCTCAGAATACTTCAAAAGTTTTCGGTATACATTAGTAACAATAAAAGATCCATCCGTTATTCTCAAGCATTAGGCTTTTTATTAAATTTTAATTAAAAGTCTAATAACTAATTTGAACAAATTTTTATCTATCACTCGATTAAAGGAAAGTAAAAGAAGGAATGACAACAGGTTATACTCCTCGATTAAATCGAACATTTTCAAAAACTGGCGTCATGACTATGAGACCAAACCATTTACTTAGGTTTTATTTCTTTTAATCATTCCTTTATTACTTCTTATTTCATTTTACTGAAATTTGGGATAAATATGCATTTAGAACGAACGCTTTATGTTAAGGGTTTCAACAAAAAGAAAATTAGGCAAGGCTTAGAATTAATAATTTAATTATTTCATCAAAATCAAACTTTGTCTCTCAAAATTTTTTATTTTATTTTTTTACTATCAATGTGCAAATAAAATTCAGTATATTTCACTTTTCTTCGCAATTCTCTTCTAGAATATGAGATGAAAAAACACGGAGAAAATTTAGAATTCAACAAAAGCACTCGATGTAAGTAGAGATTGATGACAAGACATTTTTCAGGATTATTCTTTCCTCTTTTTTAAGCTGAAACTATTCAGAATTTTCTTATTTTACAGTTCGATGCATCGACAGAGCCCGTACATGATATATCACTGTTTTTATCGATACCCGGTATTGAACATCACTAATGTTCTGATCAAAGGTAAGGGTTGTCATTAATTTTCCTTCAAAGCAACATGATATTGGAAAAAATTCTCGAACGTAAATAAATGACAGACAAATTTATATAAAAAGACCGGCTCATTCTTTCATATTTCTTTTGGATATTCAAATTCTTAGAATTATCGATTTAGAATTGCAACTTGGGAATTATTTTTGCAACAGGTAAAAAAAATGAACATAGAAAGAGGATGTAAAAATTGCTCTCTATCGTATGTTAGTACTAGGGTAAAATATAAGTCGAATAATTCAGAATTGTAATCCGATTCCTATTTTTACAGTATCTTTGTAAGTAAACATTGATTATTCCCTGGAGTGCCCGTATTGTATCGCTGTGACGTGATTCTATCACTTTTATTCAAAGAAATGATGGAATGTTGATAAGTGAAAGAAATGATCATTCCGATTCCTTAGATAAATCCATATGCGTATTTATTTTGTTTATTCAATATCTCTAAGTTGATGCGATACTGTCTTGTTGTTGCAATTATTTATTAGAAGCAGCTTCTTTATTATTTTTAACTGTATGAAAGAAATATTTTGTTATTCAATAAAATGAGTCTTTGATTACCTCTGTAAATTTGAATCAAATTTATATAAAATAAATTTACTTAAATCGGAAGTATTATAATAAGTCAAAATCAGAACTTAAAATTAAATTTGCCTAATTCTTTGCATGTTCTTTCAAATGCGATATATCTATTATAACCTTTCAAAAATAATTTTGGAAAATTAAATTTTGAGAATTGTTTGGAAATTGAAATTTCGACTAATAAATCTAGAATATTAACCTTTAGGCTACGGAGATATAAACCAGAAGAACTCCGTTGAATGCGGGGAGTGAAATTCTCAATGGTGCCTGGTACAGAAGTTGTACCGGTCTCTCTTTTATTCAAAGGTAAAAAAAGTTTTCTGGTATGTGATGTATTGAAATAAATTAGTCTGTATATGCTTTTTTAAATCCGTCATGTTTTTAGGATGTTCATTTTAATGCTAATAAGGTTTGAGGTATTTAAATTACACTTTTAGATACATTACAGAAATCGTTAATTTAAAATCTAGTGAGTGTTTTATAAGAATTAAGTAATGAGCAGGAGTTTTAAAGCCCCAAAAATTGTGTGGTGAAACAATCACTTCATCTGATACAATAACACTGCGCTGCAAGAAAATCGGCCCCGACACCATTCCTGCAAATTCTTATGTAAAATGACTTACAGATCGAATGTATTGTTTGCTTTATCACCACCGTTCCTCTAGACGCCCCCCCTATTTTTATCTTCTCGGTAATTTTATGGCCATTAATTTTATTTGGTGGAAAACGATTATTTTAACCGTTAAATGTCTTCAGAGGACTACAGAGGTGAAAAGTTCTAAAATATGAACATTTGTAACGGGGGAATTGGGAGGATTTCCCATAAATTTAAAAATAATCAGTAAAATGTTTTTTCTGGTTTGTTTTCACTAATTTTTCACTTATTTTCTACATATTCCTGCTTCCAAGCCCCACCTCTTATTACCATATAATAAAAATATATAGCAACAATTTTGGCTAAAAAAGGGTAAGGGGGAGAGGTCCCGAAGCCCTCACAAGAAAGTTTGGAAGATTCACTGTAAAACGTTGCCGCACTTTATTTTTATCACTGTTATGTAATTTTACGGCTATGAATTTGATTTGGAGGGTGGAAAGGATTATTTTAACACTTAAATTTAAAAATAAAAATATAATATATAATAAATAAAATTAATGTATAAAAATAAAGTTTGGAAGTTTCACTGTACAACGTTGTCGCTTTTGCACATCAAACTCGGATTAAGCAAACAGTTTGTGAAAGCAATGGATAAAACAGGTGATGGATTTAACTTTTTGAAAACTAAATTTCCTCGTCTTAGTGAGTCTAAAATCAAGGAAAGAATTTTCGTGGGCCCCCAGATTAGACAACGTTTTAAAGCTTCAACATACTATATTATAAATTACATTTATTATATTTTATAATATATTATCTATTATTATTATTATTTATTATATATTATATTTTTATTTTTAAATTTTTTGTGTTAAAATAATCCGTTCCCCCCTCCAAATCAAATTCATGGCCATAAAATTACATAACAGTGATAAAAATAAAGAACGGCAACGTTGTACAGTGAATCTTCCAAACTTTCTTGTGAGGGCTTCGGAACCTCTCCCCCTTACCCGTTTTCAGCCAAAATTGTTGCAATATATTTTTATTATGTGGGGTGTTTGGGTGAGGAAAAGGGGTGGTTGGAAGCTGGAATATGTAGAAAATAAGTGAAAAAATTGCGAAAATAAACCAGAAAAACCGGTAATTTTTATTGATTTTTTTTAAATTTAAGGGGACAAATCCCTCCCAAATCCCCCCCCCCTTTCTACAAATGTTCATATTTTAGAACTTTTCACCTCTGTAGCCCCTCAGAAGATATTTAACGGTTAAAATAGTTGTTTTCCCCCTCCAAATCAAATTCATGGCCATAAAATTACCGGAGAGTGATAAAAATGGGGAGGGGCGTCCCGAGAAAACGGTGAGTGATGGGGGAAAATGGGGGTCATATTCGGAGTCAGTGGGTCATTTTGCATAAGAATTTGCAGGAATGGTGTCGGGGTTCGAAGAAATTTTTTTTTGCAGCGCAGTGTAATTTACTATTAATGAATTTCTTCTTCAATAGAATCTTCTCTGTTTTATCGATAAATATAACATAAAACCTTTTTATTTACAACTCACGACAGCTGCTCATTTAAATCAGATTTCAAAAAATGTAAAATAGAATGGGCTAAGCAGAAAACTGTAGAATAGGAAACAATGAAAAGCAATCTCTGCTAGATAACAACTTAATATTTATTTCATATGGAATATAGATAATTCAGAACTGAAGAAGAAAAAAGAAATATTTAATATATATATTGAAATTCAGATTTTTATATAGAGTAGATAAATTAAGAATAACACACTGAATTAAGAGTTCCAAAAAAAACCAACTTGTATAGAATGGCCGACAAAATGGGATCAAGGACAAAAGCGGCGTCATCCCTAGATTTTCAATATTCTTTTAGAGTTTATATTAGATTGATGATCAGGTTAAAGCATCTAAGCGGCTGCTCATTTGTCTGTATGAACTCCATAAGGATCTTCAGTCCTCTTTTTGCATGGATTTGATACAGGAATTAAACCAGGGAAGTTTATGAATTGTCGAAGGAGTTTTGAAATGATAGGAAAGGGTAAGAGGACTGTCTCGATCTTTTTTATGGAAGAGGAGAACAATTCTAGTTTTCAGTGCTTTTGGAAAGAACTGAAGCGCGAGGCATTTATTCCAATATGCTGTTAGAAGATGTGGTAACTATTGCAGATTATTTTAAGTACGAATGTGTTATTTCCGTCAAACCCGAGGAACTTATTTTGCGGAATTGTTTCTACAACTTGCGTGATCTCTTTGCTCTGGAAGGGTGATTCTTCTATTGTTGGAGTTTGGGAAATTGTTTGTTGATGTTGGGAGTGAAGGTATAGTTCGGTCAAAATTTTTAAAGCAAATGATTTGGCAGAGCCGCTTCCCGTTTGTCCTTGTTTTTTGAAGAGTTCGGAGGGGAAAATGCGGTCTTTAACAATGGTTTTATATTTGTCTACAATAAGTGCTGGAGGATGAGTTGTAGAGAGAGCGAAAGGACATGTGTTTTGTCTTTAAGAGGTCTCTCTTGTATTTTGCTCTTTTGTGCTTATAGATTCCTCCCAAATTACTTTCACTTGACGCTGGATAAGGATATGGTAGATGTTCTACACGCGCCTGAATAAAATATCACAACACTTTCGAGTGGCAGTGTGTGGCCGAGCATCATTGTGAAGGAGTATCAAACTTTTAAACAGCAGTCCAAGACATTTGGGAATCTCGTAAACGTTCGAATATTGCACCGTATACAATTGCAATAATTCTTGTTCCCTTCTTGATAAATTTGCTGACCTCTTCAGATACCAGAAGAGATAGACACAATTTTGCCAGCCAACTTCGCAACTTTGAATGTTTTTCTTCGTGGGGAACCTGGACGATTTTACTCCAATCTTGACTTCTTTGTTTTCGGAGTATGTTGATGAACCGTTGTACCGTCAAAAGCGATAATGCGCTCTACAAAAGTGCTCTGTGAAGTGCATATTCCTGCAGTACACAGGAATATGCAGTTGACAGGGTAAGCATAATGGCAGGACACAATAATTCTCTGTGTTTTGTGGATTTTAGAAAAGTTTCGTGGAACCCATCGGGCACTCACTTTGTGAACTCCTAACTGTTAAATAATAAGGTTAACTGTTCCATCTGACAAACACAAGTCTTGCGTTAGTTAAACGATACTGAATCTGTTGTTCCTCAGCACAGTGTGATCAAAGCGTGTTCTGTTGTCAGGATTTCTGAGTCTTCCACTACTCGAACAGTCAAATGTTATCACCCTACCAGCTTAAAATTCAGTGCAATAATTTTCCACCCTCTGCCGACTCATATTGCTCTCCGGAAAGACTTCCAACAACTAAACATAAATGTATCCACTGATGTTTACGTCATGTATGTGTTTCGATTTATGTATTCTTTCATCGTACTAAGAGATCGAATTGTTGTATATTCTTCTGTCTTCAACAATTGCTCTTAGTCAACCCCCATCTTAACTGGCACTTGTCAACAATGGTAGTGCGCAGTGCTGTCAACAGTATGACGTTACCACCGGAAACAATGCAGAATAAAAATGCCTTGCAAATTTATTTTTGGTTTGTCCCTCGTACATTAAAGACATTGTCTTATTATTTGCTTACGTAGTAATTAGTTATAATTGTATTATTAAACATCATTCTCAGTACAGTATCATAGGGACACGTGATAATGGTTACGCAATATTCATTTATTAAGGGAATAGAAGACAATTAAAAATGCTTTTAAAACATATTATGACATCAGAAAATACATTTTCTAAAAATAAAAAAATAATATATACCCACCACTTTTATATCTGGAATTCACTGGTTAAACTAGGAAAAAAGTTTAATATTTTAAAATTGACTGATGTGACTCAAACATATTTCTGAAATATATAGTAATGAAAGTTTTGACTGTTCGCCGAAATATATTCATGCCAACAAACGATGTATAACCAATTAATCATTCTTCTTTGCATTATTGAACATTTTAATCTAATCAGAAGATTATTAACCACTTAAAAGTTTATTTTTTTAGCCCTATTGTGTCTAAAAATATGCACATTTTTTTATAATCAAGTTTGTATTCAAATTGATTTGATAAATTCAAATCAGTAGTCAAAACAGTTACAAGTATTGATTTTATGAATTTTTGATAAATTTTAATTGCAAGGGTAAAAAGGACCTAAAATCTGGTTTAACGTACCTAAAAACTTGTTTACATTTGTTTTGCTATCCGACATTAATTAAACTGGTAGAGCCATTTACTAGAAACATTGCAAAGTAAAGAAAGTTAAAAAGCGGGAAAATCAGTGGATTGCCTTAGAAAAATGACCCGTCTGAACAGCGTTCGGGCAAATCAGGCCCCTTCCGCAGTTCGGGCAAAACTGTTAAATAGTTAATACTCTAGGGATATGTGAACAAAAGGAAATGTTCACGTTCCACAATTGTAAAAAAATTGAACGTTTACTAAATATAAATTAAAGAACTTTGTACAAAAATTTCGGGATTTTAAAGTATTATTCTATATTTCTTTCAATTCTCATTTGAATGTTTTAGCTAAATGAATAAGATATGTAAATAAAAGTTCGTTGATAGCGCAATTTTTACTTATTGAGATTTTTTTAAATGTACAATGAGTTTTGTTAGTTATTTTTTCCATAAAGTAAAACTTAAAATTTTATAAAAGGGGGAAATGACATAAAGGAACTTCCTCTAAATGCATGACGCCAAAAATTTCGGAGATGAGCCATAAACGACATTAAAAAGTATTGACTTCATGAAAAGACTTAAATATGAGAAACGTGTTTTTAAAATCAAAACTGATTATTTGAAATGTGAAAGGTATACTTAAGCAATTATTTACTGAACGATTTGATAATACGCGATTTCTAAAGAAAAAGTAAAAGAAATCCAATCTAAAATGCAAATTGAGGAAATAAAATCCGCATTCCTTTATCCATATAATGTCATGCTTGTTGAAAATATTTCCAAAATAAACAGAAAAATTATATCTTGAATTATATCTTATATTTGGTATTTTTCTTACCAATTTCATTTTCACAATATGATAACACTTAATAAATAACAAATCTCTGATAAACACAGCTGTCAACAAATCTGCAATGCAAGCAACTGCAATAAACAATATTTTTCACTAAATTTTGCAAATTTAATCTCAAAACTCGAAGTATATTCATTCTTCTCCGCGTTAAAGAACCTTTATTTATATACTAGAAAATATTATTCTCCACATTTTATTCCCTGTCAGACTGCATTAAATAAGATTCATTTTTATTTTTATGTCACGATTTCTATTAATATTTTCAAAAATGTAAAGTATTCACTTCCATGATTTGTAGTGTGTTTGGCATCTTTGCATATGTCATTTAATTCATGTTGACAGCTAAGTTTATATGATAACTTATTTCAGACAATAAAAGTGGAGCTCCGTATAACCTATAACCTCTCATTTAACTTCATGAAAAATATTGTTTTGGCCACTAGTATAAGATTTTAACCTTTATAATTCATAAAATATAATTCTCTGCTAGCTTTTCCTTGTTTTAAAAAGCGGTTGAACTTTCTTTACTGAGCTCTGTATTTTAACATATATATCTAAGAAGAGTATTCAAGAAAGTAAAGCAGAGATTAGCCTTACTCAAACATTTCAACAGTACATACGGTGCAGCAAATGTATTGCAGGATTTTAGAAATTGCTACGTAACATCTATGATAACTTGCAGTGTTATAGGATGCCTTATAAAATATTGCATGATATCTAACTGCAGGAACGGAAAATTTCCCTGAAACACCACTCGAGTTACCAAAATCTTTCATCAAAACAATCCTTCGTCATAAGATGAGGGCCACCTGCCAAATGGCTTGGGATGAGGGAGATACTTGGAGGCTCATTCATAAAATCATTCCCAAATTTATCATGCAACCAATCAACTAGATACGCAACGAAGTTTTGTTTTTCACAGGACATGGGACTTTCCCATCGTATCTCCATAGATCCAACCTTGCTGGAACCTCATTCTGTTCTTGTAGGGGGGATTGCCACACCAATCCATTTGGCCTCGGAATGCCTCCTTACAGCCTCCAACAATATGGTACCATCCAGCGAACAACATCAGTCAGTCTGGGTCCGTAGCCTAGCCAACAATTCGACGTCAAGAAGGAAGATCCAATCCCAGACTAATTTGCTCCACCTTCTACAAAGTGAAACTAGTCTTTTCCGTCAGACCAGTGTTTTCAGACCCCAATTAAATCTTTTTAATTCCCTTCATTAGTCTCTTAGTAGTGTGTAATACTTTCCACCTAATCCCTAAATTTCGGACAGCTTTTTCACAAATAGCAATTTCTGTAACCGAGCATCCTCCTCCTCCTGAGATGAGGGAATTTAAATTCAGCCAAACTTCAGCTGTCCATCCTACGTCTCCATCTCTTCCTCATCTCACCATCTTTTTTCCTTGGACATGGAAGGTCTCGTTTCACCAGTTCAACATTCAACTTCGCCTCTTCTTCAGCTCATCATCCCCTAATGAATTCACAACTGCTTTTAGTCGTGCTTTCAGAACTTTCTTCCAAGATCAATCGTGTTTCACCTTCTTCAAACAGAGTTTCCATCAACTAACTCTTCTCCAAAATCGAACTTTTTAAAACTCTGTGCGGACCATTTCTCTGTTTTTGCGTATATTTTAATTTATTTTATTTTTATTATTGTATTAAATTTTTTATTTACCTTATTTTTTTTTAATGGAATTTTTTTCTCTTCTTACAATTTTTTCATTGTATGTAGTTATTTCTATTGCCCAGCTATTTCATGTACGATTGTGCAATTTTGTGTTTTTTCAAAGTTTTATTTATCACCCTGTCCTGTGTTACCAAAAATATTTTATAATATAACGCACAATAGGAATCCTTCCTAATGGAATAGGTCCTATTAACATTTGTAAATTTTTTGCGTTCTATAATTAGGCAACAGTATAAGGGATTTGGGAAGGTCTAAGAGAGGTCATCCTCTCGGATTTTGTGATTTTTCTTCCACTTCATGTCCTCGACCCTGCTTAAATAACCTTAAGGTTATAGTTGCAGGGGCAAGGAGTGATGTTATCTTAGGCATCTCATGTCCTTAAACATTGCCTTCAATTTATTTTTTTCTCAATTTTACTCTTTAAATTTTTTCCTAAATTTTACTCTTTAAATTTTATTGTGTACAAATAGAAATATTTTTTGTTCTAGTTTTAAGTTTAAATTATGATTCCTTTTAAAATGTGTTCTATTTTTTCTTGTTGGTTGTTTTTAAGCTCATGTCCTTTACCATTTTGGAAAGAATATATTAGCCTGAGACCATCACCAGTTTCTCTTTTTGAAGCGCTAAACCTTTTCAAACATGTAATTAAAATGCCTGATTATCACAAGAAATCGATATTTATACTTTGAGTTTTACTTATAATTTAATATTTAACACAGACACTTAAAATTAAACTAAAATTATTCTCTTTAATTATATAACTAAATGTTACTCGCTTTAAGGAGTTATATATTGCTGATGTATATGAAATTTAATTTGTTAAACAATTTTGTTGTATAAAAATTTTAAAAAAATAGTACAATAGAATTATCAGTATCTGTGATGAGTAATAGAAATTAACTTTCATTAGAAGCATTAGAAATGTGTAAATACCATTTATAAACTTTAAAGTAATTCAAGATTTAAAAAATATTTCGTGGAACATGATTTTTTGATCACGTACTAAACGAATAAATTTGCAAAAAAATAATTGCCAAATTATGAATTGAAATCCTGGTGAATTTTGAAAATAAATAATTTATATTCAGGCAAGTGCTTCATTTTTTTAAAAGTAAATATTTTATTTTGTCATCAGAGAAAAGTAATCATGAGTAAATTCAGTGGATGTTAGATGAAAAAAATAGGCAAAAGGAGGAAAGTTAAGTAATTTTATACAAAAATATTCCCAAAAAAAACACTTGTCTTTTCTGTATTATTTTTGCTTAGTTTTAAACATTAAAAATTATTGATATTCTTTAAAGTAAACGTAGAACATTGGCAATATCACCTGTAAAACATACTTCAATTTCAAATCAAGACAAATATTGTTTCATATCATTTTAAATAGAATAAATTTTCTACAAATTTAGACATCGAACTTTTTCTATCATCTATGAGTATCAAACTTTTACTCTTTATACAACACAAATAGCCTCATTCTTGTGCAAGTACCTTAGATCAAACAACATCTTTGAATCTCGTTTTTTAAATTTCTTTTTATTTACTTTCAAAAATGAGTATTTATTTCCATTTGACTGTCCATAAAGAACTCAGAACACTGCAAACATCATGACAAATGTTCCTGACTATGTTTGCGTATCAACATAAAAATCATACAAAAAAACTCCATCAATATTATAAAACAGACGGATCACAAGGAATGTAAACATAATATATTACGTTACATTTAAATATTCGAAACAGTAGATTTTAATGCATCAAATTTACATGATGTTTTGTTTAATACAGTTGTGGGTTTAAGGCTATATGGAAGTAAGTTGAATTTAGGCCAGCATTTGATATTCTTTCAGTTTCATTTTATTTACTTTAAACAACGATTATTTGTTTCCACTTGACTGTTCATAATGAGCTCAGAACACTGCAATAATCAGGACTTATATTCCTGACTATGTTTGCGTAACAAAATAAAAGGCATACAAACATCTCCATCAATATTATAAACAGACAGATTATAAGGAATTCAAGCATAATATATTACGTTGCATTTAAATATTCGAAACAGTGGATTTCAATGCATCAAACGTGTTTAATGTTTTGTTTAATACAGTTGAAAGTTCAAGGTTATATAAAAATAAGTTACTAACATAAATTTAAGAGAGTATTTGATATTTATGCTAGAAAAATGCTTTACAAACTGATTATCGGGAAGAATTCTCAACAATCATGATAACTAAAGAATAAAAGTCTCTAAGAAATATGATATAATCTAAAAGTTTCTTCTGAATTATTCGTTAGAAGAAATATATAATTGAGCATTTTATCTTGATTCTAACCGGTGAAGAGGAGAGCAATTAAACTTACGAATGTTTAGGTTTCCTTTTTCTCAACAGAGTTGCAGTTATAGTTATCATATATTGCCAGATAAGATTGCAGGAGAGTGTTCTCCTTCCCTTAGAGTCTCTTAAGAAAATCAGATGTTTTCCATTTCGCTAAGGCTTCACTAGTGCACCGTATTGCCATTGTGGTGTTTTGGCCTATGTGCGACCAAATAAATGCAAAGCTTGGGTTTACCCAAGTACGTTTTATTTTACGCAGCTATAATTTAAAGAACAATTCTTGCATAGCAATCCGGACTAAATATTTACATACAGAGTTCGTTCATCACAGTTCTAGGATGTTAAAGTTCAAGGGAGTCGTAGTTCAACGAGAAATGTACATGGTTGGATAGTTTCCTCCTATCAGCGTGATAGCTTAAGTACGAGACTACAAGGAGTGCTCGCAATTCGATGAGCCGATTTCTCAGTTTTCGTTGTCCAAGTCCGAATTAATTCGGGACTTTAAATCCGAGCTGATCACACAGCTCTTTTCTGAGCTCCGGAGTCTGAAACCACGTTCGAGACTCCTAAATCGGTTCTTCATCGTTCTTCCCTGTTTCCAACTCAACATTCCGCTTTTATCCCCTACCTCAAGGGGTGAAGCTCCGCCTTCCTTTCACTCCACTGGACAATCGTCTTCCTGGTCGACCAAGGACTAAACTTCGATATTCCCAATGGTCAACTCCGACCGTGGGAAGGTTCTTGAGTTTCCTCACCACCGGAGCTATACAGGTGTGACATGAAAAAGCACATCTAATCTCCTCAAAGCCGACCCAATGCGCTTTCTGACAGATATTGATTCCTCTGCATTCTTGTCGCTTTCCGCGTGAAGATATTACTCTCGCGAACGTCTCCTTAATGACCACCAGGTGCAGCTGGCCTGCGGTCTGTGGCTGACATGAAAGGTACTGGACTCTTTTTCTCGTGGGAACTGTGCTTGTGGGAAGGGAAAACATCACACCATAGTCCCCAATTGAATAATTGGGGACTATGGCTACCTTTTCAGTCATTCAACTGATCATTATTGCTCAGGTTTTTTATATATATTCTCAAATAACGCCACGGATATTTTTAAATGTTTTCAGTTAACATCTTTGAATAATATATAAATTTGTGTTCTGTAATAAAATTGCAGTTTACATTTATGTAATGCCGTTAAATTGTATATGCATTACACCAACGTTCTAATTTAAGGATATTTTTTCCTTATTTTTTTCTTTATTATTATTATTTTTATTTTAAAGTTATTTCGTTATTAATCAAGAAATTGTGTATAGGAAAATTTGAAATTCTTATAAGAAATTGCATATAGGCTGTTTTAGCCTCTATCTTATGAAGCTGTGAGTGAAATGTGTTGTATGGTTTCGTTTTAATCCGTGGCTTCTTGTATTCTATTTCTCTCTTTATTTTCCTTATTATTATTATTATGTTTTAATGTTATTTAGGTATTAATCAAGAAATTGTGTATAGGAAAGTTTGAAGGTACGTTAAGGAAATATAATTGTGAGAAATGGTGTTGTTTGTTTTAGCCTTTATCTTTGAAGCAATGTACCTTGCGTCGAATTTTTGTGCTCGAATATCGAATTTGCTGCCGTTCTTCGGAACTGTCAACGGCTCGGAATTTGTATGCCCGTTAGGACAGGTCAAATTACTCGTTATTGCTTCTGCGTTTATTACTTAAGTTTAATAATATTTTCGAAATTTTCTATCTTGTTCCCCAGCGTAGAATTTATTTTTATGTTATTGAAATTTGTAACAGATTTCCAGAGATGCAAATTTCTATTGATTAAATTTATCCGATGTTTTGGAATAGTCGATTATTGAAACGGGAATAAATTGGCTAAATGTGAAAAAGAATATTATTTTCTATTAATTGATTATAGCACAGAGCAAAATATCACAATATACTAAAATTTTTTTAATGAAATACTGCATTCCAAAAGTTTCGGAACAGTTTAAATGTGATAAGGTTGCTTAAGTCGTATCCCCTAATTAAAAAGGTCTGGAAATTGCAGATTTTACTAAATGAAGGATTAAATTTTGCATTATTCACAACTTCTATGAATATTACAGCTATTTATTACAAGAAAGTTCAAATAAACAAATCTTAAAATAATAACATTGGTACGACTAAGGAAACCGGTTCTTAATTCGTACCACATATGTCCTAAGTCGTACCTTGGAAGCAAATGATGGAAAAACACATTGTATTACTATCTTTGAGTGAACAATGCAGTTTTGAATTAATATTTGGTCAACCCTTTCGGTTTTCCAAATTTATAATGTTTATGTAGTTCTGGAGTTTGACGTCGAAGTTTCGGTTTAGGAATATTATACATTCGTTGAAACCCATATCACAATTGGGTAATTTTCATAACGTCTTTTCCATATCATCTTGTCTCAAAGTACTATAAGCACATTTCACATTACATATTAAAAAGAACAATATTCTCTTTCAATAAATGATATGTACCTTTATATGTGCAAGAATCTTTAAAGCGTTAGTGGTACGATTTAAGCCCTCGTTTGTGGTACGAATTAAACAACGGCAAGTGTTGGCAACGGCAAACGACGGCAAAACTATGAGTAAGCATCATAAAACGAATGAATTAAACCAGAGCGTAATTACTGCATAAAAGCAACTACTCAAATAGCACAGAATGATACCCTAAGAAATAATAACGTGTTAATAATAATATTATTGCACTACGTCTTAATAAATACGCACGAAAACTATAAGAAAATTACCGAAAACTTATTTTTCCTCGAGGTTAGATTGTAACGCATCGAAGCTCCGTTCTAAATATTGGAATTAACATCACCGATGCTAGTAGTCATCGCACTGCCGTCAGCGTTTCTGATTCTATGAAAACAAAGTCAGAATGGAATATTTATGACTTAGGCTGGGGTACTACTTCAGCAACCTTACCCTACTTTGAACGTCTGAACAGTGATTATTTATGTGACGCTGAATCCACTTCAAATACGTACAACTTATGCAAATATGCCATTTCTGATGACATAAAGAGGTGAAAATGTTTATCCTTTTCCCCCGAAATAGAAGGATGATTTTGGATTTCTCATAGCTCTAATCTAAAGGTTAATATTAAGTTATTAAATTAATGTCATAAAGCGTGCAAATATCCTTCTTTATATAACAAGTTAAGCAATAATATTTCATGCATTGTTGAACTGAAATATTTTCATTTACATTCCTTTAGACGTTAATAAATCGAATACCTTATTTAAAGCACTGAAAAGAAAGGAAAACCCATTTTATAGGTTTCCGAAACTGCAGATGAGAGTAATAACCATTGTAAAATAGCAATGTTTCAAAAGCCGAATTGGAGTAATTTTTCATGAATAAATTTCGATAAAGAAACATTTTTAGATAATTTATTTTAATGCACTGAAAGCTTGGAAATATTTCGTGGTGCATCGTTGGCTGAAAATGCTATAGGAAAAACATCATTGATCCGCATTGTTTTGAAAAACAGCGATAACTTTATCTACATCAAAGAAATCCAATTTCTCAAATCTTAAAAGAAATACTTAGTGGTATTATATGCTTGTTTTGTGTATGGCAGACGGCATAATGGCACATTACCAGAGGAACACAACGCTGAAAGTAGTCGTTTATCTAAACATTCCTGAAAGATAAAAATATTGTTAGGAGATTATAATGGCTTGAGAGCTAATATCTCTTCTAGAATCCACATTGTGTAGAAAAGTTCGCAACTGAGTTAGGGATTCATAGGAAGAAAAATTTATAATCATCTTTCGATGATAAATCACTCTCTCGTAATGATTATTTTCAGTTTTTGTTAAGGGATTTTTGAAAAATACGATGGCTTACTGTTTTCTATCTTTTATTCCGGGCGTCGAATTTTAGCTTATTATGGGGTGGACAATTCTTTTATTTATTTAAATTTATGAATCAATATCATTCGGGAATGAATATATATATGAATATACATATGAATCAATATCATAATTTATCATTCGGATGAAGCTTTACTAATTACTAAATTTCTAGCTCATATAATGAATAGTTTAATGTTTTGAAATTTATTACAGAATATATTTAAAATAAAATTTATTGATTTATATACAAAGACGAAAAAAGAAAGCAATCGTGTCAATTTTTTCGTTGATTAATTTCAAAACATGCAGTACACGCCACGTTTTTTAGTGTTCACCATCCGTGTTTTGGATCTATTTAAATTAATGCATTAACAAATAAAGTGCAGGAAAATAAGTATCAGTTTTACTTGCAAATACATTAAAGCAATGTGTGATGATGTATGCCAGTCGCCTTTGTCGTGTATCTGTTTTTTAAAGACTAATGTGTTGTGCACTCTTTATTCTCTTATAAAATAAGCAAAAATTATGAAAATATTTATCTATTTCTATATTTTTTATTATTGATGGACTTTTATTGTATTTATTTGACGTAATTTTACAATTCGGCAAATCTTTTTCGAAATTTTTTCTTTGTACTGACTATTAATAATTGCTTGAAAGTATAATATATCCTTCCATAAGAACTTTAATTTGATACTAGAAACAGAAGTATTTTTATTAGGGTGTCTCAAAAAAATTCTGAAAACGTAGCTCCCCAGCTTTTGGTCCTAGTAGAGAGTATATGAAGTTTCAGCCCTCTAAGTTAACAATAGAGTTTGCCTATAAGGCCCTGAAATTTGAAAAAAATACTTAAAATGTAAAATTGAAATTTTTTTAGAAATTTCATATCGTTACTATTGTGTTAAAACTGCTTATATTTTTTCCTTTGGACACGTTTACCAGGGTGGAGCGAAAAAATCAAGATTTGATAAATGCAAAGTAATAGTGCGGAAAAGTTGCCTTTTGCATGCAGATATTTTACCACGTAAAAGAATTTTAATGGCAAGCATTAAATTGAGGTTCCGCTCACGCCTTGAAATTGACCGATATTGCACCAAAATTGAATAAAGTTATAATGCATTCATCAAAAATCAAAATTTGAAAAATTTGATGTAATAGCGTGGAAAAGTTGGTTTTTTGTATATATTATATACCATGTACAAGCATTTTAACAACAAAGTATATTTAAAGGTTCCGCTCAGATCTTGAAATTGATCAATAAGGCGTAAAAACTGAATAACATCATAATGCACCGTAGAATGAGATAAAAGTATTAGAAGTTATTACTGTGGAAACAATAGCTTTAATATAGATTCATTTTTTTATATATACACAAATTAGCATGTAAAAACACCTTCATAGTAAAAGATAACTTGAGCCTCAACTCAGCGTATGAACTTTACAGCAAAATGTGAAATTTCCATATAATAGAGAACAATGGTTAAATATAAAAGTATGAAATTATGAATCCAGCATGCAACAGGTCACAAAAAAGTTACATCTTGAAACTAAAGGTGTTGCTAAATAAATTCTTACGCTTTTCAGACCTCAAACTGTAACCACATTGCAAACAACTAAACATAGTTTGGCGGGTGACTTGACTTGCTATTAGCTTGACTATTGACGATATTCAGCTTTAGTGTTTAATTGTGGCATAAGCTGTCTGGACTTCGATCTGAATCTAATAAATCCATCTATCTTGGTTGCACCACAAACTGCAGTTGAAGCCTCTGTAACTAATTTAACGCACCGTTCCACTGATTGAGTATGACATGGCTAGTTTTGGGAATCAAACACTTCAACAGGTTCGCCATCAACCACCATTTGTTTCAAAGCTTCATCTGAAATTCCCATTGTAAGTGGAGGTTCCGTTTTTTCCCAATTCTGCCAATCGATAAGTTCATGGTAGTGTTCAGCTTCGAAATTAAAATCTGGAATTGTAAACTTTCGTAGTGCAATCGATTTCCTTGCTCTTGCCGCCATAATACGACGCAAACAAAATTCTCTGATGTAGTTTCGATCATCTGTAATCATCGATATTAGTATATTTTCTAGATTCCAAAAGAAACCATTGCGCTGAATCACAGGATCGATCACAGCTTTCAATTCAGCAGAGAGATAACGTTATTTGTTTTTTTTTTGAAAAACGTATTTGGAACCATCCTTGCAGGAGTGGTGAATTATAATAGTAAACCAAATTGGTGCATACGCTTTCATAATGTATTCTGCTAATGTGTTTAAATTTTGCGATGGACTATCGGTCGCCATGTATAATCACAAAATGCGATTTGCCGTCGTTAACCACCTTGAGTGTGAAAATGTTCCAGGTTCTCGTTTTGACAAATTTTTAGAGCACTGGCCGCAAGCCACAGCTGAAAAACATCAAATAAGTACTGTTGATAAGTGCTTAGTTCAGTGCTTAAGTCTTTTCTATTTATTTCTGAAAAGTTAACTTGAATTGGCTCAAACGGAACGATTGGGAACTGTTCACAATCAACCAATGCTTTTTCAATGACACTACTGAATGCACGTGGTCATCTAATTTTGTCTTAACGGAAGCTCGTTTGAATGCAGTTTATATACTAACCACTGTAAGGGTTTTTTTTAAATAAACCTCGAGAATCCTTAATATTCCTCCATTTATTCCAGTATTTACGTTGGTCCCGTCACATCCAACGGCTACAATGTTATCAACAGAAATTCCGTTCTCTGTTAGATAGTCAGTTATGCTTTTGGTTACGACAAGAAGTTGAGGGTTTCAAGGTCAGAGCGTACCCTCGGGATGAATGAATAGGTAAAATAAAGCTGTTTTATCTTGTCTTAGTGATATCAAATTGAAACTTTTCCTCATTATTTGAAATTTACGTTCGGGAGGGAAAAGAACTTATAAATGTGATAGAGTTAAAAATAAAACGAGACTTCTAAAAATCAAGATCAGAGCGGACCCTCAAGATGAAAAGGTAGAGTAAAACTATTTTAGCTCTATCTTTATGGTACCAAAAGACAACTTTTAAGCGCTATTAAAAATTGAATATCGAAAAAAAACTTGCCTATATTGAAAATAAAATGTTGCAAAAACAAAGCAAATTTTGTAGAATTCAAAGTCAGAGCGGACCCTCAAGATGGAAAGGTACAGTAAAACTATTTTAGCTCTGTCCTTATGGTACCAGTGCTACTAAAAATTGAATTTCGAAACAAAATATTTTTACCTATACCTTCACTCCACTCTAATGTTTATTTACAATATAAAACACAAATAAATATTAACTGTACCGTTAGACACTTATGACTTGAGAGAAAGGCATATAATGATGAACATTTTCACTAATTCTGCGCTGTAGCTTTTTGGAAACACCATACGACACTTACTGTATATTCACAATGACAGCTCAAAAATTTACTGAAATTTAAAAGAATGATATAAAAATGAATTCAGTGATAAGTTAAAATCTATAATTTTATTTGACAGTTTTACACGATTAAAGAAAGAAAAAATATTAAATACTCACAGCAGTTAATTGTCGTAATAACGTGTAAAAATTACAATAACTGTCAAATAATCTCAGGTCATCACTTTAACATCATAAATTTCATTCAAAACTGACTTCTTAGAGCAAGGATTTGTAGGGTTGCCTTACGTCCCGTATAAATGCGACTGTCACCGTATTTCACTCTTAGTCTCGTATTACTATTTGTCCAGTTTTCTCCCTAAACTCTACGTGCGACGCAGGGTGCGCGGACGACCGCAGCTATTGAAGCCCTAACCAATACAGATAACGCTTGTCATTATAATTTTAAAATGACTTGCGCCCAATTTTATAAATAAGTGAAAGAAGAAAATAATTTCATTAAGAAAGAAAAATCAACTTTAAAATATAACTGGGCTAAAAAGGATTAGCCTTGCATCTATTTTATTATTTTATTTGTTCATTTTATTAGATTGCTTAAACTTTATTGATTTTTATCAGAGTAAAATAAACTATTGCCTACTTATTTTTTTCATGTTTCATTTATTTTGCAACTTAAACGCCCCGTATCAATGCTACGCATTTATGGCAATATTTGCAACTTTTAAAATTGCGTCTTGCAGTTTTTAAGTGTGGCTCATTCTTCTTGAAACTGTTTAAATTCAGTGCTCATTAATGTACCAGAAACATTCACGGAGCACCTTCAAGTAGTTCAAAAGCATGTTTTCTACAAGCCAAAGACAGTAGCTTCCTTCTCAAATGATTCTCTAACTGTACACATGCACCATTCTTCCATTCTATGTTTGAAGCTGTAATATCAAAACGCAGAGCAGAAATATTTTCAGACAATCCCAACTCTTCATCTATCTCAAACACTTTGTTTGCTTGTGACTGTGAAGTTCCATCTAATAGAGCTGGAACGCTCATAAATTTACTTCTTTAAAATATGGAACACCAGAAATTAGAATGGCGAGTCGATCAAAGAAACTTTGTCTTGGTCTGTCAGAATTTTAGAATCTCAAGTAAAACACAGTCTTTGGGTTCCATGAAGTTATTTTTTATGTTTTGGGATATTATTGATTCTAACATTTTTGCTTGTTCTTCTCAGGATTTCACTAATGGGAATGAGGTCTTGCAGCACTTTCGAGAAATTATGGATTAAGCACTTGTTATTTTAATGTCCAATCCTAAGACTGCGCTTAATTCACAGACAGCAACCAAAGTCATGAATGAAAAAACTGCTTTCTTTCATTTTGAGGCAACTTGCACCAAGCTGGAGGTCATGTTTTATCTTTTACCTTGAACTAGCGCAATGTTAACTAAAACAACTTGCATTATTGAATAAAAAATTATTCCTTTTCGTTATGATATTATTGGTGTAAATAATAAAATTGCTTTGTTGTTAAATTCGTAAATTTTCGTTTTCTGAATATTTTACCAATAATAATCTTGGTTTTAGATATTTTATAACATGCTAAGCTTTGTGTAACTTATAATTTAAACTCATAATATTTGTAAACATGTTTATAGGGCCACGTTTAAACCAGTTTTAATACATTAGTAACCATGTAAACTTTCTAAAACAATTCTAAAAATTTTACATTTTTAGAGCTTTTTCCAAATTTCAGGTCTTTACAGGCAAAGCCTACTGTTAACTTAGAGGACTGAAACTTCATATACTCTATATTAGGACCAAAAGAAATGGGAAAAAACCTTGAGAGCTATGTTTTTCTTAAAGTTTTTTTTAAGACACCCTGATGTTTATAATGCGTTGCATTTAAACATGCATGTTCAGTAATAACATGATTAAATATTGCTTTATTGTTCCACAAACATATTATGTGAGGATTAAGTTAGAGTGGTACTGCTCTAAGAAAAAATCTGATGAAGAACAATTAAATTATTTATAGTTAGTGGAATTGCCAAAGCTAGTTTACTTCAATGGGAAAGGATTTTTTCTGTAAGTTTGTATAAAAATCCCTTTAAAATATTGATTTGCCATTATAAATTTCTAACAATTAGAACTATAATTTTAAAAAAAGAGAAAAAAAGTGACCTATGGCTCGCCTTTTCTCTTTATTTTTTTACGTCTTTTTAAAAATAAAAGATGTTAAGATTTAATAATTAGAATATAGGAGAGGGTTGATGAATTTGCACCGGGGCCTAGACTAGACTGGCATCAGATTAATTGATACTAAAATCTGGAGGAAAATTTCTAAAGATATAATATTTTATGTTATATCTAGATTCACGCCTAACTGGCGACACCAAATCAACAACATCGCCTATCAATGCCACTTTTAAGAACAAAGTTGGGAAAAAGCTGGCTGTATCTTAAATGCATGGTTGGAAACAAGATTATATGTTTTTTTTCGTTTGCCCTTTTTGTTTCGGGACTCATTAGTTTGAAGAATCTTTTTTATTTTTTATTTTTTCAGTGTTCTGTGTTAACACGACTAGTGTCTCAACGATCTCTGCCTTCCCGGAAAATTAAGTCTCAGCGTAAGTTAAAGGAATCCACCAAATGTAATTCTCTGAGAGACAAGAAAGAAAATCTCGAAAAAAGTAAACAATTAGAGGAGAGTGGAAATGCTTTGTTTCTAAGACTCATGTCGATTTGTTGTTATCCTCGGAACGCGATGAAAAAAACTTTGTTGTTGGAGCCATATCGTCCTCCTTGGACGTTTACTTTCACCAAATCCCGAACAAGTAAATCAGTACTCTACTCGATCAATAGCATTTTTAAAAGTATTTAAGTATTGAGTTTTGAGAAAAAGTTTATTAAAATATAACGAAAATCTGTTAATTAAAAGAACAGAAAATATATTATTTAAAATGTTTAATGATATTAACTTTAATTATATTTCTTGAATTGGTTTTAATAATTTTAGATATATATGCAAGGTGTCTCAAAAAGTCGTCAACAAAAAACAACAAAATGAAGATGTAATTCAAGCATTCGATAATAATTCAATATTGCATAAGTTCAAGGATGTGTAAACACCATCCAGAGCCGCTAGAGATGTTATTATATCAAACGTATGCAAAGTAATCCCACAGCCTCCTAGAAACGCTGAATTGTTCCTGTTTCTGCGAGACACGATGTTCGGTTATAGCATAGCAGAGATCAGGATACAAGTTCGAAGAAGTCAGTAGGTCACCTTGCCGGGCGCTGGATTAGTCGTGGTGCTCCAATCGCGTGGTCACCGTGACTACGAGATTTTTCCCCCACGACCTTTATTTTTTAAAATAAAGACTCGTATACAAAACACCTGTTTCATCGTAGGAAGGCTTAGTGGGAATAATCTTTGAGGTAGCAGGATGTGTTCCGAATACGCCTGTATTTTGGCAGTCCAGACAGCATCAATGTAAGGCTCGTATCTTTGCTTCTGAAAAAAGTTGAGCACCTACTTTAGTAGTATTGTTCATAAATAAAATATTGTAGTAGGATTTTTCTTCGTCGTCATTTTTCAAATGCCGTCTGCTGCCTTCAGATTGCACTTGTTCATCTAAGTTCCAATGTGATTTTTGATTCTTACTATGGTGGTCAAAAATATTTCTATTTCTTACTTTGTTTTATGTTTTTAAGGAAAAATATTGTTTTCTGGTACAGTTTGTGAAAAAATCATCTCTGACAAACAAGTGGACACAATTTTTAGTTCTGACAATGATCTGACTCTGAAATGTAAGATTTTAATATTCTGCCTAATATTAAGAAGTTGTTCTGAGAGTAAGGGGCAAATAAGATTATTTTTGTAAATGTGGGAGTATTTCACTTTTTATGTTTTGATATTCCATTTGGTCCTAAAAATTTACACGTATAACGTCTAAAATGCTGTTCTGCACACTGTGAAATGTTGTTGCAGACTAAAATTTAACTACGAAGCATTTTTATGGTGAATTATGTTACTTCTTACCATATATAAGTCAATAACATAAACTGCCGATTTGTGGTGAGTTGCCACCAACTTTTGTTACCTCCATTCAATGTTATTGATGGGGAAAAAGTGACAGCTAATATAGTCTTCTAATTAACTAATTACATAAGACACCAGAAAATTAATATTAATGCGCATGTTGCATTGCTACAAAACTATTTTTGTCTATAAATTACTATAAAGAATGGAATTTTCTAATATAATATTGCAATCAACTTAATATATATGATTTATTTGAAAGTGGCATGCAACGAAGTAAACAGAAGTAAATAAAAAGTAGCAGTAATCGCAACCAAATAATAATAAAAACAATTACAAAAGTGGAAAATTAGCAGTAATTGTAAGCAGTTATGTTACAAGGATGTAGGATAGCCTTAACTAGGTAACCTAGCATCAAGTTTCAATATTATTTCTGGTCTTTGGTCGTGCTTGATGATGAGACTCCCCAAATTCCTCTTGGCTTGATGATTTAGGTCAAATTCTTAACTAGACGATTGTTTGTATTAGCACTTCCGCAAAAAATGAGGGGAACTCATTTTGGTATAATTCATTTATGGATAGATCTGTGCGCTCGAATACTTTGAGAAAGAGAGAAAGTTTTCTTATTGAAATAGTATTAAGCTGACTGTTTGAATGCTTTTTTTCCGGGTAGGGGGTGATTTTCCGGCGAGACTCTTTCCAAATCGCTCTGATGTTAAAATAATAATGGAATATGTTAAAATTATTCTACGACTAACAGGTTTCATCAGATGTAGTTAATTAATCAGATAATGGTAAGCTTTAAATAAATCATTTCATTAAGCAATCAATTAAGCAATTTGTATATTAGACACAGGCAAATATGATGCTAGGACACTATTCTTTCTCAAAGCACGTGCCATTCAATTATCCCCATTAGTTTCTTAAATCTAATTTTAATATGAATAGCTTTCGAAAGGGGACATTTCATCAACTAAAATGACAACTGAAAACCACCTTCGATGCATGCTACATAAAGTATTTAATTTCAGTTTTAAAGAGTAAGGGGATTGTTAATGCTAACTATTACAAAGAAACTCGAAGTAGGATTTTTATTTGAATAAATTATCTGAATTATAAGTCTATAAAATTAGACGTTTGAATGATCGTTTGAATTTTAATTTCGAAATTTGGAACAAAAGGTTAAAATAGATTTTACACCGACAATCTATTTAACCGCCGATTTTTCATCGAGAATCTATTGTACCGAACAGTGCCTTATCTTTCATGAAATAGAGAACGGGAAAACTTATATACATGTAATAGGTGAGATATTTCTGAATAATTAGATTCATTCGAAAATGACCACTGAAAGAGAGAATGAAATATTATTAATATCAAGCTCGAAGTCCTTTATATCCAAAGGAAAAAAGCACAATAAAGGGGCATTAAAACATCAAACGAAAAGAACAAAAACTAAGGCTACATTATTTCGTATCATCATGTCTAAGGAAACAAAGGAAAAAGGAGAACTTATATAATGTATAAAATCTCAAACTTGTATTCTTACATTGTCTGATGGAGATAATTAGAGAAACGAAAGGTATTTTTTTAATTTTAATTGGGCTTAAAGAAATCGGTGTTCAATTTTTTTAGCAAGAGGTCCAACCTAGGCAGCCTTTTTACTTATGTGAAACGATCACATAATTTATTAATTATTTTTTCCTAGTTTATAGTGTATTTCCTAACACAGTTAATGACTTTGTTCTGAATATAAACTATAAAAAATTCTTCTACCTGTTTTTCAGTAAAATTACTTCCCTTTATAAGTAGATTATAAAATGTCCATGTGGTCCACATTCGGCAACCTTCTATTATATGGTAAATTCTGACGCATCTCACAGTGTCAAATTACAAAACAAATAATAATTATCCACATTGAGACTGCTTTCAATCAAAAGGAATAAATTATTATGGATACAAAAACGTCAATCAATTTCTTCTTATTATTTCAGAACCAAAGTTTGAACCAGCGACTTCATTTATGCAGGAGAAATAAGTATACAGCCAGACTCGATCACTTGACCAATCATGCCTTTATTGCTTCTTCTGGGGGCATAACAAGTCATTGGCTTACGACACCCCATTTTACAGCACTTGGAAAGTTAGAAAAATGCCCAGAATCTTTCAGAATATTCAGAATTTGAATCTCTGGTGATGAGAGGCTTGAATTACAGCTCGTGTTGGACGCTTAGAACACCGTGTGTGTGTGTGTGTGTGTGTGTGACCGACCAAAGTTACTTATAATATTCTACCTTTCTTATAAAATACTTATACAATTATGTCTTGTCCTTTTTATTTCTTGTGTTTTCAAGTGTGCACATTTCATTTTGTGATTATGGCGACCAGATTCCCTACGAGATCACCACAGATAATGAAAATTGGTATGCTCTCTTTAATATCGAAAATCTATCAGATATCTTTGAAATTTGTAGATATTGGTTGGGGCAAACCATTTAGTATAGGAGGCGGTGTGATATGTATATATATATATATAGATTTTCCCACATAAAGCTAATCACGCAAAATAACTTTTGAGAGAGTTCCTCTAGGTGCTAAGGAGTTCACCACTCACCCTATACTTGTCCAAGCCTTTATCACTCTTTCTTACAATACCCGAAATTTAAATTCGGCAATAATATCAAACTGACTTGGAGATGAAAACAACAGACATAAATGGGTCCTATCATAGACGGAAAACTTATTCGATATAGCAATGAAAAAGTTGATTTTAAAAATGATATGGATATCAATAACTTTGGTGAAAAAAGAAAAGCATTGCATCTATTTCAATAAATATTTTTAGATAAATATATCGTCTTTCTATTTATGTCCATTGTGTTGTTATTCTCTGCGTTTAGGAAAATCGTAGAAGGTTATATGCTTTTTTTCTTACTTCTAAAAAATAATCTGTTTTTAAAATCATACGTAAATCCAAAATGAAAATTAAACATTTATTTTAACTTAAAAATTTAGTGTCAACAAGTAAGGAAGTAATAGTAATGAAGTTTTAGTTTAAATAAATTGACGTCCGTTTCGGAGCAACATGTCTATTTTGGGACGAACCCCATAATTTTGAACCGCAGTCAGATGATGAGGACGCCACCTGAGCTGCCACTCCTCTTTCCAAACTTCCGCACCACACCAGCGGTATATCGTTTGAACTCTTACGTTTGAGTCAATGTGGAACTGGTCCCATATGCGGTGGATCTTCAGGGGAATAGGGTTTCGAACCTGGAACCCTTCGTCTTCGAAGCCGAGACCTTAATAATAGTCGATTGCGGCCTAGAATTTTAAAGAAAGATATAAACAAAATTCCCATTAATTTTAGTGAGAAATATTAATAAAATAATTTTTAAAAAATTCTAGCTATTGGATTATTACCATTTCCGGGTTTCAAACCACTGCCAAACAGGTTAACTTTCCAATGCTTTACCATAGAGACAATGTACCCCAAAAGGTCCGTAGTGTAGAAATATGCTTTTAACCGTACATTTACCTGAGAAACACAAGGTATGCACAGTTTTCAAACATCATTAATTTCAATATTAAGAAAGAAATAATACATTTCTTAGAAAACAATAAGGAAAGCGTGATTAATTAGGACGTACCAGAAAAATTATTTAATTTCAATTGCCCATGAAAAGAAAGTTGCATATTAGTGTGTTTAGCTTTAAATTTCTTTTCATTTAATTTTTTAATTAATTTATTCTCGAATTAAAGTTATTAAACAATTTTTCAATAAATTCAAAAGCATAAATTTTAGAGCTTTAGCTATACTTTCATTTCTTAATTATAAATTACTTAAATTATAAACATTTTTACAAGAGATACTCATAAGACCATTCATCATTGTCACTGATAGATTTTGATTTAAACACAAAATAAAGTACAGAATTCAACCCGACACCATTTCAAAATGTCATTCAATAAATGATTTTCAATGAAACTCTTGAATAATTACTGCATACCACTTCACATCGAAATATTTTTCGTTTTCTCTAAGCAAGTAACAATTGTTTTACTTAGGTCTCATTACACAAACAAATACAAGTTGTCTTTCTCCAAGAATTTCATACGATCTACTTATCTCGAAATTCTAACGAAACGAAGCTCCATCACCATAATTTGAAAACGGAAATACAAATATTCGTTTAGCTAGGAACTTGAAGAGGAACTTCAAGTTCCTAGAAAGCATCTTCCATCAGCAAAGCATCTTCTTCCCAGAAAGCATTTCTGGAGCTCTCATCATTAAGCATTACTTCGAAACTTCCAAACAGTAAAACGAAATGTAATTTGAGAGTGGCAGTTTGCTTTATAATAACAACGGGAAATTTAGCGGGTTATCCTAAAAGTTGAAAAAGAAAGAATGACACGAAAATATTATCCTTGGTGATTTTTATTTGTTGAGAGCGTTTTTCTTGAGTAGTGGAAACGGTAACACTTCTCTACAAAATAACCCGAAATGTTGAATACTGTTGTGATTGTTTGATTGTATTTACTAGTTTATTTATGTTTTTGCTCTAATATGCAAATGCTCATAATTATTAACATCATATTAGAACTTTCATTTAAAACAAATAACTTCACTAAGATATTTAATATATTTACTCATTCAAAAATTAGAAGTTTCAGTAGTTTAGAATGTTACTATACCTGTTGCTTATCATAACTCAAAATTCACTGCTATTTAGCCTCAAGATGAATATTCACACATATCAGTAATCTTAAAATCTCATAACCTTAACATCAATTAATATCAAACAAATTCACAAACCACCATTTAATATCTCCACTTAATGGAATTCTTAGCAACAAGCATAAAATGCATTTTCAACTTAACTTCTATCTCAAATATCCTTTAATAACATCCATAATTAAAAACAATAGCTTAGAAGGTGATTAACTATATGCGTTGTGTAGTTTTAGAAGAATTGTTATCCGCAATAACCCAAAAATCTCATTTTCTTGCACAGTGCTTAAGTATTTGATAAGAAAAACGAAGCCAAATTTTGTAAATCTAACACATTTATCAAACAATTATACGAAATTTCAATATATATATATATATATATATATACATGAGAAATTTTTACTCCTTTGCCCAGGATTATGGAATGCCTATAGGTTTTCTAAGAGCATATA
Organism: Araneus ventricosus; assembly: GCA_013235015.1. Taxonomy (NCBI): domain Eukaryota; kingdom Metazoa; phylum Arthropoda; class Arachnida; order Araneae; family Araneidae; genus Araneus; species Araneus ventricosus. The sequence goes on from BGPR01000323.1 coordinate 56,318, forward strand.
TAGATAGGAAATATTTGTGGGTCATTTAAAATAAATCACTCATATTGGTTTATAAAAGAATATTTTTATTTCTTTGTTAGTGGGATAGTGTTTTCACTTATTCTACTCGTAATGGGTAGTTTTATTCAAATCTGGCTATTGAGTTATTTGTTTCAGATTTATTACATAGATGGCGCCAGGATCTTTCAAGAGAAAATTTCCTTTTTAATAGACATTTTTAACTATTTTCTAATAGTTTCTAGATAACTAAATGTATTACAATTTTTAATATAGTTTTGAGAATTTTAATATAGGTATCTTACTAATTCATGATATCAAAAATTAATTATATTATTTATTCAATTATGCTGATTCTTGGTAAGATTTTTGGTTGTGGCAACATGTTGATGTCAATATGCATGGCGGGCTATATTGAAAGATATGAATTCTGGTAAGTTTAAGAGGAGACACAGATTAGTTTACGTTTAATGTATAGTATGGGTATTTTATTGAATTATATATTTACTGTCTTTAGTGCAATATAATGATATTTACATATTTTATCCTGAATATTAGTCGTTTATATAGTCATGCTTTATAGTTAGGGTTAGTATTAGACTTTTCTTTCTAAATTCTTTCATTTTAGGGTAAATTACCCTGTCTGTTTTTGCAACAACAATAGTAACAGGGATGGTTTGTACAACAAAATTAATTTAACCTGGCTAAAGCTTGTCCACAGCCAAGCTGCTATTTTAATTATTGAAAACTCCATTTACTTGGATTACCTATTTCATTATTTTTAATAACAGCAGTGTTCTTTCACTTGTTGAAATATAATGTTTAAACTTGATTTTTGTTTATGGTATCTTTAGTAATTTCAATTTATCAGATTTATTTAAAATTGATGTATTGTTCAAATAATGACTTTTTGATATAAGATTTAATTCTTGTTTACTTTATTTTGTATGATTATATACTAGTTATATTTGGATTTATATATATATATAAAATCATTGATAAAACAAAAGAATATTCACATGCTGTATCATCAAATCATCACTTAATAATACATTATCATCATAAGGGTCGACCCTTTCTTAACCAAATCCCTAATTATATGTTCTTTAATAAATTCCAATATTTTACCCTAACAGCCTCTTCACTTAAAAAAATATATTAAATTGATCATTTTTAGGATTAAATAAGTGGCCATCTCTAATTTAAATTTTAGTTGATGCTCAAAATTTCTTACAATAATTCTTACCTTAAAATGTTAAGGTTTTATTCAGACAATTATATTTAATTAACTCAAACACACATAACTTCTCATCACAACAGGTGGCATCTTCATATGCACTAGATGCTAGCACTACTTCTAGACAAAATACATTGATTTATACACATTTACTGATGTTAAATCATTTCAAAAAAACAACATTCTGTAAATAACTTAGATATTCTATATTCGAAATTGATGCAATATCTATGAATTTGCTTACACATTCACAATAATCATATAATATTAAAAAAATCTCATGAAGCATAATGATTTTAGTATTCTATAAACCTTTAATTCACATTACATTATTAAACATTCTAACATGATAATTAATTTTAAATTTAATATTTTCATCCTCATCACAATTCTTGAATATTCTAAATTTCCATTTTTTTTTCTTGAAATTACTAATTTTGATGTCTAAGATTATAACATACAATCGTTACAAATTAAATTATTTGATGTTTAAAATTACACGTTACATTACCCACGAATTAAATTATCTGATGTTTTAAAATTTTCACATTACATTTTATCAGCTTATTAAGTTAATTTAATTTCTCAAAATATAAAATGAAGGTTAAGGAATACACATATCTTTATTTGAAGATGACCGCTGGAAAATTCGATCCTGTTTAGGGCATCCGCAGTCAGCAAAAGGGAGTGAATTCAGTTCTGTAAGGGATTTCTCATTTTATATTCATTCCACTTAGTCTTCTGGAACTTATTCATGTGATGCTGACGAACAGTTCAGATTGTTCTCGTTGGTTGCAAAACAGAATTCGATTTTAGGATGGCCGCTGGAAGAATCATTCCTGTCCTAGGCATCTTGTTGTCGGTGAGCGCTTAGCATTGGTTGTCGGACGTCTTTTTTTTAATTCTTTTTAACATCAAATGTCCGTTTCACTCTGGGCGAGAACGGAACGTTCCACGGAGAAAAAGTTTATGAAGAAGCTGATAGCGTTACTCTGGGAGTTAGGTTTTTGCATCTTGTTGTCGGTGAGCGCTTAGCATCGTTTTATGATGCAAATTCCCCTTGGCATGGTTGGTATCTTGAAAAAAAAATAGTCCAAGCAGCTTGAATCATAGCTGTGGTACACCGTGTCTTGCCTCTCCTCTTCCGCGCGTTAGGCCCATCGCTCGAGCATAAGCCGATGATTCTCTATCGGGTTTGGATTAACGCTTCATTTCCGTTTTTATTTTTTTCAAATCATTTCCCTACCTTCAAAACTTTCAAGTCTCCTCTTTTCAGTCAAAATCGAGAGAAAGTCTCTGCGTCTGCGTCTGCGTGTCTCTAAAATCCCCAAACACCCCTTTTTTAAATTTTTCCTGGCGATGGCCTTTACGCCAAAATTGCCAACTTATTAAGTTATCATTGGTTAAAAGTTTTCAAAATCATACAACCCCTCAGATTAATTCACGCCCCCAGATCCCTTTTGTCCAATCGCGGCTAATTCCTAGAGCATCTTCTAGCAAAATCCCACGTGGTCTCTGAACCTTCTTCAGTGAAAAGGGATTAAGGATGTGTTGACAGAAATTGAACAGAAACACCCGTGCGAATCGCACCCAGGTCAAAGGTGAAGAAATAGAAATCGCTCGCTCCAGTGCAAATGGAGTAATAACTTCTAGAATGGAAATTTACAAGAGAAGTCTTGTCATGGAAGTAGCAATAATTTTTGTCGGAAAGGCCTAGAAATTTCGGAAAATGAGCCAAAACAAGGTCAAAGGTTTCTTAACTACTGAATGCAGCTGCAGAAAATGCGTGTGAATCAGAATTTTACCGACAATTTCTAAAAAGGACACCCACGGCTGTTTTTAAAGGTGGAGAAGGAACATTTTTGCTTAGGTCTTTTTTTGTTTACAAGAAAGTAACGAATTATTGAGAATTCTCAGGCTTCTCTTGGCGGGCGGTGAATGCTCATGGCAGGAACGTCTATTTTTCCTGTGAAGGTTCAATGAACTCTTGCTCAAACTGAGATTTTTACTTACACGAAATTAAAATATTCCTTAATATAATTTCTTAATTCTTCATTTATTCAGTTGATTACCAAAAGAATAAGATTTTTGAAGGATGAAAATAAAATGTGATTAGAATAATTGAATAAAATATAAAAAGAATAATCAATTAATTTGCATAACACCATGGTTGTGTATCAGACCCTTATCAATGCTGTAATTAATCAAGGGATACAATAATCGACTTAAAGAATAAAATAAAAATAAGTAATAGTTAATTAATTCATCAGATTATACAAGGCTGTGTAGTTAATTAATTTACGACACACATCTTCTAGAATTCCAACAGTCAATTTGAATTTTATAAAAAAAATATTCCAATTAAGCTCTACATAATTTAATTAAATGCCAACCCTTTTTTAGAATTAAACAATTAAATATTTCAGTTGATTTTTTAGTGATTTAACTAAACTTTACAATAAATGCAGTTTAATTTTCACTCCTTTTTAGAATTTAACAATTAAATATTCTAATTGACTTTTAGTGATTTAACTAAATTTTACAACAATACAATCTAATTTTCACTCCTTTTTAGAATTCAACAAATAAATATTCTAATTGACTTTTAGTGATTTAACTAAACTTTACAACTTAGAATTAAACAAATAATGATTCTAATTGACTTTTAGTGATTTAACTAAACTTTACAACAATACAATTTAATTTTCACTCCTTTTTAGAATTCAACAAATAAATATTTTGATTGACTTTTAGTGATTTAACTAAACTTTGCAACAATACTCTTGGTTTTATTTTCCAGTGAGGCTGCAGTGAAGTGTCTGCTCAGAGTGTATTTAGACCTATCCTTACTACAGAAGAAGAATTCTTCTCGTCCTTCTAATTCATATGTTTACCTTATTTAGTCGTCATTTATAATTTATTTGTTCTTTTTTCTATTTCGCCTCATTTTTCTAATTTTTTTATCTTTGCATTTAGTGAGGAGAGGCGTATAATCGTTTACATATTTTATTATTTTTTTGATAAGATTGCCACTATCTAAATTACTCTGGAACGTTTCCTGCCTGTTTTCACCCTAAGCATTTACAACTTTTTCAAAATTTTTATCTGAAAATAGCGGCAATAAGAACTTTTTTTTCAAATTCAAATTATTAATATTGTGAGAAGTGAATTATAATCCATACGGAATTATTTCAAAACCAATTTAACTACGTGATGTATGGAAATAAATATAATTATGTAAGCCTAAATTTTATGATTTTTAATGACGTGAATAATTTGAATCCGTTGAGAGACACATAGAGAGTAACTCACGAATCTTCTGAAAATTCTTATAATGACATGCTGTTACAAAAAATATAACGCCCCCTTATGAGAATTATAAATGTGATACCACATATTTTTGAAACGCAGAACAAGAAAAAAAGGTAGCTCTTATCAAAGTAAGCTTATCTTTATATTAGTTTTTTATTTTTAATATGCCTAAATTATTGTAAATTCCATTTCCTTTCATTTGTTTCGATACATCATTGAGAATAACACTTAGATTTTTTTCTGAAAAAAAAATGGACTAACTAATGCGAACATTGGTTGGTTGAGTATAGAATTTTCATTTGTTTACTGAATTGGAAATCAGAATTTAGAGCTTCTGAAAGCAATGTCCCTGTATATTTAATTTTATAATAAGCTATATTCTAAAAAAACTCACAAAGTTATTTACCTTTATCTGAAGTGTGTTATTATTTTTCGAATCGATTTATTTGTCCCAATATCAGAAAATCCTATCTTAATATTACTCTTTTCAGTAACATTTTCTTCAGGAAATGACGCTTTATATATTAATAAATATAAATGGGAATGCTTCCAGCTGAATTATAATTAAGATTTTTCATTTCGAGTCTTCATCTTCGTGAAATCATAACACAGGTGAAATAAATAACAATTCACAGCCTGGGAACCTTTCAAATGCAAAATCTAACACAGGCTACTTAAGTAACGCTTTATTTTCAAATTCATCTAGAAATCATACGATCAAATTTATCTGTAGTTGTATAAAATTCCTTCACTGATATCATAAATATATTTATAACTCCCTTTGTAATTATATTTATTGTTGGAAAAATTCAAATTTAATAATTATTGCCCCATTGACCTTAAAAAATTCTTCTCATAATTGATAAATTCTTTATTAGAAATAAGAAAGAAATAACTATTACTCAGTTCAAAAGATGGAAGTGATACGAAAGTTGAGAGTCGACCAGCTTTCTCATTTCAGGTTCATCTTTACCTTCGTCTAATTTACCAATCTTATCATGTATAAACTACAAGTGATTTAGAAGCTGCCATTATCTGACTGACATCCTACATTTGAAGCATTTTAATCGTAGAATAACCATTTTCGTTCGTGTGAAAAGGGAATGACTCCGAGACTCCGTATTACTCTGTTACATACGTAGAAGATAGCGGGTTCTTATTTTTTACGCATCGCTAGGGGAAGTGAGAGATGGCGATGTACTATCTTGTCCTTCGATGATTGTTTGAGGTCATTAATTATCACTAAAAACTACTAGAAGTAAAATATAATGTTGGTCGTTCGACATTTTGACTTGGTGGCGGTTAAAAATATAGGGGTAGGTGAAAAAAGATGAAAATATTTTTATGTTTTTATGAATTGATTCCTCAGTAATGCATCAAAACAAAGTTAATAGTTGTTAAATAATATAAATATAAAACAAAAGTAAAAAAAAGAAAAAGTATAAATAAGAAACAGAAGATTTAAACAATAACGATAACAATACACGTTTTTACGTGCTCAACGCAACGGCATCAAGTGATTGCATCAACAAAAAATTACAACGATTAATATTTAAAAACATAAAACAGAATTTAGAATGTAAAAGACAAATATTCAAAATGGAAGGAATGAATGAGAACCTGAATGACGAACTTTTTCAAAGCCCACTCGCCATTGAAGTTCTAAAATGGGAAAAAAAATTCTGTCAAGGGTAAGATTATAAATCAAAAAATAGACCCTTTGTGGCTTGAATTTTGTCCAACCTCAATACAAGAAACATTTTGAAAAAATCAAGAGGCAAAAAATCCTTAATAAAAATCCAAAAGATACTAGAGTGTGTAAAATAATTTACCCTCTCAGCCGAAATTATGATGAAGACAAGAGACGCCAGACGTACGAGGACAAAGGGAGTAAAAAGTTCTGGAAGCTGGCAAACCTAGCTCCATCTATGAAGAAAAATTCTAACTAATTAATCAAGAGAAAAAAGGCTAATATTTAAACAGTTATAACAAATAAATAAAATTAAAATAAACTATTAATAATGAAAAATTATAAACTTTTATACTCATTAGAAAAAAACTATTAACATTAATGAAAGAATCTGGGAATCCGTTGTCTTTAAGAATATTCTTTAGATTATCTTATTAATTATTAAAGCTTTAACAAAATTAGAATGATTATTACAAATGTTATTTATTCTATTAATTTGAGAAAAAAAATGGAATTCTTTAAAATTCTATAATGAAGATTTGTATGAAAAAGACAAAGCTAAATTGAAATTCTTTTCTTTTATCAAATATACCTGTAGAGACTCCTGAATTTAATATTTTAATTTCCATATCTAAAAAATTGCATTTGTTTATTGCAGGCTTAAATTACGCAAAACTAATAATTAAATGAACAAATGCAATTTTTTGAATGCAAAATAAATAGTTTCCATCACCTACAATAGGTATTTTACAGTATTTTTTAAACGCCATTTTGATGGGACTATAGAGATTAGTGATGAAAACAAAATGTCATCTCAAAATTCAAACGTTTATTCCAAAAACAACTTTATTTCTATCATTTAACAACACTGCATTCCATAAAAGTTTTTTTAACAACATCTAATATTCTGATCACCAATCTAATAAATATAAAAAAAGTAACAAATCGTCTGCTATTGATGCCAAATTCAGTTTTAACTGAAACAAAGATAATGATATTTAAAGATATGTCTTAACAAATTCGTCTGCTATTAAAACTAAATTATAGAGATGTTTTATTTAATTAAAAAAAGAGATAATATGATTATTGTTTCTAATATGGAAATGCTACAAAACTGCATAAAAATGAAATATGCTATTTTAAACTTACGAAATTAAAGCGGACCATTCTGATTGGCTAGTGCTTTTTAGGAAGAGACGAAGAAAAGTTGCGAATCGGTCCAGTTTTTGAGGCTATGGAACTCCATCAAAGTTTTATTTTGCCATGTATCTCAAAAATGAATGTGGTGTGATGCAGGCGACCTTCGATTACATATCTCGACGTCATAAGCTTCGATAGGAGATAAAAATTGTCGAAATCGGTCTGGTGATTAGGACTGGGGGACTGTCTGAATGTGTTTGCCCATAGGGAAGAATGTATAGTGGAGAAGTGATTTTTTTATTTCGTTCGAAAATGGAGAGTGGCAGGCAATGGTGGAGGGTAGGAGATAATTGGTGGCATATTTACACGTCAGAATTTATCATATTAATAAAATTGTCGAAATCTGTTGGTGCCGGGGAACTGTCTGAAGGTTTTACCAGATGATTTTAAATATAGACGGGGAAAGATACATGAACAATATTCGGATAAAATAAAAGCAAGAAGTAATTGATGCAATAAAATTTAAAAATAAATGACATTCTGAGAATTCAGCAGCAAAATCACCAATAACTAAACGAGATTAGTAAGAAAGCACACCAATCAAACTGTGTTTTATCTGCAAGTGTAGACCATAATTTTACAAAAGTCGTCTTTTTATTTTGGAAAATGTACAATGCCGCATCCATAATAATTATGTGTCTTCTCAAATGAAAACAATTTATTAGAGCGCTTACTGTACGAAACGTTATGAGCATTTATGAAGTGAAACACGCTTCTACGTAAACGAAGCCTGTGAACTTAACTTCGAAATGACTTTTTATTGCATCCAGTGAAAAGACGGAAAAAATACACTTCTGAGTGTGTCTTTACAATCAGGAAATGAAAATATAAGTAATATAAAACTAAAAGCAGACATATAGAGATATTCAAGTAAAGGAAGAAAAATACAGTAAGATACAAAATGAATCAAGTAATGTTATTCGCATTCTCTTACGAAATGCATTTCTTAATTCTGTATTCTTTATCTATCTCTTTTGCAATAAATCACAGCTTAACGAGCTTTAGAAAAACTATTAATTGAACAATGTCCGGATAAATGAATAAAGAATTCGGCGAAAGCAAACGTACATGGGACAATATGACTCAGACAAGAAAAATTATATATTTTCCCGAATGCCGAAAGAATGAAAACAAATCGATGATCTTAAAAACACAGCCTTCCACATCTTACCTAATTGTTTCCTTTTTTAGTGATTTTTTTGTCTTGAGGAATTGTATTTGTTGTATTGCATTAACTCAGACTGCAACTTAATTTTCCGGGAAGCAGACGTCGTTAAAAAACACGGCGTATTAAGGCAGCACATGGGGAAAAAATCCTTCTGAGTTCCGAAACAAAGGGAATGTTCAAATGTGAAAAAAACGTAAAAATTCGCACTCTCTTGTTCTCTGGCTGGCATTTAAAGGGAAGTCCATGTATTTAATTTGCTCTTGCAAATGGGTATTGGGTGTGATGTCAATAGATAGTAAGTTTATTTCAGTTTTACACATCTGGTTATAAATTCAAATTTCGCGCCTCTATGTTTTAATTTAATCATAATTAACTAGAGATTAATCAGAATTTTAAAGGAGCCAGGTTATCTAAGTATTGTATCATGCAAAACTTATTTTAAACTATCTTAATACTAAAAAACATTACTTCTCAAAGCCACCCGTTTTAGTTTCTTGCAATTTTTTCTTTAAATTTAATAAACGATTCAAAATTAATTTTTAACACAATTTGTAATAATTCTTTCTACTTCTCATTAGGGAAATACACTGTGTGGCCAAAAGTATCCGGAAACTTTCAGATTTTTCAGAGTTTTTAGAATTTCTCCTCAAAAGATTAACTGACTGTCTTTAAAATTCTACCATGTAAAGAATAGACTTTAACTCACATTTTACATTGGAGATTCGGTCCTGAGGGCAATTAGGGGATCGTCTACAAACTGATGAAGACAAACCCCTTTTTGGCCCACCCCGCTTCACAGAATACTGATAGCAAGATGAAATTTCAAATATAGTTATGTTTAATGTGCACAATATTTAAAGGAATTTTCTTAAGCTCAGCATAAATATTTGGGAAGATGTAAAGGTTTTCTTAAAAAATCCCAAATTTCCCCGTATATTTTTTGCTTATAACATGCACAGTTTTTTGTTATATTATACGAAACATACAGAAAAAATGATAACATATTACAAAAGCATTGCGTAGAATTTTGGGAAAAATAATTTCAATAAAACAGCAAATGTGAGCATTTTTAGTAAATATTTTTCACTGCGCATGCGCGAAACATAGAGTAAATTTTGGTTCACAACTTTAAATTCAGATACATAGGGCAACATATATAAAAAATTCGGTTCAATATCATTAGTATTCAGAAAGATATCGGCATTACAACGAGCAGAATTTTAGCTTCCATCGAAGAGAAGCTAAAAGATGAGGGGTTGTACACAAATTGATATTTTTTAATATTTATATTTTTGAAAAGTTATATTGAATTGTATAGTGGTTAGAATTTGCTTAATACCCATGAACACTTATCAGTTACGTGCATAACTTAAATTCCATCTAATTAGACACTATAAATAACAAAAATTGTATTACTTTAATTAGATTATTTACACGATTATTAACAAATTATATATTGTTACAATTTTACAGTCAAACAATATTTTTAAATTAATTTCTTTTATGGATAAACGATTTTTTTATCTACTTAATTTCTTTTTTTTAAATTTTAATAATTCTACAAATATATTTTTTTATTCGTTACAAGTGTTCATGATTATTTAGCAAATTTCTAACCACTATACAATTCAATATAAATATTCAAAGATATAATTTTTGAAAATATCAATTTGTGTACAACCCCTCATCTTTTAGCTTCTCTTCGATAGGAGCTGAAATTCTGCTCGTTGCAATGCCAATATATTTCTGAATACTTATGATATTGAACTGAATTTTTTATATAAATTGCCCCATATATCTCGCTTTAAAGTTGTGAAAAAGAAATTAAAATGTCTCTCGCATGCGCAGTAAAAAAGTTTTTACTAAAAATGCTCATATTTCCTGTTAGATTGAAAGTATTTTTCCCAAAGTTTCACACAATGCTTCTGTAATATGTTGTCATTTTTTCTGTATGTTTCGTATATATATATATACTGTGCATGTTATAAGCGAAAAGCAGGCGGGAAAATTTGGGATATTTTAAGAAAACCTTTATATCTTCCCAAATATTTGGGCTGAGTTTACGGAAATTTTTGTACATATTATAAAAGTTAAACATAAACATTTATGAAAGTTTCAACTTGTTATTAGTATTCTATAAAGCGAGTTGGGCCAAAAAGATTTTTGTCTTCATCAGTTTGTAGATGGTCCCCTAATTGCCATCAGGACCGAATCTCCTTTAAATGTTCGAAGTTTAAGAGAAGTCAGTTAATCCTCTCCAGAGAAATTCTAAAAAATGTGAAACTCTGAAAGTGCCCGGATACTTTTGGCCGTATAGTGTATACGAAGAAGTATTGAAAAAATAAATCCAATAGAAATATTTTGATAGAAATCTACTTTCAGACCTCTCCTAGTTCGAAAATTATTTTTGAACTATGTCCGTCTGTAAACACGATGATTAAAATGTGGTAAACCTTTATTTAACTCTGTACAAAATTTATATGAAAAATTAAACATATTTTTTAAATAACTGAAATTCAATATATATAATGGTTGATTTCATTAATTCCTCGGAATTATGTGTATGTTCATTAAGGAAGTATGATAATAGAGGTGCGTTATTCTCAGTTACATTAACCTAAAAATATTATGATTACAATTAATTCTTCTTGTATGTGTCACTCTAAAAATACAAAATTCATGTGCATGTATCCAAACCAGAAATAAAGTCTTACGTCTTTAAACACTTGAATATGTGTGGTTTAAGATGAAATAAATTACATGAAATGCAATTTTAATATTGTTGTTTGAGAAAATACATTTCAGGGAGAATTCAGCAGTTTCCAAAAAAAATATCTTATATATTTGATAAGAAGCAATATGTTTTTAAATATGTATAAAAAAATTCATAGTGTTTACAGTCATGGAAAGTCGCTTCCCAGCAATGCAGGTTTATGGGGAGAGGTTTTACAAGGTGAAGCATGGAGTAACTCAGCGACTCGTGGCACGCATGACCTTGGCGACAAACTATGACCATTTTGGCGACTTACACTGGCGACCTTACATTATGATTATTCTCGAAAATGCAACCCTTTTCTCTGATATTTCTTTAGGCGGCGAGATATAGTATTTTCACGTGCAAATTCTATGTGACGTCACGCCTAATGGGAGAGTATAAGGCGTTAAGGCCTACAACAGCGTCTTTTCGAACGACTGGTTACTTTAGCGCGAACGTCTTCGGAGTTCGATCCGCTTGTGAGCTAATCAGCTGCAGAGCTGAGCTGCTATTGCTCGTTACCACATTTGCTGATGTTTGTGCTGTAGATATCAAAGTGCTGGAACTGTCATTACCTGTGAATTGTTGTCTGTTTACATTGGTAATCTGTGCAAGGACTTTTCCTTACCTGCTAGTGTTTTCCCATAATCAAACTCTCATCTCCATTATCCTGCGTAGTTGACGTTGTGACACCATAATGTGCAGACTTTTTGCAACACTGGTGCGAGTCGATAGTGTGGTATGTGAATATCTTCAGACGAAGATGGCTGTACAACGCTGACATCTACTTGCTCTTCTTAGCCGAGAGATGAAGAAATTCTGTGAGTATAGGACAGGAATATGAAGAAGAGACAGAAGAAATTGAAGAAGGGACAGGAAGAAGAAGAATGGATCAACACACTTTGAAAGTAAAAGTTGGAGAAATTAAAAGATCATGCGTCAACAGTTGCAGAGAAAATAGAAGAAGATGTCCAAAAGGGAAAAGAGAGATTGAGAGGTAAAGGGCGAGGTTGAAAGGAAGATCGAGTGAGTGGAAGACAAAGTACAAGGAAAATAGAGGGAAGTCCAAAGAAAAGTTCAAATGAAGATCGGCTTAACTAGAGAAGAGGCTCAGTGAACTCGAGACAATCCAATTCAATTTCGCACAGCAAAAGACCTCACGTGATCCAGACCAACGGTCAAACTCGACATTGATCACTCGGACAGACGTTCGACTGTTTTCAAACTCAGTTTGGACTTGTGAGCTCTGCGAACTTATGGAATAATCGTGTGAAAGCCAGTCAACTGGTCCCGGCCTCTCCGAGGATCAGCAGGAGGTTCTAGGGAATACCTTCTGATAAGCTGACGACCTTGCGACCATCGAGAACGCTCTAGAAGCCCGATTCGGAGACAGTCACTTCCAGTTTTATAGGGACTTGAATGATAGACAGCAGAAGCCAGGAGAAAGCTAGTTGCAGGCAATAGCCAGCGAGTGAGGAGCGACAAGAGCGCCTTACGCCGGAGTGCCCTCAGGATGTCTGATGATACCTTCCAGCCAGTACTTTGTGTGATGCTATCAAGATGAAGATACTCAGCACGCAACAAGGTTGATGGACGCCAGCATCTGAACAGCCTGGCATATAGACACTGAGCAGAGGCGCGAAAACTGTTTCCAAAAATCCCGAAATGTAAGACGATAGAGGTAGAGGATGGTACCTGGTGAAGAAAAAAAGATAGAAAATTGACTGTTTATGAAAACTGGCAGCAAATTTAAACAGTCCTGTTGCTGGAAGAAGACCCCTCGACGAACATGACGATACTGCTGAAGTGTGCAAGCAAGTCAAAGGGAGTGCTCAGACAATTTCTCCCTTTCAATATGCCCCCTGAAGAAGCGATCCCTAAAGTTTCCGCACTTTCGGAGTGAGAAATGGACTATGCTTGAAGACGCATTTGGTATCCTTTGTTTGTTGGGACACCGCCAATGTCACTCGTAAGGACATTCTTCGGCCCAGAAATTGAAGGATTTTATTCATGGCTCCTAACATTTCCTTTAAAGACAGCTACTGGTGAAAAGGGGAGATACGCGGAAACCTGATGATTGCAACGTGGGATGCAGAAAATTCAAACACAAAATTCGTTGTTGACATCACCGATCCCTGTATTTCGACCCGATTCAAAAAATTTAACAAATCACGGTAGAGACTGTGAAGAACGAATTGGACAGAGAGCGAGAGGAATCTTTTGTTTTCAGCCAATGCGGAGCATCTAAAGTCTATGTCATGTATTAAAGAGAAACTATTATACCCAGCAAGACTGAATGCCTTATCCAGGAGTCTCCGAAGTTTTGAAACAGTAACGCTGTAACGGACCCTTTACCTACAAGTTCCTAGAAAGGTGTCCTTGTTAGCGCCCACTCGTTGATTTAAAAAGAGAAGCCATCCCCTCGAGTTCTGAATCTGGACACATAAACTCCAAGACTGTCGACAAAGGAGCTTATCAGAACGTGAACAGTAGATATCGTTGCTCGTCCTCAAGAATTTTCTGAATCACTGGCTCCTCGTAATCTTGGAGACCATTTGAAGGGCTTAATGAAGAACAACGAACAGCATTGAAGGAATTGCTACAAGAATTTCAAAACTGTTTTCATCCAGTGACTCTGATGTCGGCCGCCGCAATATGACTCAGCATAGAATTAATAGGTTAATCATCCAATCAAACAATATCAGATCGTTTGCCTTGTAAAGAAAAAGAGGAAGCGGAGCGCTTAATTAAAGAAATGGTGGATACACAATAATAAAGAATCGTCAAGACCTCTGTCACGGCTTATTGTGCTTTAAGAAGAAAGATGGGTCGACACGTTTATGGATACAGGAAGTTAAACGAGATTACGATAAAGGATAGTTATCCTCACCCCGGATGGATGACACTTCCCTGACGCTTTGAACTGAAGCCAATGGTTCTCGACATTGGACTGAAAAGTGATACTCGGCAAGTCAACAACCAACCTTCCGAAGATAAAGAAAAGACAGCCTTCACCGTACGGACAAGGACTCTGGCACATTAAGGTAATGCTCTTCGGACTTTGTAACGCCCCGCACGACTCCGGAACGTTTAATGGAGACAGTATTGCGTGGACTTACCGAAGCCTGCTCAGTTTATCTTGATGACATTATTAGTAGTATGGACGAACATTTCAAGAACATCTTGATAATATCTGTAGCACTCCAGAGACTGCAAAAAAATAGCCTCAAGCTAAGTCTAAAGAAATGCAGATTCTTCCCGAAAGGAAGTTTTATCTTGGACACATACATTTCAGCGGACGGAGTAAAACCGACCCAGAAAAGACTAAGGCAGTAGTGATTGGCCTGTCCAGAGACAGTAGGCACATCTCCCGAAGTTTCCGGCCTTGCAATCCTATTAGCCGTCTTGTAAGAATTTCTGTCAATAGCAAGACCCCTACATAAACTAACTGAAGCTAGATCAAACTATTGGACTGAAGATTCTGAGAAATCTTCAATAGTCTAAAACAGGCTTGATAACGTCCCTGTCTGCACCCCCTGGACTGACGAGGAATTTATCTTTGGAGCGGATGCTAGTAATAGGAATAGAGCCGTGTCGCCTTCAGAAGATTGGAAACGAGACGGTCATCGCTTACTTCAGCAAGAGCTTGGGTAAGCAGAAAGAAATTATTGTGTCACGCGTAAAGAATTACTAGTCATCGAGAAATCTATAGAGCATTTTCATCATTACTCATGGACGTAAATTTCTTCTCCGACTGGATCGCATCCCGATGGCATGAATTTTAGGAACCGAGCTAGATAGCTCGCTTGATCCAAAGACTGCAAGAATATGACTGAAATCCAGCACCGCAAGGGAACCTCTCACGGAAATAGATGCGCTTCTCGAAGAATCCCTGTAAAGAGAATTGCAAACATTGTAATGAAGCGGATGAATAGGTTCGGAATGGAAATGACGATTTCCGTGAAAGTTTTACAACTGAGGATGCCTGTATTCAAGTGAGGTCTAAAAGGGCACAGCTAGAAGACTCTGCTATTAGGCTAATTCTGAGAGGAAATTAAATTCGGAAGATCGACCATCTTGGCAAAGGAAATCGCTCCGGAAAGCCCTGCAACAAAACGATATTGGCTCCTTTAACTCCTTTACACCTAAGGATGTCGTTTTATATCGTAAGGGGAGAGGACGATGGAAGTTCTTGTCGCTGGCAACTACTCTCTCCGAAAAGATGAATTCAAGAAGTTCAGAGAGACCTCATGATAAGCGCAAAGTGGAGGCCATTTGGAGTTATGAAAACTTTGGAGCAAAAAAACCCGAGAGAGATTCTATTGATAGACTCGCCGACGAAAAGTGAGAATGCCACTTGCAGTGAGCCCGAAAGGACCCAAAACAGAACCTAGTGCCGTTTAAGCAAGCGCTATAATGTGGCGCACCTTTCGAAAGGAATGGCTTTTGATAGTTTTGGTACCTCTTCCCGTAACTGATCAAGGGCAATCGGTATGTACGGTATTGATGGACTATTTTAACAAATGGCCAGAGGTAATCCCCATTCCAGATCAGGAAGCCTCGACTGTGGCTGAAGAACCTGCTCGAGGCATGGATTTCTCATGGTATGGCGTACCCTGATATTACATTTGGATCAAGGTACAAATTTTATCCGCTCTCTTTACTGGAGCTCTGCAAACTTTAGGAATTCCTGAAGACTCGAACGACTGGCGTTACATCCTGAGTCCGATGTACGGTGGTCAGAGAGGTTTGAACTGATTTATTAAACCATCTATCTTTATTTGTATCGATAGAATCAGACTGACGGGATACACATTTACCATTCTCTTTCTCTTGGCCTGACGCAAAGCAGACCAGAAGCGACCGGATGCACTCCAGCAGATATGCTTTTTTGGTCGAACACTGCGATTGCCTATGTGATATCCTATTTGGACGAGATACGCATTCTCGCCCAATGAATACCGAATAATTTAGAGGCACTGAAAAGCGTACATGCGTTTGCCAGAGAGCAATACGTAACTGGAACGAAGTACAGA
>BGPR01000323.1:80358-154477 GCA_013235015.1 Araneus ventricosus
TTAACACATATTAGTGGATTTCTTTTCTCAGAGCATGAATGAAAGAATTCTACTCACAGTTGGATGACATTTACACTGAAAGCAATTCGATTAGCTATAGTATTTAATCTTTCAGTTATGAAGAATCTTAATCACACATCAGGAAAAATTAGTAGCTTAGGAACTAATGCGCAAATACAGTATTCGTATAATATTTTCTGAGAAATATTTTTGTCTTCTTTTATTTTAAGCAGAAATAAACATTTCATTGATTATTCAAATAAACGTAAGAGAGTTAAGTGCAGATATTATCAGATTCTCATAATAAGATTGATAAAAAGTCGAGTAAGATACACACCCAAACATTAAATTTGATCTATAACGTTTTCATCTAAACTATATTTTCCCCTGCCTTTAACAAAAAGAAAATATTTTACAATGTAAAAAAATAAATTTTTTTCCACTTTCATTAATTTTTTATTTCCATGTACGTTATATTTTTCAGTTCAGAGGACTCTAAAAATAAATTTCCATCGGCTAATAATTATTTAATAAAATGATAATCACTATACAGAATGAATTTTTTCATTATGAATTTTTTATGAATTTAAAGATATTTTTTAAATGTTGTAATAAGCAGTTAAAATCTGTTCTAGTCAAAAAATTACACTTAAACTCTAAAATTATTTTTATTAAAAATCAAATACATATATAATGAACATAATTGCAAACTGAAATTTTCGATTTGATCTGAAAGATAAAACAATAAAAATAATGATCATTTTCATATACCTTAAAACTTGCTCTATTTTTTGACAAAATTTAATTTTTACTCTATTTTTTATAAAATAGAAAATGTAGTAGATGGAGATTATTACATATGGAAAGAAGTTATATTAATATATCATAAACTAGTGAATCGTGGGTGAAATGTGTTGATTCAAGAACACTATTCAACATATATATATCTTAGATTTTCTTAGCTTCCCCTAGGCTTTCAATTTTTTATGCTTGAATGCGTATTGGAACAAAATCTATTTTACTTAAACCACAATATCTATTCTTACGTATAGCCATCTGATTATGGATCTGTGCTTAATACATGAGGCATTGAAAAAAAATCTTATATCACATAAATTGTATTAAAAGAATAGTACTTGAAACACAATATAGCATCAAACCAGGCTGACATTAAACAAAAAAAACTTCCGACACTGCAATTCCTTCCGGAAATATAACCTCAATGCAAATAGGGCATAAAATTTCCCACACCACAGAGGGAGAGTGGAGGTTTTCGATAATGATTGCCATCTCCAATCGCAGTTAAGTACATCCTTATCAGTCTTCACGTTGACCTGTGCTCTCCCGGATAATCAATCAAGATGTCAGACCAAGAAAGGGGGGTAAGAAATTCGGAAAAGTACGTTTGTTACACTAGAGACAGTTCACAATGAACGTAAAATTCAGTACAAACCGATTTCAGGGTGTTTTCACACACGTTGAAATGCAGTGTTTAACGTTTTGGGTTGTCAAGGATCAATGTGAAATACGCGTGGAAACACTAGAGGTTAATAATGATATTAGATATCCTGATATTAAAAAACAAATTAAAGAGTTGCAAACAGAATTTGTAATTGCCTATGACAAAGTGCCCAGTAACTTTGCTATAATTTGTAAATATTATTCAAAAAAAAACTTAATGATCAGTTATTAACAGTGATATTTATTATGAGACAAAAATAGGAAAGAGAAATTTCTAGTAAGAATTCAACTATACATAAAAAAAAACTGGGAATTAATTATAGTTAAAAAGTTTATCCTCACATCTTTCTTACACCAAATTTCTAAAGAGTCCTCTTAAATTTAGAAGGTTACTAATGGTTGCAATACTTATATATTACAAAATCCTGGCAAATTCTTTTGCAAAAATACACACAGACAGTGATGAGAATTTAAATAAGTAAAAAAAGATACAATTCTAGTAAATAATAGTGTAGAGATATTAAATGCACATAAAGATGTAGAAATATCTAATTAGCATACTTTTGACTTGCAATTTATTTAATAGTATAGATATTGAAGATTTGACTAATACACTAGTAAAATATAAGATTTTGATCTTAAAATGATATTAATATTATAATTTTAAAAATCTTATTAATCTTGTTCTAAAGAAAAATTATATGTTTTGACAATAGATTTTCCATCAAATTAAAGGATTACTCAAGGAGGACCAGCTAGAATAGTTTAGCAAATTTTACCTCACTACTATGAGAAAGAGTTGACTGATTATAGCCATAGTATATTATTCCGTTATATAGATGATTTAATATTATTCAATAAAGAAATAGACCTTAAGTTACATATTGACTTCTATCCTGATTATTTAAAACTTATAAAAACTAATGACAATGAATTAGCTGCAGAATTTCTAGATCTAGATATAAAAATTATAGATAACAAAATAGTAACAGATATCTTTGATAAAAGAAATGCATTTAATTTTCAAATTAATAAATTTCCTTTTTGGGATAGTAATCTTGGCATTTCTGTCTTCAAGAACTTAGTAAAAAATTATATAATTAGAAATAATAATTTAGTAACAGACATTGATGATAGAATTAAGAACATAAACAATTTCTATTCTTTTGCAATAGATTATGAAATGCCAATAAGTTTTCTAGGAGTATATATAGATAAGAAATATTTAGGTAATTTAGAATAAAACATTCGTATTGGTATATAATGGATTATTTTTATTTCTTTGAATGTACGTTAGTGTTCTTTCATATTCTACTTGTAATGTGTGATTTTATTCAAATTTGGTTATTGAGTTATTAGTTTCAGATTTATTACATAGATGGCGCTAGGATCTTTCAAGTCAAATTTTCCTTTTAATAGACATTTTTACCAACTTTCAAATATTATCTAGATAAATAATTTTATTACATTTTTAAATAGTTTTGAGATTTTTAATATAGGTATCTTACTATTTCTTAATATCAAAAATTAATTATATTATTTGGTCAATTATGCTGTTTCATAGTTTGAAATCTAGTACTGGCAATATGTGATATCAAGCGAAGTGGTGGTATATATTGAAAGTTTTGTATTCTGGTAAGGATAAGTAGAGACACTGATTATTTAACGTTTAATGAAAAGTATGGGTATTTTATTGAATGTTATATTTGCTGTTTTCAGTTGAATATAATAGTGCAATATATTGCTGTATTACATATTTTTATCCTGAATTTTAGTCCTATCTATATAGTTATGTTTTATTGTTAGGATTAGTGTATTACTTTTCTTTCTAAATTCTTTCATTTTAGGGTAAATTACCTTGTTTGTTTTTTCAACAGCTTTAGTAACAGGGATGGTTTGTACAGCGAAATTAATTTAACCTGGCTAAAGCTTGTCCACAGCCAAGCTGCTATATTAATTGTTGAAAACTCCATATACTTGGATTGACTTTTTCAATACTTTTAATAACAACAGAGTTTTTTACTTGTTGACATATAAATGTTTATACTTAATTTCTTGTTTATGGTATCTACAGTATTTTTAATTCTTTAGATTTTGTTTTAAATTTGGTTGTATTGTTCAAATAATCAAATAATGACTTTTTAGTTTAGGATTTGCTTCTTGATATGTCTTGTTTACTTTGTTTCTGTATGATCATATATAATAAGTTATATTTAGATCTATATATATATATATATATATATATATATATCAAAACCAACATATAAACACAAGATAAAAACTCAAAAACAGTAAAAAAAGACAAAATGGCTAAATAGACAAAAACCAGAAAAAACCAAAAAATGAAAAATATCATAGCGAGCCGCTCGTCAGGAAGAGAAGCTCGCTCATGATATTAATTTGTTCTTTTTTCTGCTGACGACAAACGAAATCCGTTAAAAAATTGCCGTCATACTCTATATAAAAATAAAAGAAAACAAAACCATGTCATTAATGAAAACCATAACAACAAAAAAGGGAACAGATCGCCAACGTCCGGGACGCGTCATCAGCGAGGGAAATCCCGAACGGGCGTATATATCAATGAATTCGGTGTTTTCTAATCACAAAGTCTAGCAATAATGCTAAAAAGAGTTTGTTTCCCCGGGACACCGAACTAAAACCATAATTTGAAATAAGGAAACAAAGCTAAGAGATAAGAGTCCAATTGAAAAAGTAGAAATAGAAATAATAAAAATAATAATAATAAAAGGATCAGGTCCATTTCAAATAAAAACATATGAAACCCAACCTCATAACCAACAAAGAAAAACAAGAATGAAGAAAAAAGTGTCTAAACTCACCCAGTAGTCCACTAGAGAAGGGCCAAAGGAAACAGACGCAAACGCACGCGGCACAAAACATCGTTTAAAAGTGCTGACGTGAACACGGCTGAGATCTCAAATATTACTTCTTTAACTCTCTGAGCCCGGCTAGAGAGAGAATTTGGTTGTCTCAAAGCCCGGGGTAATTTTTCGTTCACAGAAACAGAATCGAATCGTCCTTTCCTTCACCGCAATGCCAGAAAGGGGGACGCCCGCTGAGCGGTCATTTATCAAAAATGAAAGGGCAGCCATTGAAGATCATTTGCGGTTAGAACTATCGGTACTGGACAGAGTCTTGTGAGTGAAATGCTTTACGGGCTACTGATAAGAATTCTACTGTATCAGTTTAGGAGGAATCTCGATTAGTTTACCTAAATGCTTTCAAAGAAGTTTCTGAATTAATTTTTACCCAGTCATTAAAATCCCCGTAGGTTCTCGCACTGTCTGTGCTGTAAAATTTGTCTTATTTTAAAAATAAAGCGAATCCATAAACTTTGACCAGTTATTCATTTGTGCAATTGACAGATAATTCTGGTAAATAGATCTTATCAGTAGAGACACACTTATAGAGCGGACAAATAAACTAAAGACTATGAAAAAAGCAACAAATCCGTCAGGGGAAAAGGTGGCTGCTTTTATCACTCGGAAATTTCTTTCAACTTTAGACATTTTATAAAGAAAAGGAATCGTTTATCTTGGGAGCTCCTAGGAGAATTGTGAACACACAAGCACTGCTTTCTGAAACAGCCTTCTTCTGGCAGTCAGTCTTTATCGGCCAAAAATCGCTAATCATCAATATCCCAAAAATACGTCATCTTTTTTTTGCACGACTCTAAATGAGTTTTTACCAAGAATATGAGAGAATTACCCTCAAGACAAGTTTTTATAGATATCAATGTGAGAAAAATGCGGTGTTTATGTTGAAAAAGTAAAGGAAAGAATGAATTATAAACAAAAAGTGCCGTAACCTTCTTTTTCGAATATCGGTAGGCTATTCAGATTTATTGAAGTATGCAATGTGTGCACTCCTCCAACACCTTAATTAACTATTAATTAACTAACTTAATTAATTAACGTTGTATTGTTATTGAAATTAATTAATTTTATTTTTTCAAATATTTCATGAAAAGAAACGCACTTAGAGCACATTAAAGAATGAAGTAATTCGATTAATTAGACAAAAATATATTTTAAAAATAATATCTTTAAATTACAAGCTTATTTTTAAATATGAAGAAAAGAAGGCAGTTCTTACATGTCTTGTAAAACGAGGTAAGCCATGTATTATACTAACTTTGTGACAGATTAATCTCGTTTGTGTATATGTGAGGCACAGTTAAATGTGGCGTTTGTGGTTAGCAAAACTGTAAACACCGTTGTTGAAAAGGTTTAAAATTCCATTATTAAAATTTATTATTTTTTAACGAAATATATTGATAGTTTAATATTTAAAAATAAATATCTAATTTTAAAATGCGGTGCGACAATATAAAAGGTTAAAGACCGTAACTTCTCTCTCCCCTTTTTCCCCCTGAGAATTTCCACTTCTGAGAAGCTAATGAAGTAAAGATAACACAAAGAGAATCTCCATGCAATTATGGAATCTTAAAAAATATATCTTCTGTTTTGCAGTTAAAACACAATTAAAAAGAAGAACGCATTCCTGGTGAGAAAAATTTTTACTATATATAGCTCAAATGTTCATCATTTTATTCATATAGAGCGAAAAATCTTACTGAGACTAACAGATACACTTGTGCACATCTGTTCCGAGTTCTCCTAAGAGAGCCCGAGCGATATCGGACTACACATATGAAAATTTCCCGATAATTAAAAGACGTCTGGCTGTAAGCACAGTCGATGCAAATCTGGACCCGTAAAATCCTCAAAAATATTTAAGTTTCGACCTCATTAAACCGCTACGTTGTACAAACCCGCGCTTATTTCCGAGAGCTCATAACTTAATTCCATCGCCATTTCCCTGCTAAATTTCGTTTTTCTCCCTCTTTTTTAGATCTTATTTGCCTTCTATTTTAGTCTCTCCTAGTTGCAGCACTGTAACCTTAATGAAAATACGGATCCGGACACGGGAAACACCCTTCTTCCAAAATTCCACACCACACTAGCGTTTCGCAGTGTTTTCCGCTAAAATTTCTTACACAACTTGTCCCCCTGCTTTAATTAGCCCCCCCCATTTTTTAATTCATCTGATTTTAAATCTCTTATTCGAATTTTTTAAACGTTAATGTAATTAGAAGCCCATTCATTAATTAGATGTGGAGGTGCATCGGACGCTTCGCGTCCTCGCGGTACTCCGTAACGAAACTCAGTTCTCTTCCGTTGTGCATATCTGACAGCATATCAAATTATCGGTTGACAAGCCAAATTTAATATATTCTGATTAATTTCATAATTAGCATATACTAAATTCAATATAGCACTTTCAGCAAAAAATTAGAACTCGCACAACGTCAGGAAAGTTTTTTAAAAATCAGATGTATCTCAATCGTTTTCTAATTTTACTATCATTGAAGCAATAATTGTTTTTTTAATTGAATTTAAATATGTCTAGAATTTAACTTTATTTCAAAATCTTATTCAGAAGTCTTGTTTGCAGTTTTTAACTTATGTTTTTCAGAAGTTGATTTTAACAGTAATCAATGGTCACCGTATTTCCCTAAGATGTACGAATCATGAAAATTTGAGAAAAACAATAATCGACAATTTTATGGAATCGAAATTATTTTCTTTGGTAAAATTTGCTTGTAGCAATACAAACAAAAACAATAAATGAGTAAGTAAATAGATCTACTTTTCAAAAACAAGTTCGCCTGAAAGATTTCTGTTCGAAAAAATGTGTGAATTGATCAGTGTCAATAAAAGAGCTTAAAAAGAAGGAGAAAGAGTTTTCTTAATTTTTTTACTAAAATGAACATTTTCAATATCTTTTGCATAAAGCAAGTTAACAATTTTCTTATATAGATCATAATGAAATGTATAAAAAATATAAATTGTATTTATTTTTTTCTTCTTCTGATAAATATAATTTCATCTAGTAAGTAACTGTCCGTTCTTCCTTCTTTTGCTACCCTCCGACGGAATGACTTGACAAAACCGCATATCACTCACTGTCAGAATTCCCTCCACCCCTCTGAGATAATCTGCCCGGAGGGTCTCGGAACTTCCTTACTCCCCTAAAATTCTCCCAAGCGCCCGAAAACGTCCGACCTCGTCCTCAGTCGACGGGGACGCATTGGGGCTCCCTCGGGCTCATAGACTTAAGTTAAGTATTTATTTTGATTAAAAACTAATTTCTTAATTGGTTTTTGCATTTGTTTCTGTTCTTGTTTATATATATATGTTAGAAAGAAAATTGAATATTAATATTTATAATTCAAAGATGAATAAAAATCAAAATTATTTTCATCTATCAGAAATCAGTCATTTAAATCTTCTTGGCATACACTTTTGACGATTTCTTCAACATTTTATTTCATCATAACTTTATTCCAACAAAAGTTTAAGTTTAAAACTGATAAGATAGCCTTTTTCCAAATTTTCAAGAATTTTTTAAAAACATTGCTTTTTGCAACAAAATTTCAAATAGGCCCTATATACAATAAAATGTAGTTCAGGAAAGCTTCTCAACATGTATACGTGCTTATACCAATAATTATTTAGTCAAAAAAGATATAGTGTTTTTCTTAGTATAGTCATTTGTGTTTCAAATCTCAGAAAATTCTGTTCGTCGTAGAATGACATAATCTCACAACCTTTTAGCTAAAAAAGGACATTTTAAAGAAAATAGTGGCTTGAAACATGTTCATGTTAATTATTTAAAATTAAAACCCATAATAATTATCTTTCCTTAGCATTTTAAAATTGATTAGATAGCCTTTTTCAAAATTTTCATGCATCGTTTTTTCCAGCAAAATCTTAAACATGAACTTTTTTAAACGAAATGTTGCTTCCGCACATGTAAACACACTCACTCCACTATTTACCCCTGGATAGATGAAACTCAGAAATTTTGAGCTGTCGAGAGATGAACAAACCAATTTTTTAGAAAATTTTAGCTGAAAACGACATTCAATATTACTTAATTAGTTCAAACGATCTAAACTCAAAAAAAATTCGTTGTTTCCGACTTCAAACCAATTCAAGAATCTTAGCGTCAGGGTTGAAATTGGTAAACAAACTGATCGTTGCCAACGGGGAGAAAGAATTAGAGGTCCTTTTTGCTCCACGCATAAGCGTTTTATATGATAAAAATGGGATTTGAGCCAACAAAGGCTGTTATCTCCTTGTAATGAATTATCAGTTTCAACCGTTGCCGGTTGTAAACAAACCGGTAGTTGCCATCGGTGGAAAAGAAATTCACCTCTTTTTTCCGCCACGTCTATTTCCGCCTTAGCGTTTTACATAATAGATTGATTTCTTATGATACGACTGACTGAAATTTTGGTAGGGATATTGCTTCAGAAATTAAAATCTAAACGGATTTAAGAATTTTCAAAATTGCTTAATCGAATACTATTGAAGCACGTTATATTAATAAAAAAAATCACTAAAGTGTTTTATAGCATTAAAAGCATTTTTTAGTCATGACTTAATCATCTAACTTCTTAAATAAATTTAGTGAATTTGGAATTTTTGTATTTTATTATTTTTAATGCAATAATAAATAAAATCATATTTTGTATTTAATATGTTAGACGATGGATTTGTTTTAAGTTTTAATGGTCTAAAATAAAATAGCTAAAAAGAAACTTTTGGTGAAATTTATGGGCTTTACAAATTACTTCTTTTTAAAATTCTAATATCTTAACTTGATAAGTGAGAAATATAATAGATCTAAGATTTTTATATAGAATTGTGTAAAAAAATATGAGAAATTCGTTATATAGTTTTAGAATCAATAGTTTGAAATCTCACGAAATGAAAATAACTTTTCATGCAAATAATCTAAACTAATCTGAAACACTGGGAAAAGATGACCTCTTAATTTGAAAGACATTAGAAAAAATGTTCTTCCTTTGTGAATATCAAAAATAAAGTAATCTCGTGTTTCTATTGTTAGGAGTTAAGGTAAAGATTGATTAGGTTAAAAGATTTACTGGATATTAGATTCCTATGAAACGGAATATTATCTTTAACCAAAAGGTAAAAAAATCTAAGGCTGTGACGTCTGAAAAAGGATTAGGGATTTTAATTAATTCCCTTGAAGTTGCTAGGATTAATAAAAAAGAAATCTATGTTCTTCTTTTACTTCACTGCAATATCGAAAAGACATAATAGTGAGAAGGTAAAAAAATGTTAAGACATCGTTCCTTAATATGACTTTTGAAAAGAATAAGTTAGTCGGCTGAAAAAAATGCATGAGCAAAATTAATATATAAATTAGCCGTGATGGTATTTGATAAATCATGCAAAATTAACATTTCACTCTCTTCATTACTTATTAAAGGCATTTCTTAAGATCATAAAAATTCTGTGGCAAAAGAGAAGCAATTTTGAATAAAAGATTCTGAAAATAAAAGTTACAGATATCATGTGTCATTAATGAATGTGTTTGCGAAAGTACGTTGGTTTCAAAACTTTCGCTTTTATTCATTATTGACACTTATATAATTATGCAATAAATTTTGTATGATGATATTACTAGATTGTTTTCAGTTAATTTAAATTTTACTTCTAAAAGTGTAAGTTTAAAATGAACTCTTTTAATTTATTAATTATAAATAAGATAATTGCTTCCAAAACCACTTTTCCCTTTAGAAATTAATATGATGTTTTAAGTATTTCGCAGATACTCATTTTTTCTAGAGCTCTCCCTTTTCTAATACATGTGAAAGTTTTAATAATTTTTATTTTAATAGTGCAATGTAAAGTATTTACTAAGGTAAATAATTAAAGGACACTGAAGCTTTATAAAGACTTTCATAGTCAAATATTCACGCAAATACAATTTATAATTTTAATAGTCAATTCAACAATGATGCCAGAGTAAATATTTTATTGATTTTTAATTTCGATTGCTGCATTTTTCAGGCAATTATTTAAAAATTTTAAAAAGTGATTTTAAGGCTGTTTGGTTAAAATCATTAAAATAATTTTATGATAGGCATTAATTTTTAAATAATGCTAAAGCACTGAAAAAAGAATATTAGATAATTTTCAAATGATGTTGAACCTAGGACTCGACAACACATTTGGCTGTGTACTATTTTTTTCGCAATGAATTATCGAAAAAGTTATCAGAAACAAATTCTTATAATTTTATTTTATTCTTTTACTTCTCTTTTTTTATTGAGACTTTGATGTATTATTATTTTCATTTCTTTTACATTTTTATTTCATTATTTTACTTGCGATTTTTTTAATTTTTATATATATTTTTTAATTTTATTTCATTTCTAACCGTTATATTTTTAGAGCCATTATTGAGGCCCAAAGAGCAAGCAATTTCCGTTCTGCCAAGGAGTCACGATAGTTCACATTTGGTTTAAAATTTTAATGAAAATAGAATTTTTCCAAGTAATATCACAGTCATATGATATACTTAACAGTCCATATCATCAGTTTGGAACTCCAAATTGTGTTACTCTATACTATGAATAAATAATAGATATACTAAACAAAAATTAAAATTAAAAAAAGAAAGAAAAGTATAGATAATAAACTGCAGATTTAAACATAAACGATGACAACACATCTTTAAGCGTACAAACGCAACAGCCTCAAGTGATTGCATCAACAGAAATTTAAAACGATAATATTTAAAACACACGAAAATTAATTTAGAAAGTAAAAAATGTTCAAAAAGGAAGAAATGAATGAGGAACCGAATGGCGAACTAGAAGATACTAGAGAGTGTGTTAAACCTAACACTCTCTGCCGAAATTTTAGATGTAAACCAGGCGACGTCAAATACACAGGAAGCAACAAAGAATTAGAAGCTAGCACCTAGCTCCATCTATGAAGAAAAATTCTAACTAATTAATCAGAATAAATAAACTAATATTTAAATAGTTATAACAAATATATAAAATTAGAGAAAACCATACTAACCGTAAACTAAAATTTCGGCAGAGAGTGTTAGGTTTAACACACTCTCTAGTATCTTTTGATTATTCATTAAGGATTTTGCATTTTGCTCTTTCAGAATGTTTCTCATATTGATATTGGACAGGATTCAGGTCACAAAGGGTATATTTTTGATTTATAATCTTACCCTTGACAGAAAATCTTGTCTAATTTGGAATCTTAATGGTGAGTGGTCTTCGATAAAGTTCGCCATTCGGTTCCTCATTCATTTCTTCCTTCTAGAACATTTTTTACTTTCTAAATTAATTTTCATGTGTTTTAAATATTATCGTTTTAAACTTCTGTTGATGCAATCACTTGAGGCTGTTGCGTTTGTACGCTTAACGATGTATTGTCATCGTTTATGTTTAAATCTGTTTATTATCTATACTTTTCTTTCTTTTTTTAATTTTAATTTTTGTTTAGTATATCTATTATTGTATCTGTATTATATTATAAATAGCTGCATTTGCGCCTTTATATATAATACTAAGAATTTTTATTAATGCTTGATTAATTAATTTCATCAATTTTTAAATAATATTTTCGTCAAAATTTAGCCAATTTATAACTGTCTATACTATGAAGTCACATCGTTCTCCCTTCTGTCAATCTCTCTGCCCTTTAAAATTAAATAATCTAATAATAAGCGCTGTATCAGAAAAAATATCGTATTAATTGTAATACAGCACTTCATTCTTTCCCCTTCCACACCAATCCCATGTAAGAAGTATTCTTGAAATTATACAAAAATTGAAAGAATGTAATACACATAAAGCGGAAATAATATGTTTCTTTTAGTGTTAATTTTTGCTTACATTTTTTAGCATAAATTTGAAGCTATATGTTTATTAAACATAAAGACATATATTGCATTTGCTTAGTGTAAGGAAAATAAAGACTAGAATAATTCCTATATTTTTTTCTTCTCAATATTTAATTTTTGCATTCGCATTATTCGATAGTACTTAATACAGAGAAGTAAAAGCAGATTAAGTTTACAAATCTTGTTTTGCCTCATTTTAAATATTTCTAAAACCATTAATTGATATTTTATAGATATATGAGATTTAAGATTTTATTATGCACATAAATATGCTGCAGAGACCAACTATAATTGAAATTGCAGCTCTATAAGCTTAAAATGCTCATTTTTCAGCTCTTGTGTAGTTATGAAAAATTTCGAAAAATTTACTTTAGATCTCATTTATATTTCTCAGACTTGATTCAATTTTTCTGTCATATCTTCAAACAACTGTGAATTTGCTTCTGGTTGTTATTATTTGACCAACTTAAAATTTTTAAATTTGTTAAATTCAGATAAATGAAAAATTCAAAAACAAACTATGAGATTCTTCCTTCACCCCTTAGATATATTTGAAATATATAAGGGAGGAATGAGTTGCCTTATTGGAAATAAGTAAGAAAAAGTGTTTGTGTTTCAATTTAAAATTGATGTAGTTTAAAAAGACGTTTCTATATCTGAATGTCTTTTTTCAATTAATAATTTTCATAAATTGAATCTTTTGTAGTATAACTTTGTTACTCCTATAAACTGCTTAAAACCTTAAAAGAGTTACACCCGTCGTGCCTGGGAATCCGCAAACATTGAATGAAAGTCCTTCCAATAGCTAGAGTTCCGAGGTCGGAGTCCTAATTGCAAACTCCGTCCACTGCCTGACTTATCCTGAAGGAGGTACTTACTGTAACTGGGAGTGGGTAACTCGACCCAAACCGTTAATGTACCCCTAGGAGAAGCCAGCCATTGATTTATTCATCAGGAAATGTGGACCAAATTAAATGATAATAATAGTGTTTTTCAGGCTGAGATGGTTGCATTAAGAGACGCCATGCGCTGGTTATCACAATAGTCCATGGCCAAATGCACTAATCATACAGATAGTCAATCGTGCCTGCAAGCTCTTATGGCCTTTCAGCCAATCTCAACTATTACCAGGGAAATCCTGAATACCTGGAGCTCCTTAACAATCGAAGTTGCCATCTCCTGGGTTAAAGGATATTCGGGTGTACTAAGGAACGAGATTGCTGACCATTTAGCTATGCAAGCTACTCATGGCAGTACTCTAAACAACAACAAACATCAAGATCGATCTCCCTAAATCTCGCCTTAAAAAAAGTTTTCAAAACGTGTTCCCTTAAAATCTGGCTGGGTGGATGGAACCGTTCGGAAACGGGACGGCGAACCTTTCTTTTCGTACATCAAGTCAACATTATTACAACAAAAATCAATCAATTCATCACAGGACATGGGCTTTTCAAAGCAAAAGAACCCTGCAGCGACTTATGAATATTATGGAGATCCTACATGAACGAATGCATGATATCATCATTGATTAAGACAGACTTTTCTCGCTTCCACCAGCAATTAAAACATTCATTGCAGGCTCTATCAGTTTAATTCATGCTTTAATTAATTTTGTGATTTTACTTTAATTTTTCTCTCACTTTTGTATTTCATCTTAACGCTGAAAAGGTTTTGTATAACCCTAAGCCTTATCTGGCCTGTTCCAACCCGGTGGATTAATAAAAAAATATTAACCTTCTTACTAATCCTGCGGCTTCTCATGAACATACTAGTGGTGCCCTTCCTCGGGAAGAAAAATTGAGAAAAAATGTTTATTCAAATTATAGCGGTTATAACCGTTAGAAACATTAATTTTATATTAATAAGTTTGTTTGAAATCGAAATTTTAACTCGAAATAAAATGAAAGAACATTTAACTAATCGGCTCTCACAAACAAATTAATAGCTAGCTTTGGCATGAGCACTTCCCCAGATAGCACGTAAGTTTGCAGCAAGTTTGATTTCGGCTTGATATTACCATGTTATTGCAAATTTGACGCGTCAAACATGAAGCGAACTTGTGGCAAGTTCGCCGTGACAACTAGCGCCACCCTCGCTTGCAAAATGCGTTTGCCACAAGTTCGCCGTGACAAATAGCGCCACCTCCTTGCAATGCAAGTTTGCAAAACAAGCTTGATGCAAAGATAGCACAAAGAGATAATTATCTTTGTCTCTGTTTTAAAAAAACATCTGATTTTTATGAGCATCTCCTAGACCGTCCTTCTTTTTATTAATTCAATAAAACAATGACAATTTGTGAAAAAAACTAACTCTTTTATAAAAAAAAAATTTGAAACATTTTCCATCTTTTTACTAAATATAGCACTCGCACTTTAAAGAAATCTATATCGCCTTTTTCTTAACGTTGAAATTTTAACGTTTATAAACAAAATTAAACCGAAAAAACAGTCAAAGTTTGTTGAAAAATAAACTTATACATTTTGTCCCATTTTAAAGTAATTACTTTTGAACTCTAATTTCATAATTTATTCTACTAGCAAAACGTAATTATTAGCGAAAATCGCTCTCTGTTTGACTTCAAATCATATTCTCAACTCAAAAAATTAATGAAATCAAGAAAACAGTTTAAAATAAATCGTATACGAATCGAATTGAACGAAGTATTAGCGAAATCTATCTTCTCCTGTCTTAGCCGAGCTGGCCCAGTGGTATAGACGTCAAGCTACCAACCGGTAGGTCGCGAGTTCTAATCCGGGTTGTGTTCGTACTCTGTTTTTGCAATGAGTTTGACGCGGCAAGCTTGCTGCAAGTTCGCCCCATGGTGACTTCGAAGCTTGCGCTAACTTGTTTCAAACTTGTTGCAAGCTTGCACTCTTGTCATGGCAAACTTTTTTCAAGCTTGCACTCTTATCATGCCAAATTTGTTGCAAGCTTGCTGCAAACTAAAATTGCTATCTGGGTCATACATGAAGCAGAAATCACCCACAGCAGAAAATCAAAGAAATGAAAATGCAACTTAATGCAACTTAATAGTCTTGCAACAAAGAAAGTTAAGGCAAACAACTCGAAAATTAGAAAATTATGTTCAATTTTGAAAACATGAATAGAAAAGAGGAAACATAAATTTCTACTTGTTCAGTACCTCTGTAGCACACCAATATCGTATAATATTTTGGGCAATATTGTGAATACCGAGGAATGCCTAATACCGGATAACAATATTGCATAATACGGAACAATATTAAAGAAGACTCGAAATTTTTAAATGTATATTTAACGTAAAATTTTGTTGTAAAGATATTAGTTACATCTTAATAATTCATTTTATTTGAGATTTTATTTCGAAAAAGGCACTCCAATAGTTTTATATTAAGAAGCCGAATACTGTATAATATTGTACAATATTGTGTAGACAATATTGCAAATCAACACTGAACAACGTTGAACAATATTCATAACTATATTCAAACTCTTTTCTCAAGTCCTTGAGCCATACCCTGCACTTATGCTTGCGTCACTTTTATCTAGGGGATCTGAAATTAGCTATAGAGCATGGGTTTCACTTATCATTAGGAGGGAATCCACATTGAAAACCACAGATCAAAGCCATGAAACTGTAGTACGTGCAATTTCAATTTAGCATTGTTTATTTTTTGAGATTTGTATCATAGCCTACTAAGTTTCATCTTCGATTTCTACTTTCAGATAAAAGGTATTCAAATATATTTGTATAGTCGTGTGAAAAAATATTACTGTCTATCATAATTTAAAAGTATTTATTAAATTCTGAACGTTAACTACTATAAACTTAAAGTATATTGCCTGTGTAATATTGCTTTATAATCATTGACTAGTGATTTATACAGACCTTAGTTACATATTGGTTGTGGAAGCTTCTTAAATAGGAAGCATTGAACCATTCAAGATTATATTATTATTAAGATTTTCTTCATTTTTTTTACTTAAATTAATTCATCTCCATTGAAAACCACAGATCAAAGCCATGAAATTGTAGTTTGCAATTGTAGTGCAATTTAGCATTGTTTATTTTTTGAGCAAATGTATCATATCCTACTAAGTTTCATCTTCGATTTCTACTTTCAGATATAAGGTATTCAAATATATTTGTATAGTCACGTGAAAAATATTACTGTCTCTCATAATTTAGTATTTATTAAATTCAAAATGTTAACTGTTAAATTTTGTTATCTAATCATAGAAGAGTGTTTTATTCAGACCTTAGTTTCATATAGATTCTGAAAAAATGTACTTAAATAGGAAACATGTCTTTATTTATGAATATGATATACTTAATGAAACAGTGGGGATTTAAATAGTACAAATAAAATGCATTTATTTTCTAAAATTAAATTTATACACTTGCATAAAACATAAAGAATTTGAAAAAAGTTAACTAATGAATATTATAGCTATTAGGGGAGACAGCGGATATAATTGACCACTTTTGTAAATTTTAAATTTTTGCTCTCAAAGTACTGACTTTTTGTGTTTTAAAATATGAGTACATGTTATCTATTAAAGTTTATATTACCTCACTCTAAATGTATACTGATCCATACTTATTTTAATTTAAATTTTTAAGTAACAAGTAACAAAGTGGACCATTCCCAAGGCTGGAGTACTATGAACCACCAGTCAATTTTTAAAAATATGTTAATGGATTACATTTTCAATAGCATAAAACATAGAATGCATCATATTTGCTTATTCATGGCATCAGTGTATACATATGATGCAAGATTAATGGATATTAAACTTGGCAAATTACACACCAAAAGATTTTTGAGTCACTGAAATTCCCAATTTTTTCGTCAAAATTCTGGACGACTCATTACAATCCTTGAAAACTTACTAAGGATCCATCTACAATATAAAGGGGGAATGAACATGTTTTATCTAGGTTTTTGAATATAATAACTTTTTTTCTGTTATTAAACCGATAAAATGGACCACTGTCTTTTCTGTTATACATTTGACTAAAATGTAATTCTCAATTTTTAATCACTACAAAAATTAGTATCATACTATGAAATGATCCCCTCATCTTTGTATTCTGTATCAATTATAAACAGAACCTAATGTTATCACTGGAAGACTTATTCTTTGTAATAACGGAACTAGACTAAATTAATATGTTAATGATAAAATAATAATTCAATACTTTACATTATCTGTATAAATGTTCTTATGTAACAATACTACCTATTTTTTAATTAATTTTATTTCATTCAATACTTAATTTATGTACGATATCCACAGATACAAACTAAAAGATATATTATTATTTAAAAAATCATACTATTTCATCTAATTTAACTTAATATTGCTGTACATTTTTAAATTTTAAGAATTTAAAAATTGTCTGACTCTTTATAAAATGAAAATAAGGAAAAATCTCAAATGAATAAATAAGGTTCGAAACTGCTTATTTCTCATGGAGTACTGAAAAAAAATTATAACTATGTAATTTGTAATTGTGAGTAATGGTTTAATTTGCAAGTGTGTATTTTAAAATCAGATAAAAATGGATAAAAATTATTTTTGCATTCTTATTTTCTTTATTAAGTTCTTCCTTATTATTTCTCAAATTCTAAATTTGTATATGAAAAGATAGGAAATTTTTATATTTAAAAACTTGTTTCTAATGATTTTTCCAAACTAATTATGAGTTGCAAATTGCACATTACGTAGCTTTATAATTTAAAATATGGCCGATGCTTTAACTAATATATGATTCTGAAGAATATATAGAATATTGTATTGTAAATATTTACAGTAATAGTCTTTAGTTTTCTTTTGAATGTTCTTTTGTATACTATAATGAAACACAGCTTAAAAATGGTTCACAATAAAATCGACATTTTGTGGTTGTTGAAAAACAATTCACTTGCTAACAAATTAATATTCATTAATGTCAATTGTGACTTGCAACAGTGAGATAAGATGCAAAAATATGCGTTAGTTTTGAAATTTGTAAATATTAATTACAAATAAATTACAATTATAATATTAGATTACACTTAAAATATGTAGATGACCTAACTCAATGGTGAATTTGGTCTCAAAAATTAAAACAATCTGCTGATCCTTATATAATGTCTAACTATTAAAAGCATATGGAATATAACTGATGATCCATATAACTGATTTCTAGGATTTGGAAATTAAGTTTTTTTCTTCTGTTATACAGCTGCTGCAGCTTTAAAGTTGACAGAAGCTAGGAGAGAGGAACTGGAAGAAAAGTGTTTTGGCCTCAGCTTGTGACTAGGAAGGATCCAGGACCCCAAAAAATTATTGAATTAAATGTAACTTTAATTTTATACTGCTGAATAATAAAATGAATTATATATCTATATATGTTTTTATCAATTATTGCTTACCTATTTTCTTAGTTTTTCTTTTTGTGTCATCATAGCGTTAAACGTGTAAATTTATAATTTTTAAAATAATATTTATTGATCTTAAGTTGAACTTTTTTTAAAAGAATATTTAAAATCTAATTATCTTTCTCTTCAGCATAAATATATTTTTAAAGTTGTTGCACTCAGTTTAACTACACATTCTTTTAAATGGTTTGGCCATCTTGGTTTGTTGTTTTGTGAATTAAAACTCCTATTTGCTTGGAAGCTTCATTTTTAGAACAAATTTTCATACATTTTTTCTGGTGAAAATTTTAGTTTTTTAGAACTTAGAAACCAAATTCGAATCCAATGTTAAAATTAGAAATTTAGACTATGGTTATGAATTTTAAGAAGTGGAATTTCTGAATACATTTAATACAGTTGAGCACTTCTATGGAAATTAATCATGGCCTAAACAATTTTTAAAATTTTCAAAAATAATTAATTCAATAGTGTATTTTAAGTGTATTTTTTTAAAGTGTTTGAAGTGCTAAAATTTTTAAAGACTTAATTGGAATCGAACTGCTTATCGAATGAGTTTTTCAATAGCAAGATACAATTTTTAAAAAGTTTATAAGAAACAAGTTATAATTTCTCTTCGACTCACAGACATTCAACTATATTTTTTAAAAAAATTGAAGGAAATTTTCACGTAACTTTTATTCTGTAATGAACTTACAGTATTACCCAACACATACTTCATTAGGGTTTGCAGTTTGTCTGAAAGTTTTAAGATTGGTGCAGTTTTTGGTAGAACTTTTATAAAAATGATTTAAAGGCTTTAAGCAATTATAATGAGAGTAAGATACAATAATCATTAAACGAAGATTCGATCAAATAAACATTTTCTTATTTGAGTATCCTTCTAAAATAGTTTACAATTCTATGTCACAACCTACGTGATCACACTCGAAGAACAATTTGGAGTTATGCTATTTTTGTGTGATGTTTCAGATTTTAGTAATTGTGCAGTAGAATAATTTGAAAGCTAGTTAAAGAAGTTTTTAAGCAAAAGTATATTTTGTGTAGGAAATAGTATTTTTTCAACATAGTGGTAGCAACCGCAGGTAAAAAAAAATATGAATAAAATACAAATAGAATTGGGAAAATGCATTAAATAATATCGGGAACTGCGTTGTACAATATTGTAACCCGATATTGAGCAATATGGGAAAATTCTTACATTTTAATTTGTCACAATATTGTAAATCAATATTGTACAATATCGGTTTTTCCAATTTTACAATATTGAGCAGTATAGTGTGCTACTTTGGCAAGAACACCGATGTCATTGAAGGTCAAAATTACAGGTAAAACTTTTTTTCTAAATTCCTTGCATCCTATGTTGTTAATATATTATTCTTATTTTTATAATTAAACATTTTCGTTATGGAGCCAAAGTATTTTCTTTCTTCTGACCACAACAAAACAAATCTGTGAAGTAATATCTCTCAAATTATTCTTCCTCTTTTCCAGTGTCATACAACACATAATTCCCTGCAAACAAAATTATACGAAAATCTCCCCAACTACTTCTTCGCCTTCAAATTCCTCGAAATAGCGAAGCAATTTCCAGAATCGTTTCCTCCCAACTATCTTGCCGGCTGTGCATATTACTTTTACCCCTCTCTCCCATTCCTAAGCCCCGCATTTCCATAACTGCATTTACCCTGGTATCATCCCCTGCACATGGATTTTATTTCCAGAACTTCTTTCGAAGCTCCTACAAGGATGAGCATTTTCATATACTCAAGTAAAACTTTCCACTTGCTTGAAAATATCGGGAGGAATAAACTTTAGAGATTTAGGTAGAAGTTTTTCTTGCGATATAACATTCACATCAGCTATTGTACCCAGATGGATAAGACTTTAAGCTTTCCTTTACGTTCTTGTGCAACTTGAAAGACGCGTTTAAGATTTCAAGGTTGAAAAAATTTGAAGATTCTGGAGTGCTCTGTTTTTGCGTGTCCGTTAAAATATAGTGATGTTTCCAGATGTAACTAATTTACTTTTTTCACAACTTGGAAGTGTTATTTTTGAGTAAATTCGTTTGAGTAAGTTTTATTTTTGTCAGAATTTGTTGAGTATAAAGAACTGTTCACATTCTGAAAAAGTCACTTTCATTTAGCTGTGTATGAATTAATTTGAGCCATTAAAATGCTTTTATTTCTATTAATAAAATTAAATTGCTTGACGCTGTCATTAGCTACCGCATTGGAATATAAATGCTGAATTGAAACTAAGTTAAATTAAAATAAAAAAAACTAACGATGGGAGATTTGTGCTTCTTTAATAACATAATCCATTAGAATAACAGAAGATTACTGTTAGTTCTTTGAGAAAGCCGTTTAACATTTTGAGAAAGTGAATTATTTTCCTTGTATTTAGTATGATAGCCATAAAATTTCTCTCTATTGTTCTAAGAGGCGGAAAGCGATAGGAGTAGGTACGTTATTACAGATTGTAATGGAAATCTGAAAATTAAAGGCTTGTTTAAAGAGTATTACGTTAATTATTTGAATATTCTTCGTGTTGTTTTCGCGAAATTATTCTTCTGTTCTTCTATTTAATCTGTTATCTGTTATTATATTTTTATCTGTTATTCTTATTAATCTGTTCAGGCAACACAGGAGGGAATCCCCACATTCATCCCAGCACCAAGAAACCATATCAAGAGTCTGCTACAAAAAGAGTCTATCATCCGCTGGCAAAAAGAATGGGACAATGGAGAAACAGGCAGGAGCGTTCATAACGTTTTGCCAAAAGTCAAGACAACTTCTACTCCATGGCAAAGGCCGGAAATAATGTTCGTCACGGGCCACGGCCCATTTCCAACATATCTCAAAAGATTCAACATCAGAAGCAGCGATTCCTGTGGCTGCGGAAAGCTGGGAAACCCCTTACACTATGCTACAAGTTGCATGTTTACAACGTCATACCACCTAACAAAACCGTCAGCAGACCTAGAACCACTTTGGTGGAAAAGAGTCATGAACGACAACAATTCTAGAGCGAAAATCAAAAAACTCATGCACTTCATCGCGGAAAACGAACCACTCTTATTTCCAAAAGATGGCGACGACAACTAGCCACAGACCCAACTAACCCTATGTACTCATATCCTCTCTTCTTCCATACACAGGGCAAGACCCTCTCAAATTCAACAACACAACGATCTGAAAGACTGAACTTTAAAAAAATATTGTATTCTTTTGTTTTAAATGTCATGTTTTTTGGTATCTTTTTATAGAAATTGTAATTTTTTTTTTTTTGCTCTGGCTTTTTTTCAATAAAGTCTCACGCATACCCAACCAACCGACAGGGAGCCGCCTTGGCTCCGAGTTCGGGGGTATGCTGTGGTGTTGAGTTAAGTTATGTAATTTTGATCAATTGAACTCAGAAGGTAGCTCTTAACCAGGAAGGTCTCAAATCCCTCATTTCGTATTCATGAGTCAAAAATGCGTAAATCAGTTGCAATTACAGTGCTGTTCATAATTATTAGGACTGACTGTTAAAATTGCATCTTTTGTTCATAGAGTTTTAAAAACTTGATAATTTGCTATTTTGTTTTGATTTTCTAGTACCTTATTTCATCCTACATAAGTGCATGTAAGTTTTAGTTATTTCACAAAATATCACTATTTTTTACAAAAGAGTATTTTTAAAAGTTATATTTTAGCTGCTTAAAATAATTCGAACGACTGACGACGAAAGTTATGTTTAAGTGGGTACGTATTGGATTTGTCATTATTTTGGTAAGCTTTACAAATTTTAATAGATTAATTTATTTGGCATTATTTATTCTTGATGATGTTTTAGTGTGGTGAATGTGGTAATGAATGATGAAATTATAAAATTAGAACTTCAAAAATTAAGTTAAAAATTTAGAAAAAGTAAACATTAATAAAGCATTAATAAAAATGACAACAATACTCCTTTTATGCGCGCTAACGCAGCAGCATTAAGTGATTTCATCATCAGAATATTCCAAAAATTTTATAAACAGAAATAAACGTATTTACAAACAGAAATTATCAAATAATTAAAACACAAATAAGAAAATTAGAAAGAAAAACACAATTAGAATGGAAGCAAAATGAATGAAAATTAGAAGAGAACTAAAATGGCGATTCTTCCTCAGAGGCCACACGCCATTTTAGTTCTAAAACAGGACAAAACTTTCTGAATAAAGGAATGACCATTAGTCAAAAAATATTCCTTTATGTGGCCTGAATTTTGTCCAACATCTGAAAATAGGATAAAAGGAAAAAAGAAAAAACTTAACAGATACCTTTAAAGCAGAAACAATAATGAGACAGAAACCAAAATGCAAAAAGTCGCCCTCTTTCAAAACAGACGCTCAAGACAAGGAAAGCCAAATAACATATATAAGCAAGCCCCTATCTCCAGCTATGTAGAAGAATTCGAACTATTCTCCAGAAGAACAGAAATTCTTAAAACTATTTTTTATAATAAATAATAGCGCATAAAATGTGTATTGTTGTCATTTTTATTAATGTTTTATTAATGTTTACTTTTTCTATATTTTTTAACTTAATTTTTGAAGTTCTAATTTTGTTTCTTGTTTTCTATCAGAAGCAGCTGCATATGCGTCTTTCTGTACAATGCAAAAGAATTTTAATTAATTTTTAATTTTATTTCTATTAATACTTAATTTAATTTTCGTTAAATTTTTTTCAATTTTAAATGAAATTATAAAAATATAGATTTATTTACATTCAACATACCAACACTAAATTAGACATTACAACGAGGCGATAATCACTAGTATCGTTCTTGAATATGAATGCACTTATAAGAATGTCCCTTTTGCATTCGTCAGAAATGGAATTCTAGGATGACAAATGAAATGTCAGAACACATTCTTACTATCCAATGAAACACAGTCAGATGGTTCTTACAGCCAATAAGATACAAGGAACTAGAACAGCTGATATTATGATAGTTTACAGAACAACGTTATGAATTGTATAATATTTCAAAACAAATTATGTTTTAAAATGGAGCGATTTTATTTAATTTGTTTAATGAGATATCTGAAATAATTAATGAAAAAAATTTAACAATTTGTAAAAACCACTGTGGACTTCTCGTAAAAAATCATAAAAGAGCGATCAAACAATTCCATATTTATTCTTATCGTAATTTCTACGATAACGCGTGCGAATTACATTAACAACTCCTCAGTTTTGAACTTAGAGCAATCCCAAAATACGCACGGAATAATACATCACTCAAATTAATTTTATTTTTCTCTCGCTGTGGAATTCCTTAAATAAGTGCTGAAATAAGAACGCTGCATGGAGGAAAGAAATTTGGAAGGTAAAAAAGCAAAGGAATTTGTAAGGAAAAAAAATCATGAAACGGCCGAGCCCCCTCCCCCCATTTCAAAGTAAAAGATGGGAAAGTATGTTCCTGAACAACGATGCAATAGATGGCTGGAAGTAGGCAGTAAACAGACACTTAATTGCTCCCAACAGTGGAAAATGACGCCAAACAAAGAGACTAACATTTCCTGTCAATTTGTGAAGAAGTACGACCGTTTCCAATACTCTGGAGACAAGTGCATAACAAATAATAGGCACTGCAGATATTTTTGTGTTTGTCTTTCCTTTGTACATTTAGGATATGCCATCCTGTTCCTCCATAGTGTTATTATTGAGGATATTGCCACTCTAAAATTGTATATTTATTTCTGTTTTATGAGCTTTGAGAAACGGTCGATGATGAGTTCTTCAGGAATCCTCTCTACCTAAAGTTTCTATTCTAATTCGTAACTTGGAATGAGTTTTGTTTCAGCAGAAAAGAATGGGTATCTTATTTTGTCAGAATCGCGAGATGGTTAGATTCTAGAACTAGAAGCAAAGTCTCTGCTTCAGGATGTCTAATGCTTCATGTTAATATAATAATTTTTTTTTTATTTTAGTTCAGTTGGATACATTAACACCTCGTTCTTAAGCGACAAGGGGGCTATTTTGGGACGAAATTCGCAATTGGTTATTGATACAGAAATTTTGTTAATCCTTTATTATAGAAAATTTAAGAGTAAAAGGGCTTGACAACATTGCTAAGAATGAACGTAAAATATAGCCAAGCAATCTGAGGCAACATCTGACCGAACGTTAATAGGCTATTGTTATAGTACGTCGTATGAATGTTCAAAACATCAATTCGTTGTCTGAATGTTTCGCATGTTGATTTTTTGCAGTTTCACAGAAAAAAAAATTACTGTCTTATCTTTCTGATTTTGAATGATAATATGATGCTCTATTTAATCATTTCGAAGTTTAGCTTCGTAATTTTGCTCTAGAAGATTCGGAACATCAGGACCCGATCTTTCTTTAATTAATATTTTTCGAAATTGCTTAAAAAGTAAGTGAAATATCTCCTAACTAAGCTCCTTGCTGTTACAACAATACTTATAAAGTTACTTGGTTATTTGTAGATAATATTATTAGTAGTAAGCAGACATTCTCTATTAGAATTCATTGATAACCTTTAATATTTTTAGGATTTTATTTTAAAAATTATAAATTTATAGATTTAGGTTTTAAAACCTTACTTTGAAATTTAAATACATTTTAATTTTTAGTTAAGTTTTAATTTTAAAAAAAGAAATCTTCCTATCTCAATAAAATACATTAACTTTACGTTGGGAATCACCTTGTTTAAGTAACACCATATAATTTCATTAGTATTTATTGTATATTTTACAGTGGAAACATATTTTTCAAGCATTCAAAGTGATACGTTTATATTTATTGTAATTTTACAATAAAAGGGGAGATTAATATTTGTTATTCATAGAGCCTTATCCAAAAAGTCACTTATACATTATTCAAATAATATTTTTTAAATATCAGGAAAAGCATAAAAGATACATAACTACACTTACAATAGGGTAAGTAATTCCAAATACGAAGCTAAAATGCTGTCAATTCATTACACATTTTTGTAAAAAGAAATTTCGCATATAATTCAACTTTTTTCACCATGTACAAATTTTTAAAAAAATTTCAACGTAATCAACAAAGAAATCAACATCAGAAGGCAAATTATTTTATCAATTGTTGAAAGGGCTCAAAAATTTGCAGCTGTGGCGGCTCGTGTTATGTAAACTTGGGGGTACTGCAACTTTTAATCCTTCCCTGTCCAGTGATGCATATTTGTACCACTTACATTTTTTTTGTCTCTTTTCATTAAATTTGAGTATTCAATCAATAAACTTATAAATTTTTTTCTCTTCTAATAAGTAAGTATTTTAACAAATTAATTTTAATAAAAAATTAAAATACAAAATTTGTTTCCCATTTCCTTTTCCTATGTACCTTACTACATTTATAAAGATTCAAACAGCTGCGGCTGAACAATAAAATGACAGTATAAAATGATTTTCTTTTCATTTAACAAGTAAAAATA
Organism: Araneus ventricosus; assembly: GCA_013235015.1. Classification (NCBI taxonomy): domain Eukaryota; kingdom Metazoa; phylum Arthropoda; class Arachnida; order Araneae; family Araneidae; genus Araneus; species Araneus ventricosus. The sequence goes on from BGPR01000323.1 coordinate 106,458, forward strand.
TTATGGTATAGCTTCACATAGAAATGAGAATAAACGAATATTATTTATTAATATCATTAAAAATTACTTAAAAATAAAACCCATTCTTCTCATTTTCTTCTTAGCGAAAAGATTAAAAACATTGACCTTGATGCTTGCGTAACGATTAAAAAAAGTTTACTCTTTGAAATCAAAACAGCTACTTATAACCTCTTCCGATTCATATTGTGTGCGACAGAAAATATTTTATTATTTTTTTAATGTTAAAAGGCAAACTTCAAGTTCTTATATAGTATGTAGTAACGGGAATTGCCAAGATGAAATAAAGGTAAAAAGAGTAACTTATTCTATTACATATATGCAAAAGTGAACCATAATATTTTAAAATGGGAATGCACATATTAATATTATTTCAGAAATTTTGTTCCTTGAAGTGAAGCGTGTTTTATTCGAAATCGTGGCTTCTTAAACTATGAATCAAGTTTATAAATAGGATGGTACAGAATATTGGGGGTTGCGAAAATTTTGAAAACATTTGTAGCGCAGAAAAATTCTCATCAGCATTTATAACTGAAAATTATCGAAAAAATCCTTTGGATTGCAAGAAATTTCATTGAAATTTAATTAATATGAAAAACTTTTTCAATTAAATTTTTATTTATGTTTAATTATCCCTTATTTCCTTACTTTTTTCTTGCGAAAAAAATTTCCGCTATGCAAAAATGTTTGAAAATGCGTTTCTAGCTTATCTGGTGTTGCGGATCTCACAGTTCCCCCTTCGGCTTGAAGACGTTATAGAAGAAGGAAGGAGAAAGATTGCGCTCTGTAACTATGCGTACATACAGGCGAAATACGGCGCTGCAGCGATTCACAGTTCAAGTTACTTGTACTTACCTTTTCCTCTGAGCGTAATCTTCGGGTAGTGAAAAAATAAGATAGGGAACTAAGTTTTCAGCCTCAGTTTTTACTCGCGATTTTATTTGAAGACCAAAATCGTTTAATGTAATATTTGGTTAGAGTGTTGATAGATTTGAGTATTAAATGAGAAATAATAATTGATTAAATAATTGAATAATAATTGATTAAATATTTGAATAATAATTGATTAAATATTTGAATAATAATTGATTAAAAAATTGAATAATAATTCATTAAATATTTGAATAATAATTGATTAAATAATTGAATAATAATTCATTAAATATTTGAATAATAATTGATTAAATAATTGAATAATAATAATTTATTGAATAAATATTTGAATAATAATTGATTAAATAATTGAATTATAATTGAGTAAATTTACATAATGGAAAATGTTGGGTACTGCAGTACCACAGTCTCTATAACCGCCCCTCATTTGCAAAATTCATTATCGGGTATTCTGCATTCAATGCAAATTGAGTTCAATTTCTGACATATTTCTAGACATAACAGTTAATGTACCTATAAATAGGGTTCCCCCATATAAATCCTTAATATTGGTGATACTTCAAAGAATATTCCATCTCTACCTTCTTCTGCATCGGTAATCTTCAATTTAGTGTACTTTTATCCAATGTTGTAAATATTGTGTATGTAAATGTATCCAAATGTATATTAATCTTTGAACTGTATTGCGGACGTGTCGGTGGTGTTATGCATATCTGGTTGAATCTCTGAGAACACCTAGATCAAGGGTGGGGAAGCTTTTTGCACTGAAAGGCCTCATTAAACTTCTTGAGCTGGACAGAAGACCGCATGAGCAGAATCTTAAAGGTCATTGTTCTGTGATTAGTATTATATTACTGACAATTATATTAGTTCAATGCTAATTGTAAATAATTGCTAAGGCCGCAGGTTCCGCCACCCCTGACCAAGATATTGAATTTTTTTAAAATCTGTGCAATCTTAGATATTTCAAATATGATCATTTTGGTATGATTATGAATTATTTCAACAACATTATACTTGTACTAATTTTGTTATATTCTTGTTTAATCTTAAGTTAATTGAAAAAAATGTACGAATTATAAATGTATTTTATTTATTTTTGTCATCAGTTGTGATGCATTATCATTTGGAATACAAAAGATGACTCGAAAACACTAAATAATTATTGCAACGTGAAATTCAATATAAATTCTCGGCGTATTAAAATGTAAATTAATTTTTTTCCAAAAAATTATGTTTATAATAAAGGGAAATGTTATTCATTCGATATTATATAAGACAATTCGTTTCACTATTCTTATAAACACTTATTGCACCGTGCTTTTCTTTTAACCATCTTTTATTATATATGATTTAACACCATTTTCGTGATGTTTGCTAAACTCATGAATGCTTAGGATGACTGGTCATATTAAAAGTTATATTATGGGAAATCAAAATAAAATGTTTTAGCTTCAAAATTTTTGTTCAAAATTCTCAGATGATGAGATAGTGCAAACTGAAAAGTTTAGGATTATGGCTGGATACCAATGAGCTTCTCAGGGCGAATTTGATCTTTATACTACAACGACTGCCAGATTTGTATCAACTTCATTTCTTTTCAAGATATCATATAGAAAGTACCTACCTTCGATAACTTCCATCACTGTAATTACTATATAATTAAAAAGATTTTTAGATAATATTTGGAATAAACTGAAATGTCCACAACTAACAGAACGAGACGAATGTCTTATGATAATCAATTGCAAACATAAAATCTCCAATAATTCTTAGCATCGAATGCAGATATCTTTCTTTGTCGTGTCTAATATGTACATATTAATGCAGTTTTAACTAGCAGTTACTTTTATTACAGAAAATGATTTAAGATAAATTCTATAGCCAATTTATGTACTTTGTGTCCGACATGTTTTTTCTACATGCCCAATATATAAACTTAGTTTAATTTTTCAGTTAAAAATAACTAATTATTTTAATAACAAGATCGATTTAGCCTTCTAGGTTCAAACGAAGTTGAAATTGCTTCCAAGTTATTTTCTGCAATTTGATAGGTGGCACTATTCAACCACTGTATAAAAATATGATAACGACTCATTACAAATGTATTTGGATAGATTTAAAAACTTTTAAGGTACATTAAAATAATTTGAGGTTGTATGCAGAGAAAAGCAATTAAATCGCCCAAACGTGGATGGTTAAAAATAAATTTTATATTTATCTGATAAAAAGTATTGTTCCCCTTCTTAGATAAATCTGGTAGTTAATATTTTCATTCATCAGGCACTCCAAAAATTTAATAACATAAGTAAAATCATTTCATTCCAAAAATAACTAAAAAATTAGCATTAATTTATATCTTTAAGATCATGTCAAATGAGAAAAAGAAGAAGAGATCTTGGCAAAATATTATAGACTGCAAAATCAATATAAATTAAAAGCTTAATTAAGCATGTTTCACATTGTGCCCTTCTTTGATAAAATATCTTTACAAAAAACACTTTTATAACAACAAGAATATTAACAACACTTTGATGATAGTGAATTTGTTATGCAATATTATGCCTTAAAATAGCCATTAACCTCTTAACTGATTTGATCGTTCGCCGTACGTGCATCAAATTATCACAATTGTAAACTTATAAACTGAAACAAAGCCATTCAAATACGTTATAATTCGATATAAGAATTACATGGAATCCATAAACATTTCAATTATCCTTCAAGTTCTCAACGGAATTAAAATAGCAACGAATTAACAAAACAGAAGATGACGTCTAATTAAACTTTTACGAAAATGAAACAGTTATCTTCAAAATAAAAATTGAGAACTATATTATATTTTACCTATTATTATTGAAAAATATGCATTTATTATTAAAATGACTTGTTAAACACATTGCTACGCAGTTTTCAGTTATAGTTTATTAAGATAATAAAAAAAAATATATCTTTCTGATGAAAAAATATGGGAAGCATAATAAAATAACAGAGACAAAAAAAATAGTTAGTTTTCAAATGTCTATAAATAATGAGACATTTTAATATCTTCCTTTATTATTTTTCCTATGTTTGTCTGCTTCTAATAATTTTCATGTTCAAATTAACTCTTAACTGGGGAGATGAGCTCTGCGAGACCGCATTATTTAAAAATTTAAATTAAATTTTCTAATAAAAATGCCAGCATGAAATTCTGCCTACATATTCTGTAGATATTTCTCTTAATTCAAATAATATATATTTTTAAATTTTCCAAAATATATTATCAACAGAAAATCTAATTATTTTACTACCCACATTTTTCTCCGAATATATATTACAACTAATATTAATCTTTAAAAAGAACAAATATTTATTTCTAATTATATTTATTTTTCCATTGTATAAATGTATAATTAAAATAATATAATGTAAAAATTAAGCATTATATAAAAAATTGTATTGGTTAAAGTGACTTCTTTTACACGGAATTATTTCAGTTCAGATTCTTATACACATCCATAACAAAATTTTATAGTGCATTAAAAACATACAGGTTTATCATAAAATGGGCATACATACGCATTTTTCCCTTTCTTCTTTGATAGACATAAATTACATGTTTTCCTCACTTCCAACTTAGATTATTCCACTCACTTCCAACCGGGATTATTAATCTCTCTCCGATCTCAGTATCACTTCCTAATATTCGCTTCATTGTGAATCGCAATTCTTGATTTATTCTTGGTTTTTCGATTCTCTCATATTTTGGGGATAACTAATTCTCTTGCGAAGGCTCTTAAAAACTGCATTCTACTCCTAACAGGGATTGCAGAATAACTTTGATGCAAAGTGTATGAATTTACAGTACAAATATCCAATAGCCTATAGAAAATAGCCATAGGCCATTCAGGAAGTCGGATTTATCTATGAGCAGAAGTTCTAATTCTTATTTTTGTTTCAACAAATAACCACTGAAAACAATTTTTTCAATAATAATAATTTTTACATAAAGAAGGTCGTGTTTCTTGTTGATCTTCTCCGTCTTTAAATTCGGATCATCCAGAATTAGTCGAATGTAAACTTTCATCAAAATATCCTCTGTACAATTATTTCCGTCACTGAAATCATTTCTACTCCATTTAGAAGTTTTTGAGGTTCTGCATCATAACTAGGATCAGAAGGTTGGATGATATTCAGAGGACTAAGTTTCAATGTCATTCTCTAAACCTTTTACAATATTGGAACACTAGCAAGAAAGTGCGGACTGCTAGACCACGAGGAAAAAAATAACTGGAATGTGAAAAACAATAGGTTTCGAAACTTCAAGAAAATGTGCACGATCACAAAATGAGAAGCTACAGAACGAATCCATTTAATTAAATTAAAAGTAGATTAGGGGTGCTGAGTGGAGCATCCTTAGCAATCTGCCAGAAACTAAGAATCTTTCCCAAGTTGAGGCTTAAATTACCTCGAGATAAAGTAATTTTGCATAAATAATTGCACTAAATACATTTTAAGAACTTTTTTTAATAAACTGGAAAGCATGAATTAAATAACTCCGAAATCACAAATCTTTAAGAGGAAATAATACTGGCCCACGACGTTATAACTAAATGGAGCCTCATAAACACATTTGGATTCAAGTAGATAAGAAAATGTATTTTTGAAATGAGTAAACCATATTAAGTCAAAACAATATGATATAATTTGAACAAGATATATGATAATAATTGAATAAATCTGATACATCTTCAACAAGCCATTAAGCAACACACTTCCATAAAACTTTCAGACAATTACCACATACCACATGCAATTGATTACTTTTCAGAGTTTTTGAATATGAAACTGTTGTTTTTCTTAGATCTCTTTAGATCAAACAGAAGGAAGAATTCTCTAAGACTTTCATCCTCTTTACTCATCTCGAAATCTTTTCCAAACGAGATCCATTCACACTAAACTCGAAACGGAAATACAAACATTCCTCTTATAAGATATTTAAACAGAAATTTCGAGCCAAGAGTCCTTTCTGGAACTTTCATCGCTATGCATTACTCCTGGCCCACGAAAGAGAAGGAAATATGTAATTTAAATGCAGCTGTTTGCTTAATGACAGCAACGAGAAAGTGAATGGGTTGTCCCATTGTATTAAACGAGAAATAAAAGAAAATCATCAGTGTTGACTCTTATTTGTTAAGCACTTATATCTGGAGTGCCGGAAACGCCGCTACTTTTCCACAGTGACCGGAAATGTTCAAAACTTTAGCCTTTATTTTCCATTGAGGCTACAGTCAAATATTCCCTTACAGTCTATTTTTAACAATCTATCATATAGTTCCAGCAGAACAATTCTTCTCGTAGTCCTCCTGCAAGTAGGTATATACTATTTATTTTATGCTTATTACTTACGTGGCCTTCTTATTTTCTTCTGTTTCTCTCCTGCTGATATTTTGCAGTACTTATTTACATATTTTTTCTAAGAAATGAAAAATGCATGAACATTTACATATATAGAGAATTTTATAAGTGATAAATGATACGGTTATTTATATATTTATAAAATTCTAGAACGAATTCCCTAAGATTTAATAATGCATTTTCAACGTTTTAACTAAGATTTATCTACAAATGCCTAAAGGTGTTATTGTATTATTATTATTGATAAATAAAATATTGCATTCTATTCATTTACTTCATTACCAGAAATGTATTTTATACCATAAATCTTTCATATCTCGTAAAATGCAATCATGTTTTTTCTGCTGAACATAATCAAAATAAATATGTTTGCATTATTTTTGAATTTCTAATGCCATTAATAATTATTCAACGTCAGCAGAAGAAACTATTGTACTATTTGGACGTTTGGTTTCTGATTTCGCGTTTATTTAATACTCATTTTAGAAGGATTTCTCCTATATAAAAGTGCTTATTAAATGCACAGTTTTATACTCCTTAATTAATTTACATGTTAAAAGATTTTAAGCTAAATCTTCATTTTTATTGACAGTTTCGATATTTTTAGATGAATCTGGTACTGATATTTTTAGCTTTATTTTAATAAAAGAGTTATATATTTACCTATTCCCAAAATATTCTTTAACATTTAAAGTCTTTATGACAAACATTTCAAATGCAGGTGTTTTGATACTTAGTTCTTCTGCTGTGAACCGTATTTAAGTTAAACTCTAACAAACACAAAATAATTTTAAGTTTTTTATTTGTGAATTGATTATGAAAAATAATATGAAACCACTTTCGAAAATAAGGGTCTGTTTATTTTTAATCTTTTGGAATGCAAAAGTTATTGGTAGTTACATTTTTAATATTTAAATAATTTTTCCTACCATCTGGATAATCAGAATACCTTTACATGTTCATAAGGTTGTTGGTCAGCAAGAAGACTACGAATCGAATCCTCATCTCAAGTACGTAAATATTTATATTATTTCGATTGTTTATGGAATGAGTGCTAACATTCTGACACCTCTATATAAGAATCCTCATAGATGAAACGCTTGGATATACCATTGAATTATTGTAAGGATACACTTATTTTCATCGTATTTTTAAAAATGACTTTTATTATGCGCATAACACAAATAGGATAAGATAGAAATAATTATTTATTTCATTTAGCATACAATGACATTTTTGTTGAGTTCATCAAATTGCATTATGAGGCAAATGTATTCATTCCATATAAATTCGAAATATTCATATTAGAATAGAATTCATATTCTGACTAAATGAATTCATATATTATGAAATAAATTTTGGAAATATGTGTCCATACTATATTGCAGGTATATGCTTGTTGAAAAGCACCTGTGCTGAATACATTTTCAGCAATTCATAGCAATATTCAAAATAGCATGTTTAGTGTCTAAAAGTCTGTAGTATAAATTACTAAACAATTACTGACAAATAGAAATAATGTTATACAAGTTATCAAGAAATAAGTTTTCCACTTCAGAGGGCTCCAGAATGCGTTCTATTGGTCCAAATGAGATAAAATTTGAACTACATATAATTCAAATGATGCGCTTGACATTTATTAAAGAAAAAGTATTAGCACCAAAATTCTCCAATAGAGGGCGCTATAACACAAATGATATTTATTTACATATATGGAAAATGTGAAACATCATTTGCCTATTAGCATTATTCTTTGGATGAAAGGAAGGCGGATTCTGCACGAGCATGAGTTACTTCTCTTGTACATCATGCCTATGTTGCAAGAAAAAGCGCTACTGGTAAAATTTCTCTACCTGAACCAGCAGAACTCCGTTGCAGCTGTTAAAGAATTCCGTCGTATAAAGCTGATACGAAGAGGCCCAATTTCTCCATGTGTCCTACTCAAGATTATACAGAAATTTGAAACAACTGGGCAACTTGGCATTTTTCCAGATAGAGGAAAAAAGCAAATCCCGTCTTGTAGCGTCGAATATGTGGCTACCGCGGTCGTTGAAGCCAGCAGTCAGTCGCCATGGTAGTGTGAGTGTGACATTTGTTTCCCGTGTATTGAAAAAACCGTATTCCACTGTACGAAAAATCTTACGGCTAATTTTGAATTTTTATCCCTACAAACACAGCTAAAAAAATCTGCAGAAAAACTTTCTTTTGAAGTTTTCTTAAAGATTTCTGTAGATGTTTTGAAGGGAGAAAAAATCTACATTTTTTCTTCAATCTTATCTGCAAGAAATTTTCTTATTATATTTTTCTCTAAATATTCTGCAGATTTTTTTGAAGACCAAAAAAATTGCGTTTTTTCTTCAATTTAATCTGTTTAATCTGCGTAAAATCTGTAAAAAATTTTCTTATTATATTTTTCTCTAAATATTCTACAGATTTTTGAATATAGAAAAATCTGCATTTTTTCTTCAATTTAATCTGCATAAGACCTGCAAAAAAATTCTTATTATTTTTCTTTAAATATCCTGTAGATTTTTTAAGACTTTGCGTTTTGTCTTCAATTCAATTTGCAGTTATTTAGCAGATTTTAGCAACATCATTGAACTTGACCAATACCTGTTGATTGTTGGAAGATTTAACTGCAATTTCATAATATCTGCATTTCTCTAAATACATATTTTGCATCATATTCTCTAATATTGCAGCTTTATTTTCCAAAGGATATAAAACAAAATTAGAATGCAATTATTATTATTGTTTAATTCTACAGCAGACAGGAGTTTCTAAAAATTTCCCAATCAAAAATTGTCTTAGGCACTAAATTTTTTAAATATACCACTGAAAAAAATGAATTCTAAAATTATCTTTAAAGTAAATATTTGAGGTTTTACCATTTTAAATTTTCCCCCCATAATTGAATTAATTTCCAATTAGTTTTCCAATTGTCTTTCTGACTACCTATTTTCCTCCAAAAAAGAAGGGAAAAGTGGAACTTGCGCTCTTTGGATGGAAAGAAGGCTTACCAAAAAGATAAAAGGAGAAAACGAATTTATTGAAACAGAGAATCTAAATTATTGAACAAAAATATTGCTAATCTCATCTGTTACTCATATCTACGACTTTGAAACACGTATTCTGGCCTTGGTTGATTTTTACACCCTATATGGCGGCACGAGAGCTATGGTGACGCTAAAACTCAAATAGATTAATTTATCCCCTTCACGCGCATTCTTTTGCGGCGTTATGGTTAGCGCTCCTGCCTGCCAACTAGAGTGATCCGGGTTCGAATCGAGGGTAGGATGACTTTGAAGCTTTGTCTCAATCTAAATCGGCATCCTACCAGTAAGTTGAATCACAAATTGGATTAATGAAATTAATAATTACATTAATTGAAATTAATAATTAAACCTTGACTGCCGAAAATCTGAAGGTATTTGGAACATATTTTTTTCAGATATTCTACATTTTTTTTCTGCAGAAAATCTGAAGGTACTTGGAACATGTTTTCTTCAGATTTTCTGCATTTTTCTCTGTAGAAAATCTGAAGAAAACATGTTCCAAATACCTTCAGATTTTCTGCAGATTTTTTGCAATTTTTTTTTAGCTGGAATCAAGACTGTGCACCTATTGCAGGACGGGGCCTCAGAGGTTCCTACAACTTTTGGAATTGAGTTCCTTGCTCGAATGCTGGTTGAAGTCACTTGGACATGGAACATTTTGTGGAGTGGCGAAGCACACTTTTGCACCAATGGGCACGTTAATGCCCAAAATTGTCGAATTTGGGCGACGGAAAACCCTAATGCTATCCAGGAACAACTCTTGCCTTGCATCCTGAAAAGGTTACAGTACGGTGTGGTTTTACGGCTACCTTTATCATTTGTATTTTTTTGAAGAGATAACTACAAATGGAATCCAAGCCTGTTCTGTAACAGGACAACGGTACCGTGATATGCTGAGGGTTTTTGTAATCGCACAACTTCATCAGCGTGGATGCCTTCAGGATCATTTTCATGCAGGATGGCGTACCTCCTCACATTGATCATCATCGTGTAAAGCAATTACTAAGACAGCATTTCACAGATGCACTTGTGATCAGGCGTCATTTTCCAACGGCATGGCCTCCTTGTTCGCCCGATATTACTCTCTGCGACTTTTGATTGTGGGGTTCCCTGAAGAACAATATCTACCGTAAAAGGCCAGCATCTCTGCCAGATCTGGAGGACAGCATTCGGCGCAATGATTTTGATATTCCGGCAGACTCACTTTAGTCAGCTGTGGAAAATATGGTTCTGCGATTAGAGCACATTGTTGAACATTTAAGGGGACTTATTGCGCAGTTTTAATGCTACTTTTTATATTATTTAACATTTATAAAGCATATTAAATGTTTTCCTGTGTATTACAGCTCCACCTATCGGCAGTGTTTGTACTAATATATTTCCTTTAATAAATGTCAAGCGCATCATTTGAATTAAATGTAGTTCAAATTTTATCTCATTTGGACCAATAGAAAGTATTCTAGAGCCCTCTGAAGTGAGAAACTTATTTCTCGCTAACCCTGTATATGATTATTTCTATTTGTTAGTAATTTATTAGTAATTTATACTACAGATTTTTAGACACTGAACATGCTATTTTAAATATTGCTGTGAATTTCTGAAAATGCATGTCAACTGGGAGAATAAATAAATTGTATAAGAAAAAGTTAGTCGCTTTACTATTACGAAGTAATAGAGAGTGTGATTGCTGATAGTAAATAATAAATTTCATAGGCCATTTATGCATATATAAAAGGAGAAATTCACGAAGGGATGGGACAGAAGATCTAATGAGGAGAATAAAGAATGAGTGCCATCCTTTCCTATGTCTAACGGTTTACGAGGTTCAGTGGATATAAGGAAAATATGTCGAGTCTGAAAAATCAAATTCCATTAATTTATGCCTTTAATCTGAAGGTCAAGCAATATTTAATCAGTCTCTTATTAGGCGTATTTTTTTTATTAAATATATATTTAAAAATGAATAAAATAATATCTTCGTTGCCAAAAAAAAGTCTGTTTTCATGTATGGCTTTTATTTTCCAATTTTAATAATATGATATAAATTATTTCTTTTCTAGCGTTTTCTGCATTTCGGTTTCTCATTATGATATATTTTGTTGCTTACTTTTTCATTTCCATTCAAATATGTTTCTTTTCTTATTTAACATTTTGAAAGAGATAGTAGCCGATAAGGTGTCCTGTCCATGTTTTTCCTTAGATACCTTCATATGCTATAATATTACCTGAAGATAGTTTTTATGCATAATGTAAGTAAAAATGCTTTCTAATTTTCTTTTTAAGAATAACGAAGGGTTCTGTTATCTGAACAAAAAAGGAAAGAAATTTTCATCGACAACACGGATGATGTCATAACATCCATATTCAAATCCCAAAAGAATTAACAATTCACAAATACAAGATAATTATGATGGAACGTGCTTGTTTATCATATTTAATCATGAATTGTTTCAATAGAAAAAAATTTAAAGCACTGTTTAGCCAAACAGAGTCAGTTCCACGTAACTGGAAAAAGTCCACATAACGTTTTTAAAAAATATGCTTTGTATTAAGACTCATTGTCCGTAATCTCACAGTACAGAAAACTTATATACACAAGAATGTATCGTAAATAAATTTGACTTACTGCGCAATTCCAGATAGCGCATACACATACCCATTCTCCATATTCATATACACGCGCCATTTTAACCGCACTCTCGGAAAGTTTACTTATTTCAATTTTTTTTAAAACTATTTACTTTTACAATGGCTTCTGAAGAGTTTTAATAGTTATTTAAATTTAAACTTAACAGGAAATTAGATTTTATTTTGAAACAAAAAAAAATTGAACTGTATTTTTTTAATTTTTCGTGATGAATATTTTACAAATCCCTTATTACAGATAATATATTATTAACTGTATATCTTTCACCCACGAAAGGATTAAAATATTTTGAATAACGACTTAATAAAGTCTTTGCTAATTACTGTGAATGTGTTATTAAAATCTTTTGGAAAATTTCTATAAAACTCCTGTTTTATAGAAAATTTTTATAAAACTGTTTTCAAAAGTTTTGTTATGAAACTAATTGAAGTTAATAAATAAAGCTATGTGGTTGAGAATACTCTGTAAAAAATAAAAATTATACAGTAGTTTAATATTTAAAATAACACTTAAACATTCAATAGATACAATTTATTGTTATAAAATATTAAAATTAAATGAATTGGAGCTTTGAAATAAAAATCTTGAGAAATATTTCATTCCGATTGTAATGCTTTTATTATTTATATCCACACTATATTTTTGTTGAAAAAACTTACATTTAGTTTCGTTCTATTTTACGAATGTTTCAAAGATTATACTACATATTTTTTTAAAAAACAGTGTTATGTTTCAAATATGAAAATTGTGACAAATGAATTATTTTACAATCTAGCAAAACATAATATCATTATTAATTAATCAGAATGCAATTTTAAGTTACAAAACAAAGAAGGCGTTTTATTTAAGGTAAACATTAGCCTTGTCTTTCTAGTAAATATGTCTGGAAGCGAGACTGGAAACCAGCTCTTTGTTGAAAGGTATTCTCTTAAATTCAAGTTTAAAAACTAAAATGACTTATGTAGATCGCAATTCCTTATTTCCTCATATAGTCTAAGACACAACTTTGCACTTAGTATAAAAAAGCCGACGTATACAAGTGCAGCTACTTAAATTGCTTTCGAGATACAATTGTTTGCCGATGAGCGATCAGATATAAAATAAACGTCCTTCACTAATTTTGAAATCCGTCCTTTTAGATGTTTCGAATATCGAGAAGCGTATCCCAGGAAAAACATTATGTCTTAAACTTTAATTTTTTAAGAAATTTATTCATGTTCTGTAAAGCCTTTTCTTATGCAGTAGGTTTTATTGGTTTCATTCAATTTTAATTGGCCCACTTGCCCTGTGTTTTGTGTTGTCCTAATTTCTTGTAATCTCTAAACAATAATTCAAATATTATATCCCAAAAATATCCATTAAAACTTCAAATAGCTACCAGCCACATTTTCTGGAGGAAAAAATATAAATCAAAAATTGTTGAAGTTATATAGACTTCCGTTTTAAATTAACATTATTTTCTTTTTAAAAATATTTTTTAATCAATTAAAAACAATTACAGTTGCCAAGCATCAACTTTTTTATTATTTTAAAACTATTTAGTTTGTTAGGTCAGAATTGATAACAGTTAGCGCCTTGAATTATTTTAATTTTTTTGAATATCTACATTATTTTTTATGTAATAACTATCGCCTTTAGAAAATAGACTGGCGCAAAATATTACCGATTAAATAGATATGTCTTATATTTTATTTTAAATGAAACTGGAAAAAGAGCATAGTTTAAAAAAACAAATATCAACTGTATATCAAACATGCGGAGCAAAGAAACTTTCATAATTCCTGTAATATTAAAAAGTTTAAAGGAACATGTAACCTGTAGAAAGAAAGGCGAAACTATTTTTATTGGTATTAACGAATTTACTCGGAAGTTCGCGAGAAAAATGGGTAACAGCAGCCTTGTATCATGAATCTGTAACAAACACCGATGTTTCTGCTCCAACGAAAAGTCAAACTAATTTGTTCCCTAGCTCCGCTGAGAGACTCGTGTGCCAGATGCTGCAGATTGATAAGATATATACTGTTTTGTAAATTGCGTTCGTTTGGCATGCGAAATATGTTCCAATTTACGTCCTGTTCGAGAAGTATAGAGAAAATATACGAAAGTAAAATTTTCAGAAATACCTTATGAACTTATTTTCCTTTCTTTAACAGATGACTTCTGTTACTAGTTCTAGCTTTTATTATCTTGCTTGTTACATTGGATGGTAAACAATCCAAATAATTTATGTTTTATATTTTCAAGTGAATGTTTTTATTTACCTGCGGAATATATTTATATATTTAAAATGGATGCGATAAATTATTTCTTACTTAAGCAAAATTTGAATCATTATTTCTGATATTTTCATATTTCCAATTTTTTCCTTTATGACAAAGAGAAATTTATCAGGCTCTCTGAAATCGAATTATAAATATAGGAAATCCATATGGCTTCTTATTTTGAAAGCCCATGAATCTGCCACAGACCTTTAAAATAAATACTGGGGCAAAGTTTTAGTAAGTCTTTTGGATTCGGCTTTGGTTGAAGAAGAATACCATGTTGATTAGGGGCGGTAAAATTTTTTCCATTAAATTAAATTTAAACTTTTGAAATATAAGAAGAAATGTCAATAAAAAAGACCGATTTAATGTATTCCTCCTTCATGCAGTCTCACTTTTACTATTAGAGTTATTCATTTACTTATAAAGTTATATAGAGTTCACAGAGTTTTACATTTACATATTGAGTTATATTTACTTATATGTATATTCATGTTGTCAGGACAATGACTTATTACCACAGGTTTTGTTAATTAAGTACTGAAACCAAATAATTTTATCGCGAAACATGGAGAAGCGCATGTAGCCGTAAAACTGTTCAAGAAATTTAATTTCGAACAAAATCTAAAATTACTAAAAATACATCTAATTAGAATAAAGAATTATTCAAATAACAAAAATAATATTCGAATGCTTTTTAGTATATATGTTTATTTTAGATTTTTCTGAATTATTGTGTAGGTGATCTAGGTTAATATAATGTCAAATAATGATATAATAATAATTAATGCTAGGTTAATAACATAATGTAACTTTTCCACAAATAAATATTTTTAAATTTGTATCTTTGAGTATTAATCGTCGAATTGCAATTTTAATAATGTATTTAATTTATTAGTACACATGGATACTCAGGATAGTCAACTTATTAAAATTTAATAATCCTGTTCGAAGATTGAAATTTAAAAATCATTGATTTGTTGGAAATCCGTCATCAATTTATTTCTCTTAAAGAGCAACTGAAATTCTGCCGGTTGCAATGCCTGCAGCTTTGTAAATCTTAATGGTATTCAACTGGAATATTTATATATGCTTGTAAATAATCAAATATGTTGGGGGAACAAATATTAAGGGCATTAAATATATTGGATGGGACTGCTAGGATATTTATAAAAATATTGAAGCAAGGTAGATGCCCAGAAATAAAATTTAAATTATAATATATATTGAACAATTAATTAATTCTGGGTACTCAATCATAAACACAAAAATAAGCATTTCAAGCTATATTGAAATAATTCACCTACCTTTACTGACCTGAAAACCCTAGCTACTTAATTAAAAGTTAATTTGCATATAGTGGTAGTACAATACTAGTTGTAAAAACAAATCAGAGAAATTAAAACAGAATCAAAATCTATGAATTTAAATCTTTTTTATTTTAGAATAGTTTAAATTAAATTACTTTAACACTGCCACAAGTTACACATATACAAGATGATGCACATTTTTAGAAAATGTAATAACCAAATTAAAAATATGTAGCTACACATAATACAACGCACTGCAGGCTCAAAAAATATATACTAATAAGGATATTAGGTAGAAACCACAAATTTAAGAAACATCTTGATTCTGCAGAAATGGCGGTACATTTACAGAGCACATCACAGTCTTTGTTTCGCTTGTAATAAAAAAAAACTAACCAAAGCACACGTTGTATGAAAAATTTGGAGAATTTGTAATATCAAAATTTACGTTATCATTCTTGAGGTAATACAGTCGCATTATTGGTATACTAACAAGTTTCCTTGCACATTTTCATCAACACACAGATAACGTAAATTTTTGCAGAGCAGGCTATTGAAGAATTATTGCACCCTGATCATCTTTAGTGCAGGGCTTGAATAATCAGAGCACTCTAGCTACTGATTTTCTTTTTATCGAACATTTTAGCACCAAAAGCTGTCACAATTTTCATCTGAATAAAGAAAGATGAAAAGAAAAAAACTTTTTCCCTTCGACGACACCATTCACTGCATGAAGGTTTTAAATTCGCAGAATCCAGAAGATTTCAAATTTGCAGAATCAAATCTTACATCATCACACGAAAAAATCTTGTTGAAGACAAATCAAAGCTTACATCATCACACGAAAAATCTTGTAGAAGAATACAACACTTGCATCATTTTGCTCCAACGGAAAAATAATAATATATATAAAAATGGTTGACTCTCTGGAGGCCTTAAGGTCCCCAGAAGCCTTAAAAAGGCCCTGGGACCTGCAGCTGCCAATACCCTCACTCGTTCAGAGAAGCACACAAAAGAAAGATCCAATCGTAACGGAAAACGATTCCAGTAACAAACGCCAAAAACCTGATAACACCAAAAACCTACGCGCCAAGATGGCGAAGAAATAATCCCGTTGCAAAATTTGAATTTAAAAATTAATAAAGTTGAAACCTTAATGGAAACAACAAAAAAAGTTAAGACAAATAATAATTAAATCGAAAACAAAGTAAATAGTTAAGTAAAATTTAGAAATTAAATGAAACGGCTAAAATTAACGTTTGAATTTCAAAATTAGCCAAAGTTGCCACAAGAAAATAAAGAAACTTTAGTGGCGAAGAATTAAATTAATTAAAAATACTGACAAAACCGAAAAATGATGTTGATGCAATATTTGCAATCTAACAATGCTACCTTATATATATAGTTTCAACGTTATGTAAGAAAGTTTAGGCTATGCTTCGCGCATGTACAGTTAAAAAGTTATTTCTACAATACAATTTTAATACGATGTTTCTCTAAAATAATATGCTATAAGTTTCGCAAAATCTGGCTTAAGACTTTGAGTGTAATAAGCAAAAAACATACAATATATTTGCTATGTTTCAAAGAAACCTTTATATCTTCCCAAATATTCATGATATTTTTATGAAAATGCATATAAGCAAAGTGCATAAGAAGCAAAACGATCGATAAAAGTTTCAAAACATTATAAGCTTCCTATGAAACGGGTTGATCCCAAATCATTTTCGTTTCCATCAATATATCAAAGTTCCCCTAAATGTCCTTGTGACAAAACCTTTACTGTAAAATGTGTGTTCCCTTGATTCTTCAGAACATATTGTGAACCATTGCATGCAAATTAACTCCAAATTTTTCGCATTTAACCGATCTTGCAATACTTTGTGCCAGTAGTGTATTTAATTTTCTCTACGCATTTAAAATATTTGTAAGTTTTTACCATTAATTTTTCATAAAGTTTGCTTCATTAACAAGTAAAAAGAAATTGATTCTTAAATGGACCATATAAAAACAAAAAAATTGCCGCGAATAAGAAAAATATGGGAAGAATGTTATAAATCAAATACATATTTGATTCCATGAAAAAAAACTGAATTCCGAAGGAACAATTCCCATGGAATTCGGAAAAGTGGAAATAGATTGATATTTATAATGAATAGAAAAAAGAAACGTATTCACACTATGTATCATTTAGGTGGATTTTTCATGAATGAATTTATTTCACTGCATCGGATGAAAATAAACAATAAATTTAAATCTCGATAAGAATGTTTTTGAAAATTAATCAGCTTATATTATGTGAAAATCCGATTATTTTAAGATAAATATGAATGTAAAGATTAAAGATTCCCGTTGATTAGATTTAACGAAACCGATACCCTCTTCGCTTTATTTTGTTATGTTCTTATTCCCTTTGCAAAATATCCATCTTACAGTAAAAAGTGTGCCATAAATAGGCACTCCATTAAGAAAATACCTTAAATTACTTTTTAAGAGATCTCGTGACTAAAAGTAAAGCATCAGACAAAAAGAAAGTCAGAAAGTATTAGTACGCAATAAGCCTCTTAACTTGAACGTTTGTATAAATTTATTACTTTTTAAAATTGTATATTAACTATTGTTGCTTGAATATATTATGGCTGATTTCATATCTTTATATCAGATTTCACAAAACATATTGTCAATTTATCCCAATAAATTCGAGATTAAAATTTTATGGTGATGTTGTTTAATTTATAACTAATACCTAACCATCCCTTATTCATGAAAAATAATCCATATTTATATTTTGTTACGTTCTTGAACAAATTTAAATATTTATTTAAGTCATTCATAATTAAAGACGAATAATAATTTAATAAAATTGATGCGATGCAGCAAGAGTGTTATATTATGTCTTGGTCAGCTTGATATTGTGTGGTTTGCTTCTTTTTCTCTCACTTGTAAAACAAATGTGAACTATTGACCTTTAAAAGTTGATTCTAAATATTTGGATTCCTCAAGCGCCCTCCGGGGCTCACCATATTTATGTGAGTACGAGTTTCCTAATCGCCAGGTACCCTGGGACCTGATCAGATTTTGATTTACCCTATCCTTCAACTTCTTTTTCAGCTTCGTAACTGTTCCTGTTTCGTTTGTTTCTTGCTTCCTATGGACAGCTAAACCCACCACGTGTTGGTCTTGCGTAATCGACCTTTAGATGGGTGTCAATGTTGTTCCATGTGTATCTTTTCGGCTGGAAGCTAGCCATCTAAGTGATTAGCATGCTATAGTATGGAATTGGTGTTAAAAGTTATCAATGTTTTTGAAATTGTTCTCTTATCACCACGGTAAGTAGTGTGCCGAGGCTGGTGAATCTCAGAGCCGGTAGGGTAGTGCCTTCTGTTGTTGGGCTTGTTGTAGGGTCGTGCCGATGGGCTTCGATTTGATTTGTTCTCTGCATGGATTCTTCTGTATATTCTTTGTTATGTGTGGACGTTTATAAATTGGGAAGATATAACATCGATTGTGTACAGTACTTAATCCAGACCTAGTAACATAAAGCACCGCCTCTGTCTGCGGTTCCTCCGTTTACAGTTCAGAAAAGTAAAATTGCAATTTGTGGTGAACCATGAATCATAAAGTTGAAATACGAAGTTTTTAATTGAATATTTGTCCTCTTTACAAATTAAGTATTTCTTCCAAGCCAAAATTGCTTGGCATTCCAGTTTCGAATACGTCGCATAAAGGTATAAATATATAGCATAAAAGTATTGATCTTGGAATCTCTTTCTTCTTAAAATTTTGGAAGGCTCTTCTGATTAAGGAGTCTTTAAGTTTCAACGAATTTCTATCAAGAAATTCAAAAAAATTACTTTAATCAGACTAGACGCATCATTTTGATCTTCAATAAAATTGATCTTCCTAAAGCAAGTAAAGGTGGTTATTTAAACAACCGTGTCTGCATATGATTCTGAATTACACCAGCTATTATAGGTCCATAATATAAATATTTGCATCAGGTTAATTTATTTGCTTTAACTGTAACTCTACAGATCGTTTGTTAAAGGATTGCATTCAAGCACCGAAATTTGCCAATTATCAGGAAACACATCCGTCAAATTGATTTCATGTCCCAATTAGCTGGTTGAGAAAAAGTGCAAGAACTTATTATAAAACTGAAACATAGTTATGCGTATAATTTATCATGTCGTGAACATCACAATTTATTATGATCTGAGCAATTATGCTGTGATTATGGTCTGAAATGCATATCTTAAAACTTTTATTGCTTCAGTTTTCTAAACCAAATACATATATATGTTTTGGAAAAGAATTTTCTTGAGGTTTTACAGGTCCATTTTATGTTAAATAAGGCAGATGAATTGATATAAAGGTTATATTCTAAAATTATTCTTGTAAGTACCTCATGATAAAATGTAAATGTGAACAAATAATAATTATGAAATAAAATTCTGGTAAGGAAATTTCCGAAAAAATTTAATAACTGCAATAAGCCTACAATGCGTAACTGCATAACAGTTGCAGATAATTTTTCTCAGTTTCTTCGTTTAACTCGTTTCAAATAAAAACCATAATATATTATCACAATGCACGAAAAATTGCAAACAAAATTTCATCCAAAGATCTCAAAATTATCCTCAGGAATTGTGAGTAAAAAAAATAACCATGCAACGTGCATAATCTTAAATTAAAACTTGCAATGAAATATGCTTTTTGTTTTTCTTTATAATTAAATATTTCGTTGTTTGTAAAAGTTGCTTTTTCTCCGAGGAGAAACATAAATCTGGCAAGCTATGTAGCTGAGATTCTTCTCATTTCCTCCTGTATAATACAACACATAATTCCCTACAAAACGAAAACTTCTCCAGCTACTTCTTCACGTCCAAATTCCTCGAAATAGAGAAACAATTTCCAGAATTGTTTCCGCCCAACTATCTTGCCCGCTGCGCATATTACTTTCGCAACCCCACTTCTTCTTACGTTCACCATTTCCATAACAGCAATTACCCGGGTATCATCCCCTGCACATGGGTTTTATTTCCAGAACTTCTTCCGTAGCTCTTACAAGGAAGAGCATTTTCATATACTCAAGTAAAAGTTTCCACTTTCCAGAAAATGTTGAGCTTCTTGTGATTTAACTTCTACATCAACCATAGAAACCAGATTTTCAGACTTTTAAGCTTTGGTTTTCGTTCTTAAGCAATTTGATGAATGCGTTTAAGATTCTTATGTATAAAAGTGCTTGGGGTATTTTGTTTTTATTAAATAATTATAATTTTGTCTCTGTAAATTCCAGGTGTAACTACGCCAATTTATTCCTACAAAAGAAGATAAATTTGTTGTACAAATATTAAAGTCTTGTTCATGTTATCTGAGCATGTCTGTGTACTATTCTGTGTCTCCTTGCTTGTACTTGGAAAGGTGGTGGCAGCAAAGGATTCTACCTCGTCATCTGACAGCGGTCAAAATTGCGACGTTCGACCCAAGATATATCTCATGTTGCTTTTAAACTGGTTATTAAGCCTCTAAGTGTTTGAGCCGTATTTTTCCGTTTATCAAGTTTAGTTGAAAAGGAGATAATCCATATTTATGTCTATAAATTCTTAAACGACCGTGGATAAAATATTCTTGAACTTTCAGAGACTTGATTGAACACACTAAAGACACAATTATTCACTGTGGAAGAAAATTTGCAAGACTTTCAAGTCATTAGATAGTGTTGTTTAAAAATCTGGCACAGTTATTGGGTGTAGTGTCTTAAGCAACATACTAAAATTCCCCGATGGTGAGGGGATGCGCGGGAGTAGAGGGGGGTTTAAAGAGTTTTTTTTTAGTTTTTCATAAAAATTCTCAAAAACTATGGGTTCTATCAAGGAACTCTTTATTACAAAATTAAACTAAATTAAATTTCGTATGGTAATAGATCTGTATTTTTTGTAGCGTTTTTTTCAAATATAGAGGGGAATGAAAAAGTGAATTTTAAAAAGTGACATATTACAGATTTATGAATAATGGCTCATTGACCTAATTAAGTTTCCTAAAAATTTCGAGTTAAATGTGCATACAAATTTCAAGTTAAAAATATCTTTCTCAAAGAATGATATAGAGAAATCTATACATAGACTTAAATGAAATCAAGCATGACTAATAATAGAAGTGAATCTCCAATAATAATAAAACCAAATATTTGTTTGTCGCTCTTGGAACACTGCTGGAGAGATGCTCGGCCGCAGATAGTTAAAGATTAAGAATTGATACTAATTTTAATACATTTTCCATTTATAATTGCTGCTTTTCATTAGGTGTATAAAAATGAATACTTTTCTTTCAGCTTCCATCTTTCTTATTATCGCTAAAATATGTTTTATTTAACGTTCAAAAGAAACTCAAATAATGTGCTAAATAATTAATGAAACGCATGTAGATTAAAGACACTAATGTTTTGGTGAGCACTTTGAAAGTTAGCCAACAGGCTGTTTTATATGTTGAATTTGCATTATTTACACTTTTGTTTCAAAGCTTATATTTCAGGAAACATTGCAAACAGGAAATTAGTCAACTGCATAAGTAAAATTATCTAAACTTACACAAATCTAAAAAACCAGTACAGTTGAAATTATTTTTACAATAAGAAGCTTTAAATGCCTTGCTCAATGAAATGTGAATAATATGTAATATTTAATTGATATGAAACACAATGAACCTGCCTACCTGGAAACCTGATCTGAAGCAACTGGATACTTTCTACTTCTTGAAAATTATTGCTGGATTCCAACCTTTCTTCCATGAAAATTCCTCATCTTAAATCGTTCCTGGAACTTTGAATTTTATTGGAAAATAGAATACCTGAAATCCACTTCGTTAGCGGATGTAAAACTTAGCTTAAGTCGATTTAAGAGGAAAGAATTGCATTGTTATTTGCGTAATCAATTAGCAATATTTTCATAATATTCAAACTGAAGAAGCTCTTCAGTTTGAATATTATGAAAATACTATGAAGCCTAACGAATTCGTACTATGCAGTTATCTCTTTTCTTATATGCCATTTTTAGATGCCCAGTTTTAATTGTAAGTTTCGAATTTACAGTCTTTTATTTAGTCAGATAAGGCAACATGCATTATATTCCTAGATTTACATTTCAGGTGAATGTATGGCCTGATAAAATAAGAAGATTTTCTCTAACAACTTTCGTGTTTAAGATTTCCTTATTTGTAATATGCTTTTTTATTTCAAAATATGTGTTGTATAAAGCTTCTCTTTTCTGCATTCTTTGCCATTTAATTTTGGAACCTTTAATATATTTTCATTTCCTTTAACATCTAATTAAATGACTTTTTTATATTTTGGGAAGTGTAAGATCGTATTGATCTGACTGAAGTTCGTGGAACTCTTGAGAATTTCATGGATTCTACTTAATATTTGATATAACGTCTATTAATGACTTACCTTCAGTTTAAAAATGCGAAAACTTCAAACACTTATGTGCCAATGGTACCGAAGTGTAGTGGTTAATGATGGTACAAAATATTTCATTTCAAACATTCAATTTTTTTACGTCTACTGTTTTGACCAAGCCCTTTCAATGGATTAATACAGCTCGAATGGAATTCATAGTAATAAAACTGGCAGAGAATATTCAATTGATTAATTTATGGATACGAAAAGAAACTATATCGTAATTTAAAATGTTTCATCTCCAGTGGAAATTTTACGAAATTATTTCTGAATGCCTGATCTATTGATACTTTATAAAGATAAGCATATGCAAATATTACATGTTTGCAATGCATTTTTGCACGTAAAGTTATTTCATAGTGATTCTGACATATATAGTGTCGTGTTCTTTTAGCAATGAACACAATAATTATTTTAACTAAGGAAGTATTGAACTCATTGAAAGATGGGAAATCCTCCAATCCTAATCTGCTGAATTATAAGAAAGGGTGAATAATTTTTACTCATAAAAGTGAGATTCTTTTAAGGTAAGGTTCCTTAAAGAAAACGTGACTCCGGTGTATTATCCTGAGTGAAACATCACGTCTTAATCCAGGCAATGAGACGGCGAGTAACTTTACCAAACTTGCAAAAGAATTAAAATAATTTGTAAATAATCCCTATTTCTTATTTATTTTTTAACAAAAAACTAAAAACAAGATTTAATTAATAAGTGGATATTATTTTGGTAGGATTCGGACACAGAAAAAAGTTTGTAAATATTTTGCTTTGGGGCATTGCTCTTTCATTTCATATTTAAATCCTTTTCATCTCTCTAGCATTTTATTACGTTTGTGATGGAAGGCGTGAAAGTAACATCAAACATTATTAATTTGAGTGCAGTCACATAAAGAATTTATATTTAACGAAACGTCATGACATAGTAAACCAGCATGGTTTCTTTTTATAAAAATCATAGTTCTTTATTCAATATCAAGAATTTTTCTTTTTAATTTCGGAATAGATTTGTGACCAAAATGCAGGGTCTGGGATACAGAGTCCTTTCGGTAATTTTAATGGTCTCGTAGATGTGTTATTGTTGAGTGAAGTTGTGAATTTATTTTGAAAAGTATTTTTTTCTCTTCAGCCCTCCAATATACACAAAGATTCTATTTTGGTTTGAAGAGTAGTTTATTCTTTTACAGCACTGCAATTTATAAAAAATGGTGTTTTTGTTTAGAAAGATAGCTAAATCTTGTGTAATACTGCAGTACACATATTTGTAGAAATGATGTCATATGTATATGGTTTAATAACTCTCAACCATAATAGTAGCTTTCTCAACCATAATAGTAACTTTGTATTTTGTCGTGTATGTTCATTTAATATGGATATATAGCTTTTCATTTTGCATTGTATTGTGGTATTTGTATTGTATTTGCTATTGTGCTTATATATTGGTATTACTGTAGTACATGTTTTGGATTGTGCTATTACCTATGTATGTTTAATATAATACGATATAACTAAAAAATTGTATTATTATGAAATGCGTTACAATGATGGTATAATTTGCTTTTCTGAAAATATGGCGATATTGCTCTAAGACACAGCTCTCAACCCTCTTTCGTGCACGAGCTTCTTTCCCGAAGATAATTAAAAGATTCTCCAAGATTTGGATTGAGGCGGCACTCCTAGATAATGGACTGAACTATAGAAATAATATATTAAAATAATACTGAGATAATAAATATCAATACTTATATGATGAATATTAACACAAATACACACAAAAAAATCCTCTTCGAATTCACTGAATTATATCAAAACTCTAAAACGCTGTAACGACTCAGAACCTACCATCAAAATTTAGTACTAATGCAAACACGAAGACCATTTTAACTTTATATCTATGAAAAGACATTTGATATCTCTGTTAGAGTTTGTATTTCCTTAAAGAAAGTGCTTAATCTTCTTATGTACCAGGGAAAACGCATTACACGCCTAGTCTTATAATCTGGTTTTCCACTGTTTTTTTGTTTGTGCATATCCATCGATTTTACAATTCATCTCTGTGAGAAAACTTTTACTTTAACATCACTGCATTCCTGTGCATCTAGAATCGCTAAGATTCTTAAACAATGTGTATGAGCAAACGTGTTTGTTAAAAGTAAGTAGTGCTCGTTTGAGAAATCATTAGAAAACAATTTCTACGGAAAAAAAAATATGGCCGCATTGGGATTTTGCTCAAAAATGTTCCAGAAGTAAGGATAAATCTTGGTTGCAGAACGACTCAAATGAAAAACTGGTACCGAAATGATAATAATAAAAATAAAATACAATACAGAGATCAAGAAACTAAATACAAAGTATACAATAAATACTCCTTCACGGTCTGATCTGAGCACGATTGCATGTGGCTTGTGGATTGAATACCTAATTCCTACTACTAACTTCCTTACAGACGAATGTCTCAAAGTCAGTTTTATGAATGTATTTATCTGAATTTCAAATGATTCGTAAAATCAGAAAAAAATTATTGAAATCGATTAAAACTTTTCATTAATGGTTATATCGAATCAGACAGTCTTACAAATATAAAATGTAGTATATACAAATAAAACCTTCGAATTAATAGAATATTAATTGGCAGGTCTGGCAGAATATATATTTAAATTTGGATTTATATATTTGGATTTTTTTATGGTAATGTCCATGTTTTATTTCATGGTTAATAATAGTTCAATTTATTCATCCGAATGAATTGTTCTTTTTCTGTTTAATTGTTTCGCCATAGTTCAGTTTTCCCTTTCGTAAAAAAATAAACAAGAAAAAAATACGACTTCAATTTTTTTTTAGAGCAAAAGTTTGTTTTATTTGTTGTTGATCCCCGAAATGGGAAGCTGTAAATTTTTCTTTCTTTGAATGTATCTATTAGCTAAAAGTGATAGAAGTTCATCGACTGCTTGATTGTGTCTCGTCTCAGTAGAAAAATTTCAGAACTATTGAGAAGGAATTTAACTGCCTGGTGATTTCGCGAATCTAAACCCCTTTTCGACTTAGCTTGATGAATTCGACATTTTCTTATTTTCCAAACCTTTGATAAAAGGGTCTTCAATAAATCCCCGTGTTTGGATTCTTTTCCTCGTCTCATCAGATAATGGGCCTCATCTATACGACTGAATGCATTTCAATCATGTGTTTCTTTATAAAGTAGAATTTCTACGTCTGGCAATCATGCCTGCTGCTTATTTTAATCGATGAAATATATGTATATTTATTCTTTAGTCCACAAATATCGGTAGTAGAATTCTCAACAGCAAATTAATGTGAAATAATTTTTTTGGTATACTAGAAGAACTGAATAAATATATTTTTATTGAAATTCGCATTTGATGGAATGGAAGTATTTGGAATTTCTTGAATTACTTATAAGAAAAAAAAATATTCTTTGAAAATTCAACAAGAAAGTCACATTATTTCTTATAAATTTCATACAAGATTATCAGATATATTAGTATAATTTGTCCAGAATATAACGCAGCTAATTTTAGAATTCTTGAAGAACTTTTAAAATCTGGTAGGACTCTTAAATTGTCGCTTAACAAACAACACCGCCTATCTAAATTTTTGGAAATTTCAAAGAGGAAGAAAATAATCAGTTTTTCGCAACAAATAACGAATATTTCTGAAATTGTTTTCACATCCAGTTGCAAATTTTGGTCTTATGTTCATACCAAATGTGATAAAATTCAGATATATCCGTTATTGGTTGCGAAAAATTGAGCATTTCCTTCCTCTTTGAAATTAAAAAAATTGAGATAGGCGGTGTTGCTTGTTAAACGGCGAAATACAAAATATTTCACCATACAGAATAAGTGGAACACAAAATTAAAGACCAAAAGTCTACATATAATTTATATTTTTCTTCTAATAATTCTGAAAATTGCTTTTCATGACTTCATGAAAATACAAATTACTAAAAATATCTCTTTAATTTTCATTATCGGTCAGAACATAAAAGTTCCACTGATTGCTTTCAATTCAGAGGGCATATTTCGCGTTTACTGTAGCTCTTATTATATGCTTTTAAAACATTTCGGAAGTACTGAATAAAGATCTTAATGCAGCTTGTTTGTTTTCCAACTGCACGTTTTTCTAATGACACTTTCAATCAGCACTTATAAACTGCATTTTACTACTATTGTGAATTTCCTCATTCATAGACATAGTTGTTCTCGGATTCCGAAATCCTCCGCGCTTTTGCGCATGCGCCTGGCGGAGTTGATTTCACCAAAGTAGGGGTGAAACGATAAATTGTGGGAGAGATGTTTACATTTTACTTAACGTGTCCTAACAAAGAAGTCCGTAAGTGCTAGTCTCGGCATTTTGAAACGATCGGTAAACTGTTGAATACTGTTCCAGCATATGGAAAATAATATAAGGCTAGGCACATAAAATCAACTACTCCCTTGACTCGGCACTTTTATCGAATTGTGTGCGCCCCGCGATTTCAACTGGATCAAACTGTTTAATCGGTCGAGATATCCAAAGTCGATCAGTTCTTGTAGACATTTCCAACAATAGGGGAAGAAATTTTACTAGAGGTGTAAATATCCGCCTGTACTTGACGTCTTATTTTGTTTGTTTTTTAACGTGGTAATACGGCAAGCTCTAAATATACCTTAGTATTTAACATAACAATAAAAGATATATTATGTATTGCTAACATATAAGTAATACTATATTAAATCTGTAATTATATTATATGCGTTATAAATATTGGTGTATTAAATGATGATGTAGAGTTATCAGGCATAGTTAGTTATGCAATAAAAAAGAGGAAAATATTTTTTTTCTTATTTTCATAATCCATTTCCCACCAGCCAAATGCTACCTCCTCTTATATTGAAATTTTGCTGTAGATAACAGATTTATCTAATTTAATTTGAACATGCTGCAGGTATCTTTCCTATATTATTCATACTCTGTATCGCTTGCCCTACGCCCTACTTTTAACCTTCCACTCTGATTGAAGGGCGTGGGGCAACGGTTTAGTCGAGTACATCCGCACATCGATACACAGCCATATACAAAGAGCTGCCGTTCGATAGTTTAATCAAAAGGCTGTCATTGCAATCTTCTGATTTTTGCTAACCATCGTGTCCAGAATATGCTGCCTCCAACTTGGTCCCTAAGACGTTTTACAGGCAACTAAATAGTCGAAAGATTAAAAACCGAAGGTATGTGGCTGAAAGAAAGATTCCGATGTTATTTCAGTTGAGGGTTATGTTGTACATTTTTGACCGCATTGGCCTGCTATTAGAATTTCCGAAGATGCGAATTCGTGAAGACACTTGTTTGAATATCCGAAGTGTATGTCTTCCTTCTGCGCATTAATAAGCCCGAAATAACCTTTTATCTTACGTAATTTCCAAAGTTATCCTTTTAAGAAATATTACTGTTAGGCACAGGAAGCGAGTTTGCTAATATCACTTGTTAGTCTCGTAAAGTAGAGACAGGTAGCTTGAGTAACACTAGTTATGAAGAGCTGCTGGATAATGAGCTAAAAGCGTCCTGGCTTATTGCATGCAGTGGAATTTCTATGAGATAGAGCATTTTAGAAATGACGAATCGTATAAGTTAAAAAAGACATTTATTTAGACGACCACATTTAAGAACATATTTACAGATAGCATTTCCATTTAACAAGGTTCATACTTTCCCTACATCTTATAGATACAGAGACAGCTTACATGACACTGAAGTCTCTCTGACGAGAGAATGCATTGAGAGGACCGTACCTCCTTTCTTTCTCTCTTTCCTCTCTCTCTCTTGACATTGTAGAGACAAGTATATATACTATGTTAATAATCAGATCTACATATCAGCAGCCGGAATCGGATAGACAACGTCATACGATTCCGATTAAATAGCTGCTAAATATGGATGTCAAGTGAAGTGACTAGTTTAAAGAAATGACTTGAAAATCTTAAAGAAAGAATGCTTCAAATCTTAGAATAAAGGTACGAGAGACAATTTAGAAAAGATGCAAGCTTCTTAGCTTAAAATGCAGAATTCCCTAACAATTACAAGTGCTTAAAAGTTTAAAATATATTTTCCGTTATCCTTCTGAGAATGAAGTCAATTTTAATCGAATAATGTAAATATTCAAAGAGCTATATTTCTTAAAGTATTATTTAAATTTTATATGTAGAAATTTAGTGAAATACAGCTAATAAATGGTTGTAAAAATAACTATATCACCTTCGCATACTTCTTTTTAATATTTTTTATGAATCAGGCCTAGGATTAAATATTAAATAATAAGGAAAATGATCAGCAATTCTATGCTCATTATATATGAAAATCTATTTTTCTACTGATAACTTTTAAATATTCATTTTTCAGAGAATGTCTTTTGGATGAAAATAAATAAAATAACCTTTAATCCAATCAATTCATCTCAAAATTTAACAAAAGAAAATATTATCCTCATATAATCCTCTAAGATTTGACACATTGGAATTATGAGACATGTTCGAAACCGTTTAAAATCATTTGAATATATTCAAATCTCGCGCGTTTCAAAAAAATTATTTCTTCTTATTAAATGATAGCAACAAATTCATTTTTCCCATCTTCCTTACTTAAGACTGGTTTAATATTTGATACAGTGTTTCTTGTTAATTCAAAATAGTTTATTTGTCCAAATAAACAAAAATATTTATTTAAAATTATACTTAATAAAAAAAATTCAAATCGAGATATCAATATTATTTGTGTTAAAATAATCTTATTATGAAATAATATAGCTACGAGTTATAAAGCTACGAAATATATCGTTATCTCAAATATCTCGAACCCATAAAAATAACTCCTAAGCTGGAAATAATATTATTATTTACAATAAAGACTACTTCGTTTTCAGGTTTCATGCTATGTTTGCTATAAAATAATATCATAATAAACAATAGTGTTTACTATGTCTTAAAGCTATGTCATATTTATTAATTAAGTAAAGAGAAAGTTTAACTTGCTATTACTTTACATTCAAATATATTTTATTTTAAATTATGTGTTTATTATTCTTCGAGTTATGAAATGATTCTGAAATGCCTCTAAAATAGAGCTCTTAATGGTGCTGAAAGTATTCCCGTAAAATATATATTCACTCCTTTGAAATGGCTTAAATTTGCCTCAAGGAATATCGTTCGAAATGCTTTCAATGCGAATTTGATTTCTTTCATTCCTTTTATACAGACACCTGCGACTCCTTGGAAATAGAATTTCACCAAAAAGCGTGGCTGAAAAATGTTGAATATTAGAATGCACACTTACCTCCCGAGTTCACTTTCAATATCATTTCTAGCGTTAGGATAAAAACCCAGAAGCGCTAAATTTGCTTCAGCAAAGGAATGCAGAGTTTGGTCTTCCATTTTTGATTAATTCTACTTTTTAAAAACTGATTGCTAATAATTAGTAAGTCGAATGTAAAAGGACTATTTTAAATCCAGTTTGCGATAAATATCTCCTTATCTTTTGAAAATCAAACGAGAATGCCGCTCAAGTGAATTTCTTAGAAGTACGTTGGTTTTCCTTTTTAATATGTTAATGCAAACTTTCCTCCTACGCATCAATTTGCTTGAGTAGGCGGATTCATTCTGATTTTGAGAAGCTTCTTTGAAGGATTTTTATAATCTTCCTAAAAAAATGAAGTCACTTAAGAAAATGTTGCTGAAAGGTAAATATAATGCACTATTTCCTATCAACAACTGTTTTTTAAATCGTATGCTGAACAACTAAGAATATAAGTGCGAATCTTTTATATGCCACTTTAAAATTATCGTGATTGTACTCAAAACACAGCTTCAAATTATTAAGTATTCGTGTGTGAAGAGCAAGGACAATGAAACGCAGTTTTCTAGTCGTTAATCTACCATTTTATATAAGTATAAGATGCACCAATTAAAAATGTCTCTGAGGGTTTAGTTTAAATTTCAATGAATTTAACTTCAGGTTACTTATTAGGCGTTACAGCTACTTTTGAAATAATACGGCAATAAGATTATTTGAGTTATTTTCAACTAACAGATAGGGCAAACCGGGGTTAGTTGTTACAATCTATATATATATATAACGGAACGTATATATGTTTGTTTCAGCATCACTTCCGAACGGCTAAAGGGATTTCGATGAAACTTGGTACACATTTTTCTCATTAACCCACTTGAAGTATAGTAGGGATAAATAAGCCCTAAAACAGTCTTACAGGGTAGGAGGAGAAGGCAAACTCGCCTAAATACATGCAGTAGAAAGGCAGCTGGACATGCTTAGTGATTTCGATGGAATTTGGTATATATGTTTTCATGAGCCGATTAAAAAAACTGTAGGGTTCAATAAACCATAACACGATTTTCGCTGGCATGATGGGGCAAAGTCGTTTAAATGCAAAAAATGGGCCGATTGATATTAAATTTGATATAACAGGATCAATTTTGATGAAACTTGGTACGTATGTTCCGCATTGAGCGATTTAAAGTACTGTAGGAAGAAATTCAACCTAATCCAGTAACTCAGGATATTGTGAGGCAAAATATTCTAAATACATGTAACTAATGTACAAATTGATATGCTGCCGGATATTATTTGGATGGTTTTGATGTAATTAGGCACATATGTTTCTCACGGGCCGACTAAAAATGCGACAGCGGTAAATAAACCCTAACTCTATCTATGATGGAATAGGGGCAAAGTCATTTATCCCTTTAAGGACGACTGTCACGCGAGTGTGCTAGCTGCTTGTATAATTCTCTCCGTGCCGGCTCTTGTGGGGTTTAGCTACCGACTGACACGTCGGCGTGACACCAGCTTTAGTGCTATTATGCTTAACTAGCAAAGGTTCTTAGCAGCCAACCGTGTTGGGTAAAGTCGGCCAGATCGAACCACACGTTTTCCGTGCCGCCGCCCTCAAAGGGTTAATTGCACGTGACAAATGGGCTGATTAACATGAAATTTGATACGGCTGGGGCGATTTTGATGACACCTGGTGCGCATGTCCCTTATTGGCAGACTTGACGTAATGTATGGGCTACGGGCATATAAGCCAGACCTTTAGAATAGAATGGGGCAATATCACCTAAATACATGTAACAAAGGGACTGATCGCAATATATCTTGATTCACATGTTTCAACTTGTCGAATATGGTGGAGGTAACTCTGCTTTAATCTACCTTTGGGATGATAATTACCGATAATGCATGTATAAATGCTTATTTGGAGAGGCTGGTGAAATTCTGATGAAACATATTACATTTAATGATTGAGCCACTTGAATTGCTGAAATTTTAATCGAAAATGGTTTCGATATTGTTCAACAAAAAATAGTGCAATGAGAATTGGGCCCTATTGCACACACTTCTGTGTAGATTGGAGGAGAGTCATTGAAAGCAATTTATCAAATGGACCAATTAGAATGAAACTTTTATAACCAGGGTTTCTAAAATAATAAAATGCCCCAAAAATAGAGTTATTATATAGGAAAAGATTCTTAATACAGTATAGACACTATATATACTGAAATGAAAGAAAATTTGTGTTCTATTAAAATAAGAATCATTTCATTAATATTTAAGTAATATTCTCTCAATAAAGACATGTATATAAATATTATGTTAGTTAATAAATATTGTTCTCTTTATTGTCTCCTACAAGATTTTGACCTGAAAATGACCGGGCAGCGCCGAGTATTCTGCTAGAAATTTACATATTTTTTAAAAAATTCTAGAAAATATTACAAGTATTTTTACGAAACACACTTTAAAATTTACTCTAATTATTGAAGATCCATAACACATTTTTTTAAAACGATTGGATAGCAACAATTCAAAAGTATGAAAAGTTTTATATATGTATGTACATCTCAACAACATACCCAGCAGTGAGGAATGTTATTACACTAGATGGGGTTAATTTTTACATAAAATATGTTCAGCAATAAAAAGAAATATTATGTATTTATTGTTTTATTTTGATATTATTTTGTAGTTTTGATAGAATATCAGTAGGCTTATGTCTATTTTTTTTCTCCACACATTCAGTTAATTTTATAAATTGCTCTGATGAACTCTCATCATATCATCTTGTCTGAATTACAGTTTATATATATATATATTATTTGTCAAACTTAGCACAAAGGTTATGAGACCATTTCGAACAATTGTAACAATGAAAACATTTTATTGGCGGTATGGATTTTATGCAGTGTTCAGCACATTCTATTCAGAAGTAGTTGTCTTCCTCTTTGTCCTTGGACGCCTACCAGCTTAGGAACCTTTTTCCCTTCTTTGATTTGCTTAGTGGATGCTGTTTTCCTTTCAGTACAAGACAGTCTTCACTTCATATATTGCCGTTTCGTGGCTTCGGTTTGCAAAGCATTACTTAGTGGTCTGGAATCTGTTAAAATAGCACTGACCATCGGTTTTCACTAACGCAGCACTTTCCTAACGACTACTTCAGGAAATTGCCATTCTTTCTGGGGTTTGACATGAACATATGCCAGTACTGATCTCGAATGAACCCTTCCAATGTAATGAGACCTCTTTCTAATGAATGACCGGCAAGTGATGTAAAAAATTTTCCTTCTGTCACGGCCAATGGCAAGAAGTCTTTATCACCAAACATGTTCTTATTAAACTGAAAGATTCCAGTTGCCATGAGACCTGCCATAACATTTTTCGTCATTATAGTTTTTGGTAAAACCTATTTCACTATAGAAGGAATGTCATTTATATTCACTGTCTTTCAAGGGTTGTTCCTCGTACAGGAATCAATGGTACTATAGATGAATTTTTGGAAATGCCCAAACACATACCTGTCTAATGGTTCCAATGTATGGTATTTGTGGGGCGGAAAAGACAAAAGAATTTCTGCCAAGTCGAAAGTTTTTTAAGTTCGAATGAAACTGATGATTGTTCAGAAGAAATAGGCCACTCCTAGGTAACTCTGTTATATTTTATAAAATGTCTCAGGAAACTCTGAAAATCCTGTCCTGTCATCCGTCCAAAGTTATTTGTTTAGTGTGCACTTGTTTGAGGAGTGTTTTAAAGGCAGTTACGTGCAAATGTTTTCCTAGGAAATGCTAGAAAACGAGGAACTGAGCTGCAATTAGCCCTAACAGCAAGAGCCAGGTTTCAAAACTGTCTGTCTCTGCAGACGACATGGCTCCAACCTCTTTGGCAATTACCTTTCTTCGCTTCTGACACGTTGTCACCTCTGTCTTCTCAATGTTGTTCTATATACAGGCCTCCCACTTACATCCGTTGCACCCCCCTTAACTTCTAAACGGTGACAGCTTAGGCTATAAAGTTGGAGTCTATGTATAGTAAAAAGGCGATGCGCTACTCTATGAGACAACTTACAACGCCATCTATCTGCAAATTTTGGAATTAGCGGTCCTATCTCGAAAACAGTACAAGATACGGGAGAAAGTCAATTACAAAATCGTAGAGCGTCTTCGATTTAGTAAAAAAAGACATCTAGAGTGCAATAATGCTAAGAACAAAACGTGTAAAATGCTCAATTGTTTGCTCGCATTTTGGGAAATTTTGACGTCATATGACAAGAATAAAAGGAGAAAATGCTATTTTTCGGGCAAAAAATGACCCCATTAAACTTTTTCTTGTGGAAATAACTCAAACAGCAGGTGTATGGACCTTTCCACCAACATTGCAGGACGTATTATTATTGCTTGTGTTTGCGCACCAACTATATGCTAAAACGTGTGCACGTGTGCGACAAGGACTCAAATCTGCATTGTAGATGACGGAGAGCACTTTGAACACCGGAAATAAATGTATATTGTGATAACTAATTGATGTTTCTAGTTTTAACCCATTTAGAGACGTCACAGTTTCGGAAATCGAGAAAAAGCAAATGTGCACTTTAAACGTTCATTTATTCGTATTAATGTGCACAAGGTATCTTTTTGTACTAAATCAAAGACGCTCTACAATTTTGTAATTGACCTTTTTCCCGTATCTTGTACTGTTCTCGAGATAGGACCGCTAATTCCAAAATTTACAGATAGATAGCGTTGTAAGTTGTCTCATCGAGTAGCGCATAGACTTTTTACCAAACCTAGGCACGAACTTTATGGCCTAAGCTGTCACCGCTTAGAAGTTAAGGGGGGTGTAACAGATATAAGTGGGAACCCTGAATCTTGACGCTGTATGATTTACGGCTTTATAATATTATGATTTCGATACTACGCAATTCTAATTTAACGGTTAGGTAAATGGAATATCTTACGTCAACCTTGTTCACTAAAATTTCAACACCTTTTTAAAATGTCTACTTGGGAAAATTATCACAATATTGGAGCCTGTATATTTCGCAACCAAATGAATTATCATTAAGTCAAAAAGAATATTAGTAGATGACCTAGAATTATAAATCTATAGAATACAATTGAGTTCCTAAATATACATTTACAAGATATATTGGTAATTGCTTTAATAAATGTTTCTTAAAATTGTCCAATATAAATATATCTCGTAAAGAATACAGGTGCAAATAATTTGATTCTAAAATCAATCGTCTGTTGACACCAATTTTTTATTTTAGAAATTAGAGAGCCCTTCTGAGCTGTGAATAATATAATAATCGAAAGTTACGAAAAGAATTTAATAAGAAAATTATGATTTCCATGAAGTTCTTTTAGCTGCATCTAAATAAATCACTAATGCTATTAGAAATGTATTTAGGATATACATTAAACATGATAGTAATTGCATTTTGTGCTTTAATAGTAATAAAATATTTTTATTGCTAGTATTTCAGAGTCACGCTATGCTCTTGGATATTTACATGCAGACATAAACATTTCTGAATAAGCAACATAGCTACATTCAATTGTCATGCTATCTATAATTCCTCGAGCAGATAAACACGAAAATGTCCGGCGCAGATATGATTCATTTCAACATTAATGAGGAAAAATCACAGAGATGATCATGGCGACATGTATTTTTGGTACTTAATCTATATATGCGTGTCATTGTTTCATTAATTATAAGCATAGCTTATATGCGTAAAAGTGTATTATGTCTAAATGTATCATTCGTATATTTATGTGAACATCATAGGGATTTAGGTAAGATTTATAGATACAATCATCCCATTAATAAAGATGACACAATCGATGACCGAACATTTAGTTTCAGTGCTTACAAATCTTATTTGATTTTTTTCAAAATTATTCAATTTCGTTGAGTCATTATCATGACTTAGGAGAAAAAAAAGAAAAAAAAATCAGGAAATTAAACAGAGAACAAACTGAACTGAGGCAATCTTCCAAACAATTATATTGTAAATCATTAATTCTAGAAAACCTTTCTACGACGTAAATATATCAAAAGTTACATTCTTTTAATTCTTAAGACGCATTTATACGTTACTGCATACATCTATGTTTAGAAACCAACCAAAGACAAAATGACGTAACACAAAATAAACGGCCCTCCTCTAAAATATTTGAATCTGCATTAATAATCTCGGACGTACTTCTAAACATTAGAGGTTGCGTTGGCCTAGTGGTAAGGTGTCGGACTCGAAGCCTAAGTGTTCCAAGTGCGAAACTAGATTCCACTAAAGTTCCGTCGTGTATTGGACCTGTTGCACGATAAATCAAATGTAGGGGTGAAACGTCCTCCCGCTGGTGCGGAGTGGAAGTGTCAGCTCAGGTCTCGTCATCTGACAGCGGCTCAAATTTATGAGGTCCGTTCAAAAACAGCCCTTGTGTTGCTTTAAAATGGGGCGTTAATATAACTAAATTGAACTGAGCAGTAGTATATTCAATGCGTAACATTCATATTACTGTTATTTTACGATTCGTTTGAGTAAACGAAATATTATAACCAAAAGACATACATCATGTCTAACTTGGTTAAAATTATATCATATAAAAATGTAACATAGAGATTTAGATAAAATTAAATTAAATATAGGGTGGTAAAGTAAATGTTAACACGTAAATATAAAATGGAAATTCACTTCTTACACTAGACATAAGTTCAGTTGAGTTTTTTCTTCGCAATATTACTTTACGGTTTATTTATTTCCAGATCTACTCTTTCATTTAAATTATTTCTTTGAAAATTACTTAGATATGAGGAAAATTTTGTTCTGAAACTTGAATAAATAAAAAACTTTGAATAAAATAATCATCTCAAACTAAACAAAGAATTATTAAATAACTTATATTTTCCCAACTAATCAAAGCATTCACTGAAATATAAACAATTTCTTTTCCACTGTCCGAAACTTTTAATAAAAGGAAATACAAGAAGTCCTATACTTAAAGATTTACTCTTTATTTCCTACTACAAAGCTGCTAGCTGTTTCAGAGTATCTATTTCACATGCCGGAATTTAATATTTTACCTTTATTTTTATGGCTTAGTAAAATGAGCGTAGATTGTTTTGAAGGGCTTTTTTTTTTCTTTTGCTTGCTCTTTGTGAAGAAAAATATGCAACTTTATTTTCTTTTCTGAAATTGTGTGTGTAAAGAAGCCTTTCAAAAACTGACATTAATTATTTTCCTTTTAGTGCTTCATTCAGTACAGAGCTTATTTAATGTTCCAGTAACCAATTTTAGCTATAAATTAATAATAAGCATGTATTTTTCGATTAATATGACAATTCTCTAGAATTTGAATACATATTTGATGATTCATACGGAACCACCAGTCTTCAATAAATGGCTGATAGTTTAAAAAATTGTTACAGAAAATGTATACTGCGCATATCCAAACGATTATAAAGACCTTAATTTTTCATAAAATAACAACATAATCGAATTTGTCTATTAAGCAAATTAATGAAAACAAGTAAATATAATAAAATTTCCACTTTTTAAAATTTCAGAATATGCAAAATCTGCCTGTAACTTCAAAAACTGCGTAACTTTTATCATGGTAGCGTATCATATTTGTGGATAATGTATCAGCTACCTCAGTTGCCACCCCCCCTCCACACAGACACTTCCTCAATATAAAGTAGAGTCGCAAAAGTAATACCGGACCAAAATTGGTTTTTTGGTTTTATAACTTCAATTCTTTTAAATATTTGGCAAATAATGTTGTAACAATTTAAATGTAGTGTAAGAAATCATATACAAGAGAAAGCGCTATGTGGTTAGGGTTAGACAACAAGTATTTAACTTTAGGCGTCATCAATCAATTATTTTAACAAAAGACAAGAAGTCCTTATGCTGTTTTAAAGTAAGTGGGAAAATATTTTATTATATTCTAACATAGGAAATTCATTTTGTTATAATTTGATATAATAATTTTATTAAAAGAATTTAAACGTAAAATTAGGATTGCTTTTGTTGTTGTTGTCTCAAAGATGTCTAGACTGGATCAAAAAAGTTACCTAAATTGAACTGTTTAAATCATCTTGAACAAGAGGAA
Organism: Araneus ventricosus; assembly: GCA_013235015.1. Lineage (NCBI taxonomy): Eukaryota > Metazoa > Arthropoda > Arachnida > Araneae > Araneidae > Araneus > Araneus ventricosus. The sequence goes on from BGPR01000323.1 coordinate 144,955, forward strand.
TACCATAAAAAGCTGTTATAACAACTAGAATTCTTCAAAATCCCTTTTCGGCAAGCTTGAAGACAAAGGTAGATTCCTTTACGCTAATTTTACAAAAGTAATGAAATATTACATATTGATCAATGCAGACATAGCCAATGACTTTCTACATATTGCAATAATTACGCTGTGATTCTGTGTGTGTGTGTGTTTTCATGACATTTAATTTTTTACTATATCAAGGTTTTATCATTCCATTTTTCATTCCAAAAGGTTATGCTAGATTTATCGGTCACTAAATTGGTCAATTTTTTTTTTATATTAACTCATAGTCATTCAACAGGTAGGTGTCATAAAGAAATAGATATTTCAGCAGTGCAAATATCTCCTAGATAACATTAAACCAGCCTATCTGAAACAGTAACAAGAAATTGACTCTTGATACGGATGAAGAAAGACTACAGATTTAAAAATTAATTTATTTAATCTAGGTTGCAATATAATTGTGCGAACATTAATTTGTCATACGTAAAATCACATGATATGAAACACTTAAACATTACTAAAATGGGCTCATTTAGAGAACTCCCTGGTTATAGAGATAATAGTCACTAAATTCTTAACATACAAGAGAAAAAAATTATTAAACATTGTGAGTGGCAAATTTAATACGTGTGTTTAAAGCATAGAATATGAATGCAGCCATTTTGAAGAGTAAATTTAAATCTCCATCGACGGTTAAAACCAAATATCAGGCAGAAAATCCCAAAACAATTTTAAAGTTAAGGAGATATTTTTCAATATCAAAAAGGATAAAGGGAACTTTTATTTGAATATCTATCGCTTTTGACTATTATATATTCAATTTATTAAACAAATCATGGTCCCGTCACGTTTAGTTAAATATAAAATTAAAGTAATCTGTCAAATTAAGTAATTATCAAATTAAGTATTAAATTAACTGTTTGATGAATTAAAAATAAATAATTAATTGTCACAAAATCTTCACTGAAAACTTTTTTATAGCTTATACTATTTGCCAGCAATCTTAATCTTATAATTATCTAATAATTATTTTAATTTAAATAAAAGTCAGTGTGGCTATATATGTATGTTCCACATGTCCTCCTAAGCCACTGGACTGATTTCAAACAAACTTTACACACTTTTATTTAAGAAAAGAGAAAGGTCACCTTCAACTTTTCAAAGCCTAAAAGTTGCTTGAAATTTCACTTAATTAAATATTAAGAAATCTGTTTTTCCACAATATCTTTCATTTCCATAAATTTGTTTCTCTTATTTTAATATTTTTTTCAAAATTAATTTTAAACTGAATTCGTAACAATATTCTTCTTGAAGAACCAGAATAATACGAAGAACTGTTTCCAGAAGGAAGAAGGCTAAAAGAAAATTTTAAAAGTAGAAGATTAACAATTTATATCGGGATCAACTATTGATTTATTTTCATACTTTAAATTAATGAATAATTAATTAGTTAAATTAATTGTTTCAAAAAATTCATTAAAACCTTTATTTTATTTTAGTAATTGTTAACAAAATTGGATGTACCTATATAACAAATGATAATGTATGGAGAAATCGGCTGTTTTTAAAAATCGTCTGGTTCAATTGATATTCTGACTTTAATTAAAAACGTTTCAGATCAGAAAAGGAATCTGTGTATTATAATATTTAAACAATAGTAATTTTTACATTAAAAATATTAAACAAGAAAACATTTTAATCCGGAGCAAAACCAGGTATATCAACTTGTTTACTGTATAAAAAGTGGAAGTGAATGCGGTTGATGGGACCTCATAACTTCTAAGTAATTCTTGCTGTCAAAAAACTTTCATTATAAAAGTTGTTCGTTGTGATTAGGTGATAATTAGCCTAAATGAAATTTTCTCTATCTTTAGTCGTAACAGAGCTATGGGGAAATGATAAGTTGGGGAGGGGATTGAAAATGGCTTTTCAGCACATAACTTCTAAGAAATAGTGGCTATCAAGAAATTTCAGTACAAAGGTTGTTTGTTGTCATAAGGCAATAATTCGCCTAATTTGAATTTTCATTCTATCTTCAATCGTAAGGGAATTATAGGAAAATGAAATTTTCAGTCCCCCACCATTTCCACCCCCTTTGAGCAGGTTATCCCACCTGCGAACTGGACCGAAATTTTCACTATCCTTACAACATATACCAAGCTGGTTAAATTTATATCAAAATTACTTCAGTTATCGTGTTCACAAGATAATATGGGAAAAAGCGTTATACATTTATATATAAACTTTTTAACGAAGGGTGGTTTTGGGTTCTAGTCATGTCATGAAAACCATTTCAATAGGTAGAGTTCCTATAAGGAATCTACCTAAAAACTGGAAGTGGAACAAGACAAAGCAATAAAAAGCGAACATTTAAACCATCAAATGTTGGATAAAAAAGGAACACAAAATAAGGATACGTATCATTTTGGATGAAACAAAGAAAGAAGAAGTGATATAGTGCATAAAATAAAATAATGAGATTCATGTAATTTAAGCACATGGGAGTCTGAGAATCAAAAGTGTTTTTCTTCAATTGAGCTAAAAACAATTGGTGACCCAATTTGGACTACCGGCTTCCTTGATTGGATCGATAACACAATTGTTTTAAGCTATTTTTTCCTACTTTAAATTGTCTTTCATAAAATTTTAATTACATTGTTTCAAGGATAGATAAACTACAATAAAATTCTTCTAGTTTGTTACTAAAATTACTTCTTAATCATTTTATCTTTAAAAAATGTCCAGGTGGTCGAAACATTCGGCAACAGTCTCCTATATTCAAAACATATGTATCCTTTATTTTATTTTCAGCAGCTTGTCAATGGTTAAGTGAACGTGCAATATTAGGTGCAAAAAATGTGCATGTAAATTTCATTAATATCAGCGTTCAACATATGTTACTAGAAAAAACAGCTGCTTAAAATCAATAGATACTATTATAGATCAAGATGAAGCAATAAATTATCCAATTGAATTCTTAAATTCATTTGATTTATCTGGATTGGAAACCTGCATCATTAATCTGAAGTTGGTGTTTCTATCATTCTTCTTAGAAACATTGATCCCCCCCCCATCTTTGCAATGGTACAAGATTTTTCAGTCAAAAGATTATTAAACATCGTCATTTAAGCAACAATTTTAATTGACAAATTCATAGGAGAGGGCGTGCTAATACTACGTATACCAATGATACCAACATATATTGCATTCCAATTCAAACGACTGCACTTTCCAATTACACTGGCTTTTGCAGTAACTATATGTTAGATTGCAAAAATACAATTACATCATTTTCGGTTTAGCCAGTACTTTTTATTAATTTATATTTTCGCCACCAAAGTTTCTTTCTTGTCTTGTGGCAACTTTTAACTTCTCAAAGGATTTTTTATAGTTTTATTAAATTTATTAATAAATCATTTTTCTTTTTGTATTAATTAACTTAATTATTAATCTCTTTAACATTTTATGTAATTTGTTTTAATGTTTCGATGTTTATTAAATTGTTTATTGCACCGAACTATATTCTCGCTATTTAAACGGGAAAGCTTTTGGGTGTGATCTGGTCCGCGCGTCCCCTGACTGGGAGATTTTTCTTTGTGTAGGCATATTGGTCTTTCGACTTTAAGCTAAGTGGTCGTGCGTCTGGAGGTTCGGGTTCCGATGAATTTTCCATTCGGTTCTCGTTACATTAAGATGATGGAGAGAACCTTGATGGATTCCGCAAACTGCCTGTTATTTTTGTAGAATAATTCCAGGACGACTGTGTGCCATACCAGTGGAAATTGAACATAGAGGTATGATTTCACATTACGACGGTGCACTATGAGATAATATATTATATAATGAACATTCAAATGCATTGAATTTCGGCATGAAATACTTTGCAGGAAATATCTGCATCTTAACCAAACGAATAAAGAACTAGTTTCTTTTCTCGCAGAGAAAATAAAGTGATCACAAATCAAATTATCTCATCTCACAAATAAGATAATCTGCTCTCGAACGATAGTTATTTTTTTTATACTTTAAAGCATTATAAAGTGTTTTATATTTTGTAAAACTCACATGAATTCAGTCGGACTGTGATGAAATATATTTTGAACATTAAAAGCTCTAATGTGTAATCCTAAAGTCTGTAGCAAAGTTTTAACATGTCTGTAAAAATGTGTAGTGAAATTCTAAATATCTCTGTTATGTTGTGTGCATCGCGAAAATCTTTTGCACTAATGTGATGTTTCGTTTCTTCAATAAAATCGTACATATATGATATTATATATGTACAAACATTTTATTAAAAGTTGGCAAGTAAAAAAAATATATTAGTCAAGAAATTAGATCTCTTGTCTCTTTTCTATTAGTGCGACAATGCAAATGTAATTTCTTTCAGCAATTCTACCACTATAGGCCGTGTCTCCCAGATAGAAATGAAAAGGGCGTTGACCATATAAGTGAAAATATCCCAGCTAAAAAAAATCTGCAGAAAATATGAAGGCATATGTAGGCGTGTTTTCTTCAGCTTTTCTGCAGAAAAAAATATAGAATATCTGAAGAAAACTATGTTCCAAATGCCTTCAGATTGTCTGCAGAAAAAAAATGTAGAATATCTGAAGAAAAATGTGTTCCAAATACCTTCATATTTTCGGCAAAATTTTCTACAGTCAAGGTTTACTTATTAATTTCAATCAATGTAATTATTAATTCATTATTAATTTAATTAATCTAATTTGTGACTCAACTTACTTGTACGATGTCGATTCAGATTGTGACAGAACTTCAAACTCATTCTCGACGGGATTCGAATCCGCGTTCCTATATATGGCATAAATTACGGACAGACACCCCTGTCTTCGTGGACTAGCACACTGGCAGGATGCATGGCATGCTCCGTGTATCCCTATATATGGAAAGCTAACCACAAGGCCACGCCAGAATACAAGAGATGGGGGTAAAATAATCTATTTGAGTTTTAGCGTCACCATAGCTCTCTTGGCGCCATCTGGTGGTGTAAAAAGCAACCAAGGCCAGAATACGTGTTTCAAAGTCGTAGAGATGAATAATAGATGAGATTAGTAATATTTTTTTTCAATAATTTAGATTCTCTGTTTCAATAAATTCGTTTTCACCTTCTATCTTCCTGGTAAGCCTTCTCTCCATCCAAAGGGCGCTAGCTCCACTTTTCCCTTCTTTTTGGAGGAAAATATCTAGTCAGAAAGACAGTTAGAAAACTAATTGGAAATTAGTTTTCCAATTAGTGTTCCCATATTAAATTATGGGAAAAAAGTTTAAAATTGTAAAACCTCAAATATTTATTTTAAAGATTAATTTAGAATTTAATTTTTCAGTGGTTTATTTAAAAAAATTTACTGCCTAAGACAATTTTAGATTGGGAATTTTTTTCTGCTGATGCATTCTTTTTTCATACAAGTATATTTTCGATATCACTAATTGAAAAAGGAAGTGATAAAACTCCTGTCTGCTGTAAAATTAAAAAATTATGGTAATTACATTCTAATTTTGTTTCATATCCTTTGGAAAATAAAGCTGCAATATTGGAGAATATGGTGAAAAACATGTATTTAGAGAAATGCAGATGTTATGAAATTGCAGTTAAATCTTCAAAAAAATCAACAGATTATTGGTCAAGTTTAATGATGTTGCGAAAATCTGCTAAATAACTGCAAATTTAATTGACAAAAAAATGCATTTTTTTTGCTGTCTTCAAAAATCTATAGGATATTTAAAGAAAAAATAAAAATAATTTTTTTTTGCAGATTTTATGCAAATTAAATTGAAGAAAAAATGCAGATTTTTTCTGTATTCAAAAAATCTGCAGAATATTTAGAGAAAAATATAATAGGAATTGTTTTTGCAGATTAAAGTGAATAAAAAATGCAGATTTTTATGTGTTCAAAAAATCTGCAGAAATCTTTAAATAAACTTCAAAAAAATTTTTTCTGCAGATTTTTTTTAGCTGGATAATTCCCATCATATCAGATCTCTTCTCGTTTTTTCATATCTATAAGGCCCCCATCTTTCACTATAAACGAATCTCAAGGTCGATCATTGCAAGTATGTGGATTGAATTTGGAGAATCCATGCGCATGCTCCTGTATAGGAAGACCAAGAGATTTGTTTGCATTGATTTTGAATTTATCAAAGATTAACTGATAAATAATACTTGAAAATTTAAATCAGTGTATTATCATCAATAATACACAAGTGTACAACAAAACAGAACTCTAGTACAGTCGCGGAAAAAAAAACGAACCACACAGTATTATTCTGCCATCGTTCATCGGAAATTAAAACAAAAGGTACCAAATTTCAGGAAATGAAGTCTACTAAATGATTCCTAAAAATTTCATAAGGGGTCGTCTACATATTTATAATTGCACTAACTTTAAAATTTCCAATGGCCTCATTCATTTTTGATGACATAAATAAATTCTTCATTACAGAATACCCCAAGATAGCAATTTTCGTTAATTAACCCTTAAAAGAATATTCAACATTTTGTGTTCGCGATAGAAAAGGGGCCGTTTTCATATTTATATTGCTCGCTGATAGTGAAGCTCGCTGCTTGCGTTTAAATGTCGGTGTTAAAATTTTAACATATTTCATTGTTTAAAAGTCATCTTAAAAGTTACAGTGTATTCTTTACAATCGATAAATACTAGATACATTGCAAAATTCTGCAAAAAAGAAATTTTCACCAAAAAATATGATTTTGATACATATGTATTACATTACCAAATGAAAGAGACATGTTACCTCTTTTTAAATATATGGACGCCCCCCCAAGTGCATCGTTTTACAGAGAAAAAAGCAAATTTATGATGTTACTTAAAAACTACTTTTTAGTAAAAGCCGAAATTTTGCGTGTGCTTATTAAATAGCCTTCTGCATCGATTACTATTAAATTTGGAGGTGTTGCCACTGAAAGGTTTGTAATCTCAAATTTAATAAAATATTCCCTATTAAAAATTATTTTAAAATCAAACGTATAGGTGCAGAATATGTATACTACTTCATACTTTTACAACGAAAATGTTTCAGGTCAATAATTATATCTCAAGATATCAACAAAAATTCAAAATTTTACTTTAGCATTAGTTACTCCAAATCTTATTTGCTTATAATTTCGAAACAAATAAAGTTTGAATTTTAAAATTTGGTATCCGAGCAAAACCTTTAATGCAGTTTTGAAAACCATTGAAAAAATGGATATTGCCTTTGGAAATTTTAAAGTTACTGCAACTATGAATATGTAGACGACCCCTTATGAAATGTTTAGATATGGAATCGTTTAGTAGACTTTATTTCCTGAAATTTAGTACTTTTCGTTTTAATTTCCGATGACGATGGCAGAATAATGCTGGGTGGTTTTCTTATTTTACCGCAAGTGTTCATAAGGAAGTGAGAATAAAATACTGACTTCAAATTTTCATATTCATAAACTTGAAACAAACCACGTTAAATAAAAGTTGATAAGAAGAAAACTCTATAATTTTGATGGAATACTTAGAGAAATATTGGTATTGATCAGACTGGTCTTATCTGATGTATCTCAACAATTTGTTTTACTTTAACCCGCGAGGACGCGCAAGGGGGTATCCGACACCCCACGCTACGTAAATTGTTGAAAATACCCACTCCCCTTTAGTTGAAATTAGTCAAATCCATGCTATCTGCCTTTAAGGTCACCTTTAACAGACGGAATGTGTTGAGAGAAAAAGTCCTTCATTTTTTCATCGGAATTGAGTTTATGGGGTGTCGAACACTCCATTGCGCGTCCTCGCATTAGGTTTCTTCGTTCAATTGAGTGATCGTATTAGGGACAGGAAAATATTTTTTTCTCTTTATTTAAGTTTTATTGAGAAAATATTTGGATTCGAGAATATTCTACATTTTTGCAATGGATATTTTTGCATATTCAAGACTTTGAAACTGGATAATAATGCAAAGTAAAAATCTCAAGAGATTGATGCAAAAGTTATATCAATCTGTACGTATTGTAACTGTATATAATGAATATATTCAGCTGGTACATGTCCTATCCTCTTTCACAAAAACTATTGGAAGAAAAGCTTAAAATTGTAGAAACTATTCTGAAAAATGAAAGCGTATTACGAATTAAATTTATTGGATCTAAAGGTAAAGCCATCAGAATTCTTAGTTGGACAACTAAAACTATGGTTTCCTCTGTACCTTAGACAATTAGAAGCGGTATTTTTCTATCCAAATTGTATATCGATTATACTATTGATGTTTCTTTACTACAAAAATTGTTGAAAACGTGTGTGTAAGAAACATACTTTTCTTATGTGATAGCAATGAGCTGAATAATGTAATGTATTATTTAATAAATTTTTCGTCTAAAAATTTGTTCCCGTATAAAGAGAACTGTTTACACGAATCATTTAGAGAAGATATAGCATAAAAATGTTGCTAGTTTTGCTTAAGTTGCGAAATAACGAATTGGGGTGTCGCACACCCCCTTGCACGTCTTCGTGTTACTCTTCGTAGCGCGTGTCCTCCCGGATTAAAAACAAAAGGCATTTTCTTTATTTTCAAAAGCGGGTTCCAAACATTTTTATTCTTCCTGCTTGTGTATCGTTCTTATGCGCTGACAGTTACTTTCTCTTTATTAATACTAAACCATAAATAATCTGCGCTGAAGATGTAAGTAAATAAACAAGAACAGCATTTGCTTATACACGTAATATTAGACGAAAAGTAAATATTTAACATTAAGTCATGAAATAACTATGCATGTCAGTTTGCTACCTTAGTAAATAGCATGGACGGAATTATTTGCTGTTGCACAGTATTCATTGCTTAATTTTTCTCATTAAATATACTGCCACTGCTTTACTTATTTTCTAGTATTCGAAACACAGATGGAGAATATTAAAGTCGAGATTGATTCGATGTAACAAATGCTGGCATTATAATTTTAAAAGAATAAATGTTCGCTTTCTAAATGTTTGCGCTTCATGTTTACACAAGGAAAAATTTATCAATTTTGCACAGAGCATATATGAAAGTGATATTTTTGTTTTCATCATGGCGTTTAGATATCGTTCCAAGTTTGCACTAGTAAAGATGGCATCAAAAGGAATGAGATCGCGTCAAATCACAGCGATCTTTAGAGATACCACAAGTTTTCCTCTTCTATGAAAAGCAGAATCATGATACGAGTAATTTAATTCTGCCAATAGTTTTCCTTGTTACTTTTCTGTGGAAGAGTTAAAATCTCAAGAGATGTGGTGCAACCGTCTCATATAAGAGTCCTGATTGAGTATTGAAAGGGAATTAAAATTATATATGGTGCTATGGTAATGAAATTTTTATATTTAGCTTTAGGTTTCTGTCATGCAGTATTCACAAATTTAAGATATATTGGATTATCCACAATTTATAATTTTCATAAAATAACACGCATATATAGATTGCTACTTCTGATATATGCATATATAGATTGCTACTTCTGATATAT
>BGPR01000323.1:154487-186136 GCA_013235015.1 Araneus ventricosus
TTGCTACTTCTGATATATGCATATATAGATTGCTACTTCTGATATATGCAAATATAGGTTGCTACTTCTGATATATTTCTGTGACTCGACCTCTAAAAATTAATTTTTCACCATTTATTTGAACACAAAAATGTTTTATTTCATGTGGCACAAAATGCTAATTTAGACCATTTATTCAAATGCGCAAACATTTTATAGGGCCACTGATTGAAAATAGATGGCGCTTAGCAGCAGAACATTTTTTTCTACCAAAAGTGTCAATAATACCTTAAGTTTTTTAAAAAAGTGAAAGGATAAAACTTTCAATTACAACTACTGGATGAGATTAAATGTTTTTCTCTTCTTTCGAAATTCCAGTTTTCGATAACTTAAAACAGAATACATACTATTTTGAAATAATATAAATTTTGATGATGCACATATTAATAGTTTAGAGGCAAAGGTTTCCAATTAGGAATATCGAATTTAAAATAAAAAAACTAAATATCATTCATATTGTTTTGAAAAAGCGTTTTTATTCATATTTTAATGATTGATATCCTTAAACTTAAGTATGAGAAGGCAAAAGGTGCAAATTAACCAGGATCTGAATTCGGTCTATAAACGATTAATTATTAAGTAGGTTTCGAATTTCTAAGTAGATGGAGCAGGTAAATATCCCTGTGTTAAATAATAAATTGTTTCTTACATTTTTAAGAAACTGTGGTATATTTGAAATGATATGTAATGGTTTCTACTCTTGAACACGCATCAAACGTACAGATACATAACACTAACGACAGAATTGCGTCATTAAAGAAATTAGAACTTTCTGACCTAATTAAAGTGAAGTCAAATAAAACTTTCAAATGATTATCTGTTGGGCTAATAGAGAAATTCATTTTAATATTTCAATTCTTCAGTCTGCAGAAATCATTTCACTTCATGTCAAAACAGAGTATATATACTCCTTCTTAGATTCATTATTCTATTAAAATTTTCATCAACACTTTCAAACAACTTATCTTATTAACTGTAGGACTGCGCTAAAAATATACAATAGATCATTTACCAATCTACGAATCAATTCCATATTTCTCATTTTTGTTTTATAAGTGGAAACGCATGCATCCTTAAACCTTGCAATATATAATGACAAACGAAAGCCATGGTAAGATTATGCACTTAGTAACCGAAATGATAAATTATCGATGAAAATAACTCCAATAAACAATGAGATCGCGCTAAGTTAACGCTTTAATGAAACTTGTCTTCATTTATTAAGAGTTTGCTTTATCGCCACCTAGATCAGGAGCTTCCCATTATTATTTCACAAAACAAATATTTAATGCATCGACCGATCTTACCATCTCAGGGTAATCTAGAAAATATTGCTAATAATATGGGTTCAGTCCCTAGACCCTTTCCTTTCAATGCTGGGAAAGTCAAAGAACTGAGAGGCGTCGCATTAAATAACATGCTTCTAGAGATTGCTTCTGTCCTTGAAAGAGGCGCAGGTGTAGATACTCTTTCCTTTCTTTCTGTGATGCGTCCCTCTGAGTTTAGGAGGTCTCCCTTTCCGATATTATTTACGGTATTGGAAATGACCGAAGCAGTTTTCGTGGAGATGCATAAACTTCCAGTTTTATTACTGCGCGAAATTATGGACTATTCAGACATGCATTTATGTGGAAAGACAAAACGGTTTGAAGGGAAATATAAAATGCACTTCTTAAAATTTTCGGGTGAGGTTTAAAATATATTATCCCTGTCTGGGGAGGAACTGTAGAATGCAAAGAAACTGTGTCAGTAAATAAAGCGAAGTTTTATCTCATGAAGAACATACGCCTTTGTTGTATACCAACTCATAAGAATATTATGAGAAAAATGATATATATGAGTAATAATATATTACGGAATCTGCCCTTCACTATATATTTAATGAACATACAGAACTAAAAAAATAAGGCACAATAATAATGGATAATAAACATAGTTCGAATAGCATGGAATATTGTTCACCACGAGGAAAAAAAATCCCTTAATGAAATTGGTATTTTATCTGCTTACACGGTTAACGATTTTACGTTAAAAAAGAATCTTTCATTTTCCTCTTCAATAATTTTTCTTTTTTTGTGTTTATTATTATTAGTATTGAGTTTTGCTCTTCACGTAGCTTATGCGGGGAACAAAAATATGTTTTTTTTCTCAATTTGTTTAATTTTTTTTATCGTTGTATCGTCTGTATCATTGTATTATTGTTCATTTTTTTATTTTTCTTGTTCCGTCATTATTCATGCATTTTAAATACTTTTGTTTTCATGCTTTATAATGTATCATTATGAATTTGTTATTATACATCCATGCGAGCATAGAAATTTATCGAAGAAGTGTTATATTGATGCAACAAAAATTTCATGTATAGCGCTTTTCTTCATTAAGATTAGCAAATAATCCAGCAAATGCTAATTACTCACATTACAAATTAATAAGTAGATATTATATCATTACTATTAAATAAACTTTTATTTTGAAATTAACACAAAAACTACAGGGGACGAATCCTTAAATTTTGCCTTATGAAGAGAATGATAACTCATTTTTCCAAATTCTCACACCATCCAGCATCAGGAATTACACTATAAGTGAAATTTCATAAGCATCCTGTTCAGATACTAGGAGGATCCTTGATAGTATGGACATCAAAACTACAATTCTTCGATATTAAATCGAGATAATATATTTGCTACAATCAATCCTTCTGACTTCATCCGTCTTTCCCGTAGAGTGGTAGAGATTAAGCAGATGGAATTAATTGGGATATAAAGATTAAGATTGCTTTGAACATACTAATTAACTAGATTAAGATTTCTATTAATATCAATATTGCCTAGAACTCACTAAAATTAAAGTAAACTTCACAAAAGAAATTGAGACATGATAAAAAGAAAATATATGATTTTAGTCTGCAACTCCATGTTGTTATTTGTAATCAGATTTCCAAACAATGAATACTTATCATATGAAAGATTATTTTTAAGATGATTCTACAAACTTTAGAAAAAACAGAAAAGTAAATTTCTTTCATATTTACTGATTTTTTTTTACATTTTGCTTTACTTTTTCTTAGAATACACACAAGCCTATGATACATAAATGTACAATAGATTCCTTAATTCTATTCTACTCAACCGAAATACTTACGGAAGGATAAAGATAAGATTTTAGAAATCCTTTAAATCGATGAAAAGAACGAAAAATGGAGAAGTTATCAATACGACCTGCCAAAGGAAAAATTATTCGAATAATTAAACCACGATTTTTTGTGACTTCTTGCATTAACTATGTTTCAATCGAATAAAGAGAGAATAAGATTAGAGGATCTATGATTGCCGTTTTAATAATTATCTATATGTAGGACGACTGTAAGATACCTCAACAAATTTTATAACTTATCTTAGAAACAGACTGTAAGCAAAAAAATAATACATCAAAAGTTTTTTGTCATAATCAGTTCGTAGGGACCCTGTTTTTCATTCGTAACTACAAAGCTAAGAAAGGGATCACTGTTGCTAAAATAAGAGGAAAAAACTGCAAAGTTTGGAATTCTTAGTTAGTATATTAGGATAAATATTTTTGTAGAAAGTAAATATTTCCTTAAAAAATCCTAAGACACTAATAATTTGAATTTATCTTCCGAAATGGAAAAATCTGGTCTCAAATGATCCTGTGGGAACGTTTGGTTCCGTAACAAATTGCATCTTCCCATTTAAAATGGCTAGGTAGTATAATATGAATAGTTGCTGGCCCACGGAAGGGAATACACATCTTACCTTCCGATGATTTAAAAGAAAAATAAAGCACTTTCTTTCTTGAGCCACAGTCATCATTTTATGAAGTTCCCTGGCCTCTGAAAATTCTCTAAAATATCATCTCACCATAATCTAAAGATTTGAGATTTTGTAAGTTTCTTAAAAAAATACTCAGTTTAAAATTTAATTATCTGTTTTTTTTCTAATGAATATAAATTGGCAATATTTACCTTGACAGTTGTTTTTGCCTAAATTAGTCATATTTGTTAATGTTCTACACATGCTGTTAAGGTACCAACTAACCTTGTGTTACATGGAAAGTTACATTGAAAGAATTCCTAGATACAATTCATTAAAACATAATTCATTAGGCGTAATTTATTTTAAACTAGTCTCTTTTATATAGTTCTTGAAAGAACTTGATTTCAAAGTAATTACACGTAGGCATTTTTTAGAATTTTAAGTAGCTTTGTGGTGTAGCTTTTAAGTAACTTTAAATCTTATTTTGAATCAAATATTTTCCTTGATTGATTCTTTTAAGTTTATTCGCATCTAATATTAACGCATAATACAGTGCGTTAAGAAACTATAAAGCCGCTTATGTATTGGTGCAATTCTGAAGAAGAAGACATGATATGCAGATCTTTTTAGCACGTGTATTTTTAATTGATCGTGAAACACTTTCTGTATTAATTCTAACATTAAATATTAACATAAATTTTATTGAAATATTCTGATTTTTCTTAAAATTGATTAAAGTGTTGTTCAGAAATTATAAGACTACCTCAGAAAGTACCATATTATACATCACATCAGAATCATTATGAAACGCATGTATTGGTATTTCGTGAAAGCATAATCTGAGAAGCAAAAGTGCAGGTTTTGAATATGCTATCCATGCGGGGGAAAATGCAGCGGGGTAAAGAATTACTTGACTGCGAACTGAGAAAATTTTTATTTTATAAGAGTGTTGGAAAATCAGAAAGAGAAATAGCTGTATTAACCTTCGGTCGGGCGCAATATAAATACTAACACGATCGGGAGGAACTAATCTGTGAGATTAAAAGCTAAATTTTTGTTTAGGCTTAAGAAGAAGCTTATCAAACTGAACTATTCTGCCATACAAAGCTATACTTGCGTTTCTAAATATTTTTTGAATTTATTTTGTATTTATTTGCAATTTCAACTAACAAAATTCCCAGGAATTCTGGAGGGAGTTGACTTTTGTTTTCCTGTAAGGTTCCTTGGCAATACAAATGTTGTCGTTGAGACCCTGAAATAATTCTACATTTTTGAAACAACATATTGGAAATAACGACCAGTATCATTGAATTAGGGGTTGGGACACAAATATACGCTCTTTTGCAGGTATATAAAAAGAAATATTGAGAAAAAATTGGGAAATCAAAAATAAACCGTAATCAGGCGCAAATCATCTACGAGATTAACGTAGCCCTCACGTACATCAAAAGAGCATTGGAGAAAACACGACATCCTAGTGTGAGTGATAGGGAGCCAGGAAGCTACTAGATGTCCTGCATCTTTCTCGGTAAATCCGCATTTGCACACAAAATATATGGATGCTTCATCTCACAAGTTAAATGCGCTCGACGGAAGGTTAATGAAACAATCTAAACTGCCATCCATAACGTCAGAGTTAGAGAAGATCATTCAAACCAAATAAAACGATCTGGAAGAAAAAGGATTTTTACAGCACGGTACGAGAGACAACTTTTCGTACTATCAGCTAAACAACGTCTTCCGACACCTGAAATTTCGAAACGTTTCACAGAAAGAAATCTTGAAATGTCACAGTTTGGGAGAGTCTGAAATCAATTACTAATATAAAATTTATGAAAAAGAGGAAAATACCAACTTTATTCAAATATCATCGGGAATAAAGACTGAAATATGCTTAAAATATCATGTCATGGAACGATGAGTGGAAAGAAATTATTATATTTTCTATTATTATATTTTCTGATGCCTACAGATACTTTTGTTATGATTTGAGGAAGGAACCGAAAGAAGTTTTCAGTTGTGTGTGAACAATTAGAATAAGATCAGTAATGGTTTGGAGAGTCTTTGGTCATGACGGATTGTGCCTTTTACAGCGAATTTAGGGACTTACGAACTCTGCACAACATCAAGCTATACTATACGATCATCTGATACCGTTTGGGCCTTTATTAAGTGGTTCTAGAGGCTATCAGGAAAAATGGAGAACTAATATCAAATTAATATTCATACTTTTTTTGTTTTCAGACAAGTGGTTTTATAATTTGATAGCATTGAATTTTTTATTTATTTCTAATATTTTTGTTATCTTAATCAATGATAGAATTATTCAAAATTATTAAGACATAAGGTTCGTTTATAATAAATAAAGTATAATATCATATATCACGTGCTTAAATTATAATTAGAATCTTTATTAATTTGTTAATTTCCATCATCAAAATGGTTTTATAATTTCTTAACAGACTGTAGTTCTGTGCTTTTTCGTCGCTATAAATTATGAAGAAAGCTAACATTCCAAAATAAATTATAAAAAATAACCAAATAAAAGCTATAAACCTTCATGAAATAATAATATTTTGTTTTCCTGGAATTGTTGGTATCGAAATCCGAAGCTTAGTAGTTTATCCTTTAAAAGAAGAAATTTAATTGCCTTGCAGTTTTTCATCTATTCTCCAGAAATCTATTTCCTTTTGTTGCAGAGGTAGCCTCCGCCATAATAGATTTTACGAAACTGATCCATAAGATTATTTAAATATTTATGCCACGATACCATATATTTTTCCTCATATTATCGCTTCATTATTTATATTATTCATATTTATTTCAAAATTTTGAAGCAGAAGAAATTTTGGGTTTGTTCATTCAACAGACAACATGTGTCGATTATTGTTAAATGAACACATTTGTATCATAAAACTTAATATAATGTACTGACAATAAAATAAGAAGCATGGAAAGATCCAAAACACATTACGATTGGCAACATTTTTGACGTTAATATGTAACAATATTTTGATTATTTTTGTTTCGCTACAATCCATATATATATATAAAACGCTAAGGTGCGTGGCACAGAAAAGAGGTCAATTTCTCTTTTGCCGATGGCAACGATCGGTTTGTTTACAAAACAAAACCGGTGGCCTCCGCCATGTTAGGCATAACTTCATAGTCATAACCTGTTACTATATTCGTTCTGGTGTAAAATAACTTTTTCTAAAAAAATGAGTTTAAGTTGAAGAATTCATAATATTTCTTAAAGCGTAATGAAAGAAGATCAGTTAGAAATGAAGGCCATTGGCTTAGGCGAGCCAGATAACTTTTAGTTCAACGTCAAAATAGTTAAGGTCAATTAAGATAAAACCGTTTGAATTCACAAATTCATCATGAAACTTACTATTGTAAACATTGTACATTGGCTACTTTTCTGCGAAACACACTTCTACTTGGAGCGCTGAATCGCCAGTTTGGCTCAAAAAGCGTCAGGAAAATCATAGTGTGGTCTGGATCAGCTAGAATTAAGATATTTCTTTATAACAAAAGATATTTCTCCTTCATAAATTATTTATTAATCTTTTCTACGTATCAGATTATTTTATAGCCAACCTGAAATATCGCACACAATTTTCGAAGTCTAATAAAAAATTACTTGATATTATGAAGAGTGTTCTGTTTTTTTCTAGTGATAAGCTGTTGTCTAGAAAATATACTCGAGAAATTAAACTGGAAAAGAACCTGAAAGAGCAGTTCTTCCACAATATTGTAAAAGAGGTTGCAGGGTTGCAAATATTATTCGTATACATTTGTAGAAATGATTCATTTATTATTTTCTGTACAGAGAAAACAGGAGAATGCTTATTTGCAAAGACTTATGAAGGATTTTCCTGAAAATTAGTTGTCCGGAATTTAGAGATAAAAATTGTTCTGAGTTACTTGTGTATATTTGCGAGAACTTATTGATTGCATTACAGTATTTAATATCGGTGATATTCATATTTATGTTAAAATTATTGATTTGTGTGTTTCTTAACCAACATTTTCTGAGAAATGAATCAATTAAAACGAAACTAAAAATTAGATTTTTTTTGTGGGAAATATTATTCCACATTTTGATTTTTGTTCTCTATTATTTATTTAAATGTGTTTGTAGTTTATTGACACTTGGGGCATGCTGTGCCCCAATAATTGTTATGAGCTGAAACACATTAATTATGTTAACAATGTAATAATGTATAAATCATGCAAAATGTTAAAAAAGTAATATAAGTTATGTTTACTGCGTAAAATCCAATGCATTATATGAATTTCAAAGTAGAAATATGAAAATTATTTTCAATTAGGGAGACATATTTCAGCTCTTGATTCAGGCTCCGGATGAATATAATGTGGCTCTGACTCAATAAGCATGTGTTGTTCCAGGTGTAGGAGAGAAACGTTTATGGAGAACAGGTGCAGCTTCTCCGAATGGAATATGGTTGTGAGTCGTTACATGTGACTAGCTATTTCTTGCGCAAAAGTGTAATTTTGCGAATCCTCATAGTTTTGTTAATCAGTATTCTCTGTGATACCAAAATCAGTAATGTACCACACAATAACACCCCAGACTACTGGACTCGCTTCTGATAATATTTCCAAACTTTGCAGTGTTTAATAATTAGGCAGCAGGGAGAGGAGTTTGGTAAGGTCCAAGAGAGGTTACCCTTTCGGTTGGTGTTACTGTTTTCCACTTCGAGTTCGCGACTGCTTAACTAACCTTAAAGACTGGAGGGGCATTATGTTATGTATAGCGTGTGTAACCTACACATAGAGGTGTTGAAACTGCATCTAAATTACTCTGTGAGAGAGTTGGCCATGCTTCAATAATTAATTTGATATAGACTTAATTTTTTATTTGATGTTGCTAAGGATATTGCTTTTGTTGTTGTAAGTTTGATTTAATATATTTGATTAATCATAATAAAATATATTAAATGCAAAATCAACCAAATGGCAATCAAACCAAAAATTTAATATCTTTATTTAATAATTCAAAGAAAATACATTATGACCAAAATTTTAAATGGCATGCGATACTAACTTTCATTGCAGGCTAAGAAAAAATATCGAAGATCTCTTATTTTAGAGAGCAGAATTTAAAGGTTAAGTAAAAGTAATTAGGAAATAAAAGACAGATCAGAAGAAAAGAAGACAAATCTTTTATATGGTTTGCTATAAAAGCGAAAGGAGAGTTGATTGTTGGTGTAATCGATTCTTCTCTCACTTTTTACACCCATACAAATTGAAAAATTGGAAGAGAACGATAAGAAAAAGAATGAGCAGCAGACACACAAAATTGCTGATATTTTGTTCAGTCTGGCTTATAATAGATAAAGGATTTCACTAGGGGAACATCATGAAAAAACAATTTTTCATTATTTTTTTTCTTAAATTATATTTCAGTTTGTGTATGTTCCAGTCAGCTATAAATTATCTTTGCTTTCTTTAGGTTTCAAAATTACATTTGGAATTAGTATTTTGGTACTCGTCTTAAAATATCTCATCTTTCAGATAAAAAGCATAGAAACATTGAAAAGTGGAAAATAAGAGAAAATATAAAAGAAGATATATATAGACATGGTTGGCGTTACACTTATTAATAAACTTACGAACCTTGAGAAATAAGATATATGTTATCCTCAATGAGGTAAATAGGTTATTATGCATAATTATCGTATATTTATGCAGTTATTATGCATAATTATCGTATATTTATGCAGTTATTATGCATAATTTCAGCTTTGATTATGCATAATAACCGTTTACCCACATTTACCTTAACATATATATGAGAATATAGAAGAATAAGAGAATGTAACAGATTATAAGTATAGAAAAATGTAGTGTTGTGACTGGTGTTCAATTTCATGCTTTAATCCAGAAACTAGTAGGAAATGCAACGATATACTTGAATACTTGGATTTATTGTTTAATACGCAACTAGACGCACTTTTCTGTTGAACATACTTAAATATTACTTTTAGGCAAATATCTTATCATCATTGTCTTATCTACATATGAATAATAATGAATATAATAACTATGAATAAATTTCCTTCCATCGTTATCGCATAAATGCATGTAGAATAATTTTCTCGTTTTATTTTCCTTTGGATATGCATCATGAACACATTTGCATAAAGTTATGTAACGTATTATTACCCTTCAAATAAACCGAAGAAATCAAAGAATGCATCTCGCTCTTTAACACTCGAACTTTTATCCGTTAACTAATTAAAACCCTTTCCGGGAAAATCCCGTATCCTGGACAGCTCACTTGTATCGCTCCGTAAAGTAAGAATCCAGGAGAGGGCGCTTTCAGTCTGCCGGATATATCCGGTAGAATGGCCGTTCTTCTAAGCTGTTGCTTGGATAGCTCCACACCAGACAGGGTCCCCCGTATCCGGCAGAAGGGATACGAAAAATCTCTTCGCAAGGCTGGGATTTCTGGACTTTCAGTTTCGAGGCATGGCCTGAGATAAAGCCTGTTTTACGCAAGGTATGTTTCTTTTCTATACAGGACTATGAGATGAACGTAGTTTTAAACAGAATTGCGACGTTGCGTTATAGTTTTCGCAGTTTGTAATAGTTACAAAAAGTTTTAACGTCCGGCGAAAGTTTTGGAGTACAGTTGGAGCGAGGAAATGTTAGTGAATATAAATGGTGCCAAATTGTGTTTAAATTAATTAAAAATATGATTCCTGTAAAATCTTAATATTAATTTAAAATTTTAATTAAATTGGAAGTAATATGTAAATGAACGATGGAAAATCTGATTGCCATGATGATAGTATCAGTTTTGACAAGCGTGGGCGTTGTTATGCTCTCAGTTAAATATACATAAAAATAATATTTCTAATGGAATCTTTCATTGGACGTCTTCTGACAGTAGTGAATCGTTAGAAAAATTACAAAAAAATGACTTGGAACTTTCTAAGTAATAGTTGTTCGTGCATTCAGAAGTAGTTTCGAGAGAATGAAACATTGGGTTTTTAAGAAATAATAGCCGATAAATTATCGAATAAGTAAATAATAAAATTAATCATTACATATTTGAGATTATTTAGGTTATGGATTTAAAAGACAGCGTTGTTAATAAGGATTTTACGACGTATATAAAATACACCTCCAACCTCAAAAGATTTTTTTACTTTCTCTGGATAGAATTGTGAATATAATCACTATTTATACGCAATTCCGGTGATCAAGTTTAAATTATTTTGTAGAGAAGCAAAGTAATATTTATATTCTAAACTATATTAACATAGACCGCCATATTCAATGGGGTGATTGAAGCGATTTCTACCTTTTCTGAAGCAGCAGAGATAATATATGAAATGTAGAGTATGGTTGCACCTGGCATAAAATTACTCAGAAAATATCTGAGTGAATATTGATAGAAGATTTAAAATATCATGGTTGGACAAGTAGAATCAATATTTTCATCGCTTATATTTATATTCAATTTACTTATAAAAGTCTGTGTAAATGCACAATACGACGCAGATATAATTTAAAGTATACTAATTTTTGATGAAATATAACATTTTATTTGATATATGCAGAAACTAAGACACGACTAATTGAATCTGAATATTCAAGTAAGTTTTACTTTAATATTCTAATTTTTTCGCAATTTTTTGAGACTTAACACTTCATATTTTTGAACGAAAGTAGTTCAATAAATACATTTACATTTTCCTATAAATATATTTACACTTTTTTACAATTTTCTAGTTCTTAAGAAACTGCGTATCTGTGAAACCAGTCCATAATTCTGCAGAAAAATTTTAGTATGAAAAGAATGCATGCTGAATTTGGAAATATATGGAATTTATACTTATACTGAATTGTTAGTCAGATGTGAAATATTTAATACCTTTTGAATACAAAAAGGGTTGTTTGAGGAGAATTCAGTTTTCTGGGAAATTAAAAAAAATTGAAAATTCCATTTAATGACATGGCATAGAATACATTAATTTTGCATCCTACTTCATCTAACTTTAAATATGAGAAGAAGATACTTTATCAAACGTTCTAAATTTAAAGAAGTTTTGCACTTTGGTGTCCAAACATGTTTTGCTTTTATTATTCAAAAAATACAGCTCTAAAATACTTTAAATTATTTGGTTAGTAAATCAAGAAATATGGTTCTTGAGTATGCCTATTTCGTTGAGTATGCCCACATTAAAGTTATTTTTATTCTTTCATCAAAAAATTATATTATTACATAAATGAAAAAATGGGACAAAATCAATTTTAAAATACCTTCGCTTTTTATCACATGTATGAAATTATATACATTTTACTCTTTAGCTTTATTCGATAGACAAAAATCATAAGAATTGCTTTTAAATCAATTATCTTCTTACAAGCAGAATGAAAGAAGACCCGCTCCAACTGTTTTTTACAATCATTGCAACTCGTCTTCCGAACTTTATGTAAATTTTTTATAGCTGCTATCATTTGTGAAAGTTAATTCATAGTTACGCAATTTAAAGTTTGTATTACGAAAAAGTTTTAAATGCTTCAATAAATACCAGACTTCAATGCACCGTTTGGTATTAATTTCGTAGGTGTAGACCTACTTAATATGTAGTAAAGCAAATTGTATAAAAGTATTTTTGCCACTGTTACTGGTTTTTAATTCAGAAGTCCAAATATTTAACTTTCTTGCTTTAACGGTTTAGTGTTCTGAATCAATACCACTTCTAGTCTCAGGAGAATGCTTGCGAAACAAATGCTTCATTTCTAAAAATAGATGTTTAGATTAAACCTATGAGATCATTCAAATTTTGCAAAAAATATATGAAAATATAAGAAATCAGATTATGCTTCGAATCAAAGATATCTGAATACAATACATGGAATGATTTGCCTTATGTTATTCATTACATTTTTTCAGCTATAATTCGTAAAGTTAAGAAAATAATCTTTTTGGACCGATTATTCGTTTTTGTAAGGCTAACAGTCATATATAAGTTTAAATTGTAATGATTTAACATAACTGAGAACTTGCCAATAACTTCTATTAAAAATACTCGGCATAAATATATCTATAAAAATTTGTTAAATTTTTAATTGGTCCCACAGTACTTGTGTACAGCATCTTTCGAAGTATGGGCGAAAGCATAATGTCTTAGAAATTTCCCACAAGTTGATGTTCATTAAGGTCACTTGATATATAATAATAACTATAAAAGGGAAACGTAAAATTATTCTGAATTCTTTAACGTCAATATTTTCCATTAAAACATTGTTACGATAAGTGTACTTAAATATCATAATCGTCCAGTGGAAAATTATTCAAATGGCTATTATTCGAGACGTCGCGTCGCTTGTCGTTCGAAAATGTTCGTATATTACCGCTAATATTTCATAATATTCTGTATGTTTCAGATGGTAATAAACTCAAAATGTTATCAGAAAGTAAGGAATAAAAGTGTTGTAGACTCTTCACTGATGGCTAGCGTAGGAATATTACAAATAGGGAACAAAAATTGACATCTCATGTTTGATTTAATGCAACTATGTTCGTAGTGACTTTTTATTTTCTTGTATACTAAATAACGTTTTTGTAAATTTCAAAACATCCGCGTGAGATTTTAAAGAAATTCAACGTGTTAGATTTCCATACATGGAAGGCAAATATTTTAGTTATATGTGTCTGTAAATCCGTTTATGTAAATACAATAAACTATAAAGTAATGACAGCTATAATTGAAAATCGTGTCATCCTTTCTCCAAAACTATAGATCTGTATCAAATTTGTAAAATAAAAAATCATCAAACTCAAGAGTTACTTTTCTTCACATTTGATTTTCTCCCCTATGAAAATAAACGATAAATGGCAATATTTATAAAGTTTTTTTATATATGAAATATCATAAGAAATACGAATTTAACTTATGAGTGCCTTATTCCTATTGAAACCTAAGCAGTATGAACTGGAAAAGATCACAATAGTCTCCAGAAACCCAAAAAGCATTTCTAACATTATATTTAAAGCATTCTAAGAGAATATTAAACTATTCTAAGAGAATATTATATATTCATTGAAAGTTATGTAATTCTTTTCGTAAGAAAGTAACAAATTAACTTTGAATGCAAAGGGTAGAACAAAGCATATTGATATTTGGTTGTTATGGCTTTGCAAAATGCAAAAGAGTTAATCATTTTAGTCACGTTTCCCGTTTCCTCTTCAGCAATTTATCGTAAAATCAATACGAAAGTTCAACCAAAGCTTGATTAGTTTTTCAGAAAAAGCATAACTATTAGTTTAAGCTCGAAATAAACGACTTAGAGCATACCGGAATAGAATGGCTGGAATATAGTTTTGAATTTATTCATTTGTAATTTATAATAAATTATTAAATTTCTAAAAATAAATATATTTGACTGACAAAGAGTAATTTAGTACTTCTATTTTATTGCTGGTTCAAGCATTATTGTTTGTTATTATTTTTTTTCTTGTCTTCTTCACCCACGGTATAAAATGTCTTCAGCTGCTTGTGTTGTCGAGTTCTCTTTGCAATGAAAGTTCAGAGTTAATGGATATAAAAAATAATTATTATAACTAATAAAATAATTTAAGTAAATAACAATTTAATAAAATAACAAAAGTATTTATCATGATTATAATAAAAATATTGGCATTGACTTAATTATATATTATAACAAATATGTACTCGCAAATTTTTTTGAAGTAACTGATATGACGCTAATATTTCAGTTTTATAATGTCAGGGAATTTATGAGGGAAAATCAACTTTAATGTTGATAGTAATGTTCTCAGATGAATTTCAGTCACTTCAACTACGCACCACATAAAATTTCTAAGTACCTGCCTTGAGTGAATACCTACTGCACTTTTCAACCTGAGGATAACAAATATGAACACAGGCAAGGCAGCCACCAGTTCCAAAACTGCTTATAAATGATCAGCTGACTCTTCACCCACCAAAATACTGCATGTTAACTTAAACTTTAGTCTCAGACATTGCGCGGTTAGTTGTTACAATACTCCCAACCAAATACTGCTATTTTAAGTAACATGATATTATTTCTGTTGTAATAATCCTATAACAGTTTGGCGTTTAATACTTAAGTGTTTTGAACTTATTTGTTCTTACATTATTTCCTAGACTCATATATATGTGATTCTGTGCATATGTGTGTGTACACGTGCGTATTTCGATGAATATCTCTGCATCTTTTTAATGAATACTATGATTCATTTTTATAATAGAATAGTTTATATTCAGAATTATATATTTGATATTTCAGTATTCACCAAATACATCAAATGATCATTATAAAGAGAGCAGATTTCTAAAAAAAAGATTTTTGAATCATTTACCTTGGCAGCACAGCATTAGGAAGATTATTGTAGTGGAAATTAGAAGTGTTGAAGAACAACAAATGTTATCTTATTTATGCAAATTAAAAACACAAAGTAGAGCGACAATACAATTCGTATCGAACTATTTTTCTCCTAAAT
Organism: Araneus ventricosus; assembly: GCA_013235015.1. Classification (NCBI taxonomy): domain Eukaryota; kingdom Metazoa; phylum Arthropoda; class Arachnida; order Araneae; family Araneidae; genus Araneus; species Araneus ventricosus. The sequence continues at coordinate 169,833 of BGPR01000323.1, forward strand.
TTAGTCTTCTCATGCAAGAACTTTTGTGTTTAATTCCTTTTAACAATTATTTTTCTCTGAGTAGTGCTCTTTTTATAAATTTAAGCCATTAGATAAATGCATTCAATTCTCTTTCTAAAGATGACATTCAGTTACCACAACTATTTTTCGAGATTTATATGGTTTAGCTTTCTTCTACATCAATTGGAAATAAAAACTTGTTCTCAATAAGACGACAAACTTTCTATTTTAATCTTATATTTATACTTCTAACTTTAATTGTAAGTTTAGAATTAACTGTTTAAATCGTCTTTATTCGTTTATTTTGCATTCAAACATTTCATTAAAATATTGGGAAAAAAACCATTCATTCTTTTATGTATTTTACTTGATTTTTTGATAATAGGTTTTAGAAATTGGTTGCCTTGGTTCTATAATTTTTTGCCTTCATTTCTCCAAACATTTCACTCTTTACATGCTCTATATGTTCTAACGGATTTATTTTAATTAGATTAACCTCCCGTCATGAAGTTATTTATTGGTTAATTTGGAACTTATATCGTAATTTTGAACTATTTGAAAGCAGAATAATCTCCTTAAAATTTATTGTATTTCATTGATGATAATAGTGCTTTAGTACACGACGTGAATTTGCAACTCCAATGATAAATATGGGTTTTGTTTTCCTAAAAAAATCACAGTTTCATGTTCTGTTTTGAAATCCTCCATTCGTGACAAGAATAGATCTTTAACTCTTTATTTGCATCTGCTGCATTAATTTTCAGATGTTGCATTAATGATAAGATTAAAAACACTAAAAAAATGCTTCCATATTTTGAATAAATGTATCCCTTTGGGATAGATTTACCAAACCTTCGACCCTCGTAAGTTTACCTGTTCTTATCTCTCCTCAACCAATAAATTGCAATCACACATGCATTGATACAATAGAAGAGGAATATATATATATATATAAGATGATCAACGGACAGAAAATGAATTAGTACAGCATGCGTAAAAACTTACACAGACGTATAATTTTCTGGCATTGCCTTTTTATTTCAAGAAAAGAAAGAATTAAGCATAATAAATAGTAAAAAAGTAAATAGTGTTTAAGATGCCAGTGTATGAATACGCACTGTAAACAACCAAGGAATAATTTAAAAATAAAGTAATTTCGCATAATTCTCCCCAACATTTTCATTTCAAGAAGGCCACTGTATCACAAACGGTGATCTAGAAACTACCCCAGAAAAGGAAAAATCAATTCAAATATGTTTCTTTGGGCTTAGATTTAATGATGCAGTAGCAAGGTGTGAATGATACCGATGAAATAGCATTTTCTAGGAATTCTCTGGAGCAATAATAATCTGCATAAACCTTGAACCATCCATGAAGTGAATTGCTGCTCTGATCAGTCAGTGTATTCTTGATCCCAGTTTTAACGTGACAGGTACCAGTAATAGTCTGACGTGCATCCGGTCATCTGCAAACAATTTGCTGGGATAGAACACTTCCTCTAAACATTACAGAGGCTGAAGCAACCAGACGTATTGCACGCTGCTTGTCAAAACTTGACAGGCAGCGTGCAAGATTCCTCCGTGTGGAGCCGGAATGTGGTCGTACTGAGACGATGAAGCCACTCGCTGTCTCATCGCGACATATCTGTACTTTGATACTGGCTCCGCAGTGAAAGATGACAGATTTCTACTAATTATTGTTGATCCCCTTTAAGGGATCTTGTTACACCCCATTTGTATGATACATTCTGTTTAGTATCATAGCAATAGATATTGTTTTAAGTATTTTACATTTGTTTATTCGGTATTCAGACATAGTCTATAAATTGCAGGTACAGGGTTTGCGCAAAAAAGCGGCTTTAAAGTTAGCTTGAGAAATGAAGCAGTAAAAAACAGTATATTAAACGCCTGTCATTAAAAGACAGAAAACGTGTTTATTCAGTGTACAGTTTAGTTTTGTTGTTTTAACTCCAATGCAATTTTTTAAATTAATTAAGTTCTGGAAATCGATTTTTGTTGTTAATCATTAAGTCTTGAAACTGAAAGCAGGTTTATTTTTTGTATTATCTCTGAATAGATCGCTCATTACTTCTGTGATAGATTTTGCTTTTTGGCTGGAAATTTAAATTCGTTGAGTGCAAATTCTGTCTTGTTATTGTTATCTTTAAAAAAAGCAATTAATTTCTTTCGTGCCATAAAGACCCAATTTCGTACCTAGTTTATATAATCCATGGCAGTAGTGAAGGCGCACTTAGAAATTTTTCAATGTTTGGCTATGAAAATGCATGAATTATCTGTGGACTACATTTCGACTTCTTTGAATAATGTAAAGTATAATTTTGTCCTTTTGTTATTTTCAGTAAGGTTTTACTATTCGTATTCATTATGTTACATATTGTAACCAGTGATAAGTGTCTCACAAAGTATCAAAAAGGGATAAAAATAAAAGGAGAAAAGTAAGTGAAATAGTCTTAAGTGTGTTTAAAAAATAGTTTGCCGTTGAAATGGAAAGATTGCCATTTACCGATAATTTTTAAAGGAACATTTTGCACTGTTCTGCCATTTTACTCATGACTGAAGTGTATATTTTGTAAGTAAAATCTAGTAATCGCATTTTAGTTATTTGTGAATCGCTGACTGAAAACAACAAACACTTGTAAGGAATATCATCTCTCACTTTCCAAGCATAGCGCATATTCATAGTGCAGTTTAAGATTCAGCGCTTTATTGTTACGTGTTTAGAGCATCTTATCTGAGTCATAAAAAATAAATATGAACAAACTCATTAACTAATTTTTTGAAGTTTATTTTACATGCAGTAGAAAATATGCTTGCAATATTTAAGGTATCCGAACACGTTCGGAGCACTTTTTTCTTAAATTGTGAAATAGAAACACCAAAATATGTTTTTTAGATTGGAATTTAATAAAGATTAATATTAGCGTATGATTTTTGAGTATAAATTATTACAAATTTACAAAATTCTTGAATTTCTGCTGCTTATTAGAGAAATTCCCCAAAACTTCAAACATGCTACAGGTCAAACTTTTGTAAAAATTTAAATAAAACTAATACTAAAATAAACTACATACTATGGACTAGTGCTTGTACAAGAATCTTAACATTCTTTGGATAAATAAAAATTTTAGAGCTAATCGAACAATCATTATAAGATTTTCAGCAAATTTTCTATGTCATTTTTCAAATAAAAGACCATAATTTAAAAAATATTGTTACAATATACATTATTCTAGTACAATCACTAGACACACATTTGAAGAAAGTGTTCACAAAATTTCAGAACAATCGAATGATAATATCTTGAGTTATCATGTTTGAAGTTTGAAAAATATGCATAAAATCTAATTTTGAGAAAAATCAAATTTTAGTTTTTCCACGCGCTCAAATTAAGTATCTAAACGTTAAAAAAATTTCCTAAAAATATACTGACGTTATATTAGCTTGCAAAAAAGCAGTTTAAAAGAATTTTTGACAGGTTTCTGTCCCTTTAAATGACAACTTTCGGCTAATTAAACGTCCACTTCCGGTTTTCGGTTTGTTATAAAACAATTAATATCTCATCTTGTAATTAACGTACCGACAAAAGTAAATATGTTTTAGAAAGGTAAATGAATGAACTATCGAAAACATCAAAAATTAAAAAATTGGAATTTTGGACGAAAATCGACTTTCGAACGTGTTCGGATACCTATCTCTTACTAAAGTCTGCTGATATACAAAATGAAATTTGTTATATTTTGTATACTTAAACCACATCACTTTTTTCCCTCTTAAGTTCTAATTAAAAATTATTGAAATCCAATGGGAATATTTATGACCAGATAAATAATATTATCACACATCATTTAAAAAATTATGTCTAATATTTTGCAGGCCAGAAAATGTTTCGTTCTTTTATCGTGAAAAACAGTTGTTTAAAACAAGTAAGCATAATTTACCCACCACTGTACTCCATGCCTCAGCAGAGTAGATAATCAATGGTCAACATTTCAAATATGCTTTCTGATAGAAAATAATATAATTGAGTATCTACAAGCACGCACACCTCACTCTTCTTTATAACACAGAATTCTCTTACCACTAGATTGTGAGTTTCAACAGGCTGTTGAGTTTCATCAGTTGTAAATTCCCAAATCCTCGAATCAATCAGCAAAACTCCCTCTTTTGTTTCCTCTGTAGGTTCAGTTTAGTGAATTGCGTTATAGGAGAGCACAATTCCTTTCTACAAATTAAAAGAATAATGAAATAAAAATTTCGAGGAATTTCTCTTGAGGTTGTTTTTCAATGCTAGTCGCATCACGCATTGCATGGAAGAACTATATGTGCGTAATTTCTACAAAAAATCCGCTTGAAATAAATTTTCAATTATTCGAAGTTCTGATTTTGAGAATTTGAATCACTTTATGGAAGACCACTTAACCTTTTGGTGGAAGGAGAATAAACTCGCAAATAAAGCTTTAAAAGACAGCAGAATGGTCTTCCACTTTTTAAGTAGTTGTAACTTAACATGCAGGGTTCTTTGGGTTTTTTTCTTATTTTTTGCATCATTAGAAATAAATCTAGAGACCTCGTATGAAATAATGCAACGAGTAAAAAGGGAAAAATTGTCTATAGGGTGATTAGATGCTAGGCAAATAAGGTCCATGCAATATGTAAATCTTAATGGTTTAGGGCACTGTATTTGTTCGAGTTCGCCTGCAGACGAAAGCATGCTTAACCCTTTGCGGACAGGTAACTTTTTAGAAAACTGAGATCAGGTGGCGCACTTTATGCGCCATCTAGTTTCTTCCAACTATACGCTTGTTTAATTACACATAACTCAAGTTTTTTATGGTATAATAAGATTACAGGTTGAATGGAAGGGTGATACAAACATTGTTTTCGAGTTTGAGTCTCTATATTCTTCGTGAACTGGATTGTTCTCCGAGACAGTCTCGGAAACAATTTTTAGGTGGCTTTACTCGGTCACATCTCCATCGGGATATAATGCATCAGATTCGTCTCCAGCTGCTATTTTCTTGCTTGATTCTTCAAAAATGACCGAATATTGATCTGTAAGGATAATTTACCGCCGTTTCGTGATAGTCAGGCTTGGTCATGGAGAGCATTTCATGCACTTTCAAGTCCGATCATGACAGATTCATTGCCAGTGGAAACTATCAGAACAAGTTGGAGGAATGTTAATATGAGGTTAGACGGGTGGAGAGCTGTCTACCTTCGATAGTTTTTATTGAGCTTATGATAAATACCCACTGGCACACTCTATAAGAAGTACCTGCCCGCAAGGGGTTAAAGATATTTTGGGATTACGCAAGAGTATAGCATCGAACTGAGACGCTAATCCAACAACTTAATTTATTATAATTTTGTTAACTGTAATTGCTAGATTACCTGAGATTCTTAGCACTTACCACAAATATCAAGGTTAAAAATAATATAACTTGGCGAAGATTTTGCATGAATGTTGCAAAGTATGATATAATGATGATAGTTTAACATTAGATGACTGTTCTGTGTAGATTGATTAGTGGCCATTAGGGCGGGCCGAAAAAGTCGAAGTTTCTTAGATCTTTTTGCGGTAGTGCGGAAAAGTCACGAAATCCCATCATTAAAAAGTGTGCGAAATTTTTAACTACGAATTGATATCTTCTGTCGCCTCAATGGGCAGAAAGTTGTGAAAATTGGACTAAAAATGGTCAAAATTCAAAAAACCACAGATTTTGTTGCTCGGTTTGCGGTAGTGCTTAACAGTTACTATTTATTAACAACAACAACTTTACAAAATTTTAAAATTATAAGTTAATATCTTCTGCCGCCTGAACGGCAGTGAATTTTGGAAATTTAAGGCGAATTTTTAAATAAATACTGTGAATAGAAACTTGATTCAACTGATAAACTGTTCAACTGTAGCTCTGATAAATCCGTCCCTGTTCTGCGGTCCAACTCGTTTACTGTAGGCTTCAGCGAAGAGTTTCACAATTCGCTCAACTGCTTTCGTGTGTGAAGGAAATTTAACAAAATCCCAGCCGTCCATTGGCACATCGTGATGTATCATCTTCAGAAGTTCATGATAGCTGATATGTCTGAGAACTGTAGACGGTGTGACATTACAAGCTTGCCAGTCAATGAGATCTACGTAATCTGCATCTCCAAAGTTAACAGCCGGAATAACGAATCAACGAACACACTTTCCTTTTGGGCTAATTTCAGAATTTATGAATATGTAACCAATGCAATATTGGATGATTTTAGCAACCTTATTTTTCGGGGATGTGACCGCAGAGTCGTGAACGCTGGAGTGTTTAATGGTGTAATTCGCAGCTTTAATTGAAACTTCATCGACCAATCCAATGGATTATCTCCCTACTTAATTTCAACGAGTTTCCATTACGACACCTATTTGAGCGCAAGTCTTCTGTCCCTCGTCTTACACCGGAGACATTGGACGAAACCTGAAAGCATGCGAGAAGCTGCCACTTGTTGCTTTTAATAGTATTGAAAGTGACTTGCCATGCATTGATCCCACCAACCTAAGTTTTGATCAGAAATACTTATTAGACATTTGCACAGCCATTAGTTCTGGCGTTGGTTCTTCAGATTCAGCGAAGCGTCAACCGGGCGCGTTGAATTTGGCCCGCTGGCTAACTAACAACTGCAAAATGAAATTTGATGCTTTATATATCAACATAAAACCCATAAAATGAGTTAATAACTTTGGTTGTATTCATTCTAAGAGTTTACGCACCCTCATGGTTCCGAATTGAGGTTCATCATTCCATAAAGGATGTTGCTAGGTACTTGTGGCATTTCATTAGCTCATCTCGATATTTGCCTTAGAAGTTAATATAATTGAACCAGTTATTTCTCGCAACGCTTACTTTGAGGCTCCAAAAAACATGCTTTTGGCTATGTTAACTGATGAGAGATGCCGTATTAGAACCCTTGCAGCTCGGCAAATTATCAAGGCAGGGGAAATTAGCCCAGATAGTAATTGTGTTCGTAGATTCGTTATTCCTGCTGTTAACATTCGAACTGCAGACAACGTAGATCCCATTGACTGGCAAGCTTGTAATGTCACACCGCCTACATTTCTCAGACATATCAGTTCTCATGAACTTCAGAAGATGATACAGGACAATGTGCCAATGAATGGCTGGGCATTTATTAAATTTCCTTCACACACACACAAGTAGTTGAGCGAATTGTGAAACTCGACACTGAAGCCTCCAAAAAGAAAGTTGGACCGCAAATCAGGGATGGATTTATCAGAACTACACTAGAATCCAGAAAACAAATATCGCAATTTGAATCCAAAGAAGATTACAAAAAATAGTGCTTTTGGAATTTTGTATGTTTCAAAGGTTGAATCAAGTTTCTATTCGCATTATAATGATATGAGTGAAAAGTGTATTTGTTTAAAAATTCGCCTTAAATTTCCAAAATTCACTGCCGTTCAGGCGGCAGAAGTTATTAACCTATAATTTAAAATTTTATAAATGTGTTGTTGTTAATAAATAGCAACTGTAAGCACTACCACAAACCGAGCAACAAAATCTGTGGTTTTTATTAATTTTTGAATTTTGACCATTTTTAGTCCAATTTTCACAGCTTTCTGCCCTTTGAGGCTATCAATTCAGAGTTATAAGATTTCGCACACTTTTTAATGATGGGAGTTCGCAACTTTTTTCCGCGCTACCACAGAAAGATCTAAAATACTTCGACTTTTTCGGCCCGCCCTAGTGGCCATACTAGAATCAGTTACATATGTTTGTGACCGCAAAACTCTTCTATTTACCCCAACTGTGAAACCGTCAGGGGCTCATTGCGTCATATCCTGTCTTGTATGGGTCAGAATCTTATTTGCACAAACACAAATCAATGGTATTGGACTTTTTGAGGGTAAGGGATTTGTCGTAGTCTAGTTTTGTTTGGACCTCGAGCAACTGGCAACAATAAGAACAGATAATTATTACAAGCCTCAAAATAGGAACATTTTTTTATATTTCAACTTTCGATTTAATAGCAGGTAACTTGGCTAGTAATCTTTTAAAACTATTGAATCAGAGCGAGAGTTTCAAGTAAGTGCATGCATAAACTAAATGCATGCAGTAAAATAGATATTTTTTACTGCAAATAATAAATGACCTTATAAACAGCTGGTGAAATTAAAATCTTGATTGGAACATTGAATTTCATATTAAATGAAAAAAATAAATTAAGCTAATGATACATGAAAAGAAATTAATTAGCAACTAATTGAAAATATTAGAATCCAAGTACTAGTAAATATTTATTTAGAATATTCGCGCAATTACGTCAATTATAATACACGTCGTAAGATTACTCTGATGGAATGTTAGTTTACTCATCCTATAAGCCAACAGAATCCTGAAAACTTACTACTCTGTAACGGTAATCAAGCAGGCCACGCTAAGTCTTTTAGATGATTCACTGCGCAACACGTCAACTCACCAGAGCTTAATAGCTTTCCACTGTTGCGACAAATGCGATTACTTAATCATTTTGACAGAATACTTAGCACTATCAACCCAATTCATGTCTTTAGATAGATGCGTGTTAGTGCACCATTTCGCATCGTCGCGACGAGTTTCACGGTAGCAAACATTTCAGCTTCCTGTTTAAGTGAATAGAATAGTAGTGTAAGCACTTTGGAAGCCGAAAGCATGGGCCAAACAAACAAAAATATAGACAATCGAATTTTCCAATATTTGGGATCCACTGTAACTGTACTTCGAGTCAGGAAGAGAATATAATAAATGTTAAACCCAATGTACACAATGCCTCCGAGTTATTTAATTATTTTCTTCTATAAACACATTTGCGAAACTGGGAGCACAGAAAAAAAATAAGAAAAATCGATTGGATGGAAGTGTCTTTGGGTATTTAAGTTCTCATAGTTCTCGAAGAACTATCGAGTGCTTGAGAAAAAAAAGTAGGATGTCTCGTATGATAATTGGACGGATGTATTTGCTCGTATTTAAATATTTATTTCGGCTCTTCGAAGTCTTCAAATTCTTTTACTTCGCCAAGATATAAGCTAATTTGAATTCTTTTATTTAAACAAATTAGAGTACCACACATTCCCGAAGAATTTGTCGAAAATCGAAGAATTGGTGCTTCAAACCATTTCAACTTTATTGTTCCTCTTTCAAAACAAATAACATTCTTTGAAAGTATTTAAATGGAAATGGCGTATTCAAGAGGATATTTGTAAATAAACATTAAGTTTTGTCAAGAAATTCATGGCTGTAGAAGTAACTAAATTCTGTAGAATTGAAGAGCAGTCTCAGTGGTACTAATTATATCCAAATAGTAACATAATTATGCAGTCCTTCTTATTTAAACACATTGGAAATCCATTAATGCAATTTAATTCAATAAAATAATATTTTGTTTCTTGATGCACTTTTTTGCTAGGTGCTTCAAATGGAAGAAAGTAAAGATGTAACGTACGAAAGATCGTTTCCCTAGGAAATTATAGTTAAGTAGCTTAAATGATCAGTTACCTTTTGAATCTAATTATTAAACTGATTTTAACATGATTATTATTTTTGTATGGAAAAGAGATAACCCGCCTTAAGTGAAAAACTTTTCTAAATTTCTAGATTTATTTTGATCTTACTTTAGACCAGAAAATTTTTTAATGTTGCATAGTGGTTTCATTTGGTTAACCCATATTTTACCACATTAAGAAAGAATTAATATTTTTCCAAAAAAAATTCTATCGCAGGCTAATGAGACATCAAGCAAAAGTATAGAGTTAAAAAACTTAAGAAAACTTTATCGTTTGTCTTTTTGAGGGCTGTCCTATATATAGGACAATGGTACAATCTACTACTACATGCTTTGCTGTCAAGAATATTGGTTTACATGAAATGGTAATAAACATTCAAAGCAAAGTCCTAAACTACATTTTTGGCAAATAGTTATGGGTTTTCTTGTACAGTTTTTAAGCTGTCATTGGCATCGTTTTCCATTTACTTGAAGGGGTTCAGTTTGGAATTTGAAGTAATCTGGATTTTTTTTTCGAATGCCCAAACTCCTTCTTGCAACATTGCGAGGTGCACACAATCCCAAGTAAGCTTTTGTAAAGTGTCGAAGAAATTCGAGGAGTTCAACTTGTTCTGGGGGAAAAGTTTTTAATGTTTCTAAACCAGTGCAACCAGTGATGTCTCAAATGCAATTTTTTAATAATGGTCAATACCACTTTTTTCTTGCATGGATGAAAAATATGTTTTTTTGAGATTGTCCATCAAATCTACACCATTTTTGTACAAATTATACGAAACAACACACAATGGTATGTCTACAATCTGCTTTCCACCCTTCATTCTACTTTTTTAAAGCCTCTTTTGTCGACAAAATTGGTGATCAATGAGACAACTCTATTGTCAATCCATCGAACAGCTGCAATTTTATTAAAGGGCATTTTGTTATTCTATTTTCCTTAACTGTTCCCGCAGCAAAGAAACGCTTGCTTCTGAGAGACCAAAAAGATCACACGACGTAAAAATGTTATCCTTATAAATTTTGTGGTTTGCAGGAGTTTCAACAAAAGACAGCCAATTTTCAACGACTGGCTGGGATAATGATTTCTTTTCATAGGCATGCCACATTTGTTTTCTATAATTGCTTTACTGCCTGATATGGTATAATACGAGAGGGATATACATCGAAAGATGAGAGTATCCTTAGATTGTATCCAAATTTTACGGGTTTTTCTTTCATGTAAAATTTTCATCCATGTCTTCCAAAATAACGGACTATTCTTTCATCATTACTTAAATTTTCAGAAAACACACCAAACTGTTAAAAACCTTTATTCAACAATTTCTAATTTGGACGTACTTTCTAATAGCATTCTGAATCAATAGCAGTGTTGTCATTAAAGTATAAATGATTCTTGATATCTAAGTATCGCTTTCTTGACATTGTTTGACTAACAAGAAGCGTTGTTCCAGTATCAGAATCATTTCCCCAGTACATTTTTTCTCTGCGTAAAATGTAACATCCGCTATAACAAATAATTCCCAAAACTTGTTAAAGTTCATCGAATTTTAGACAAAAATCGTGAATATTTTTATGTCAAGCATGCTCGTTACCATCTACCATAGCTGGACAATCACATTTTCAGCCATCATCTCGAGAAGTTTCATGGTGATTTTCCTGAAATCATATCCGTAAAATAATTAGGAGCTGATTAACATTTTGGTGCACAATTAGTCCATGTAGGTGTTTAAACATATTCAACAGCATCTTTTTTCCTATAGAATTTCAGTTGTTCCATCTGCTTCTTCTTGAATCTTTTCGACAAAAGCAACATGACCATGTTCAATGCTGCTGCAGGCATCATCAACTTTTTAATCATCAGTGACAATTTCTGGAACATGTGGTGATATTATAATTTAAAAATCACTATCATTGTATTCATCGGCCAATGGCCTTAAATACTCAAAAGCTTCTTCTGTTAAAAATCTCCGACTCATTTCCAATGCTGTTCTGGAAGGAGCGTATGTGAAATCAGATCACACCTCGAACAGTAGTATTCTTTTCCCTACAAAAGCACATGAAAAAGCTACGTCAGCACGTGACCAAAACTCTTGACCAAAGAAACAGAACAAATATATTACTCAAGACACACCTACAGGTTCATGTTCCAAGCAAACTAGATGCTATTGAGTTTTGCAATAAGTAAAACATAAATATTCTAATCCCTTTTCCCGAAATTTCAAACGCCTTTGTATGGGTGTGCATAGTAGGGGATTTTACTATCGTCCTATATATAGGACGGCACATAAAACCTTTGTAAAATCAGTTTGAATATAGCTTTTTGTTTCCAAATTTTACTCAGAAATAACATATAAGACATGCCATGAATAAATTTGAAAAAAGAAATTGTATTTTTTTCTCATAATTATTTAAAAGAAAAATATAATTCTTGTCAAATAAAATAGCAAAAATTAGCCAAATTCAAAATTCTTAAAAAATTTAAAAATGATCAAAATTGAACTTAAAAAGATAATAAACAGCACTTATCAATCTTAAAATATACTTCAGAAGCGGAATATAAATTACAAATGCGATATTGGCTATGAAAATTCGACAAATATGAGCTGTCCTATATATAGGACGATGGTAAAATACGGGTTAGCGCCACATTTGATCGTGGGCGAATATGTGTCTTGAAAAATCTCGATAATAATAAAAATGATAATAAATTTACCTCATATAAATGTAATTAAGTTCAGAATTTCAAAGAATGCAAGTAAAAGAGAATATGTACTGCATATTTGAATAACACGTAAATATAACAACGATCATTTCTTGAAATATTCTCTTTTATCGTGGTGCATTTTGTTCATAAGCCAGTAAATAACCTGCGAGAAGATTTTGGTTTGGGAAAGATCATTGATGTGCCGCATCTTGCACATCCAATTACTTAGAAAAATGAAGTTTTTTGAGAGGTCGAAAGGCACAAAAATCGGACATAGTGAGATCCAGTCTCAATGGAATTAGATTCAAAATTTCAATGACTTATGGTTGAAAGGGTGTGTATTCTGGCGTGTGGGCATAAATTACCATACGATAATACAGCCTTTTGGATTAATAGGCTTCTGCATTTGGTATGAAATGATGTTTTAAGCTTGTTGGACAGGAAATCACTCTATCTGACACTGGTGAGCATCATCTCCGCTCCTGGTAATCCCCCAGTAATGGTTTCGATTGTTCTCAAAAAATTGCAGACATAACGTTTACTGTAAGGGGTTGAGTCTTCCATTTTTTTTCGTTACCAAACATGAGATTTTCTGTTCCATGCTTAACCTTAATATTTAGATCGCTAAGTATTGGACCCAAGTTTCTTCACATGTAAAAATAAGTTAATTTTAGCATGGTAGCGGTCGAGTAAGCGTTAACAAATGCAATACGATTGCAATCATGTCTGCTCTAAGAAACCTGGACTCTTATTTCTCGCTTATTTCATGGAAGCCATGCTCTTCAGTAATGATATGGTTAGTTCGCATGAAACTGATCCGCAGAGCGAACTCAACTTCGTCGATCCTGACTCAGGGGTTTTCCTGTATAATGTATCGTGTTTGCTGAATCATTGTACCCGTTTGTCGTTTGAGGACCATCCTGCTCCCTCGTCTTGTTTTACACTTTCAAACCGTATCGGAGGTTTTCTATCCGCATTGTAGCAATTATTCAGTCACATTTAAAAATGCAAAAATACAATGTAATATGGATAAGGGCTGTAATCTCATTGGGAGATTATAATGATTTTGCTAATTGGATGGGAAATGTATGCCGAATAATCAAAGCAAGCAAATCTATTCTAAAACATTATTGAAACTGAAATTCTTCTAATGCGTAATAATGTTTGACCACATCTAAACAGGGTTGCCTTCCAACACATCCTTGATAAAAGAAGAGAGAAGGTAAATTCCAGCTTCTGCATTTCAGCTGAACTATAACGAGCACATCTGTGATTACTTTGACCGAGACGTTACAGTCCTGTATTTTCTTATCTCTTTGCGACGCAGTGGTCCTGTACATGGCACACCTAACTTCACTCGCTTCTCAAACCGTTAAATTCAACTAAAAATGGAAAATAATAGGTTTAGGATTCAATTTTAACTTTCTTTTTAAATAATAGATGGCAACACAGATCAACTCGATCCATAATTTTGAGCTATGACACGCTATTTAAAACCCTATTTTTCTAGGAGTTTTGACGAATTTTTTTTTATGGTACAAAAAAAATTGCTGGAAGAAATTTGTACGTTATTTTGTTGGCTGTAGTTTAGACTATTTATTCTATATATTTTTTTAATTTTTAAAAGAGAAAGCATACGTATAATGGTCGAATAAAATTAGGTGATCCATGAGCTGCACCACTGCGCCGATAACGCTATCATGTTACGCGGCAAGACACCATGACGGAAAGAGAAAATCTGTGTCTTCGCTTCCTGTTTTTCTCTTTTTTCGGGAAAAATGAAATCAATACAAAGAATATTGTGGGGGAGGGTTAGAATTTTTGGAAATGACTGACCCTTACTCTGGGTCTCTGGCGTTCTGTGGGTTTTCTATCAGTATCTCTGGTCATCTTTACTTAGAGCTGCACGAATTGCTGTAGATATTTTTATATATATATATATATATATATATATATATATATATATATATATATATATATATATATATATATATATGGTTAGATTTTATTGTAAATTAATTGTATTGGAAATGGCGCGGAGAGGTGTAATAAGTCTTTTCGAAATACAGATGTGACGTGGTGTGTTGGTTTGTGCTTTTTCCAAGAAGGTGCGACGTGGTTTGAAAAATATCATTAAGATAAAAAAATAGATAACTGTACATATTTATCTCATTTACTCATCATATATAAACAAGATTTTTTTTTCTTATATGTATGTATATAGAACTGTAAATATTTACTCATCATATATAAGCAAGACTTTCTTTCTTTTTTTTCTTTTTCTTATATATATATAAATAGAACTGAAAATATTTATCCATTTACTCATCATACATAACCAAAACTTCCTTTATTTTTCCTTTTTTGGTGGTGTGTGTAGAGTTGAAGGGTTGATTTTGGTGCACCCTGGGTCATGCTAAATCTGCTACACAGGTATAAAGTAGTGTTTTTTCATTCATATGCAAAAGCTTTTACTCATTTTCGCGCTTCACTAGAATGCTGGCTTAGTCGCACTTTTCAGAGCTCTAGTGGCGTAGTGTTGCAGCTGACGGAACACCCACAGAATCAAAACGGTGAGTGCAATCTTTACGCAATTTTACCTGCGTACTCCTTTTTCCCGAAACAGGCTGAAATAATTTTTCTTTGTTTAAGTTTAAACTTTAAAGAGTAGTGCGCCGCAAAGGATTATGTGATATTTAAAGAGTTGCACCAAGGATCGAGCCACAAAATTTTCCATGACTTTTAGTGAATCCGATGAATACGACAACATGACTTTTGAAGACGAAAGATGATGTCAATCACACTTTGCCGCAAGAGCGCGACGTACTCATTTCTAAAGTTCTGATTCTTTTTCAGAATGTTAAATTCAAAATTAAACGTTTTATAAAATGAACTAAACTTTCAAAACGTAGGATTATTTAATTTAAAATTAGTAGTTAAAGTAGTACAGTAAGCAATAAAATGATATATGAAGAAGCTGTAATTCAAAAATATAGAATTCATCTAAATATTTTCAGAAGTATGTAAAAACCTTTTGTGCCGTATTTTTTAAGATCTGCTCATTATGTATTTAGTTTTAACATTCATTATGAAAGGGAAGGATACATTGTTGAATACTAAGATGTAAATTCTTCATGCATCTGAATTAAAATAAGATTTTTCCAAATAAAGAAATGCAAATCTATTGATTCGAATTAGCTTCCTAAATATTAAATCAGATTTAATTCGTTATTATGTTAATGGTAAAATAGCAGCAAAAATACATGAATCATAATTTTAACTTCAAATATTTCGGAGCCAGATTTATAAAAGCACGTTGTATGAAGTCGATTTTAACAAATACTTTTTCGGTAAAAATAAATCTGGCTACTCATATAATTGTAAACAAAGCCATATGAAACAAATATTTCAGATTGCCTACTTTGCCAGACTAGACAGTTTCCTTATCGAATAAGTATGAAGACCAATTGAGGATTTCGAAAGAAGAATTTTTGCCATTCTTTCTTTGTTTGTAGCTAAAATGTCAGATGAAAATGATTTGGCAATACAGTTTTATCTGATAATTTGATATGGTGGCACTGAGTATAAACGAAGAGAAACATCTTGATATAAATTGTATCAGATGGAAGTTGTGCATTATTTAAAACTTTCTATATATTATTCGTATGAAAATGTGTGCGGTCGACAGAAACAATCCGAAAATTTTTCATAACTTGCAATTTTTCAACTGTGAAAAAGGAAAAAACGCAACTGAAACAAGGTATCAAGAAAAATCAAAGCTATAACACAATGATATAAAATACAGACAAACCAGCTTACAACAACAAATTTTTTGCCAAATAGAACGAAGGCACAAAACACACTGAAGTTTAATTTATGTATATATAAATTACTTGTGTGCTGTAACAATCAGTAGGTGGAAAAATTATGAAAATTCGATTGCATTTGCAATTCTATTAATATTCTGGTTTGCAAAATTTTAAATTCACATTGACACGTTCCCACTCTTCTGTTATTTTGATGTGCTTTGATAAGTTACGTATCTTGAA
>BGPR01000323.1:186146-229625 GCA_013235015.1 Araneus ventricosus
AATATTTTATTCAATATTATGTCTCTTATTACAAGCAAATACTTGCCTCAAAATGTTTTTAGTTTCTTCTGAAATCTATCAAATATAAAATAACAAAATGTAATTTTGCCATCATCATTTCAACTAAATATTTCTTATACGAAATATTTAGTTGAAATGATGATAATTAAACAATTTTTATGTAGCTCTACAAGGATGTAAGGGTAAATTCTAATCTTCAGTAAAATGATTTTTATCCAAAACACTTTCTGAAATAATTTGAAATTTAATTTAGGAGACTTACACTACTGGCCAAAAGTATTACAGGATTGGAAACATTTGGAGTTGCTTTGAAAACAAAGGTTTACAATCAGTTGTGTAGAATTTGCGTAAAACCTCTCAACATTTTTCTCTCTTAGAGAATAACAGAAATTCTGCTTGTTGCAATACTTATAGCATTTTAAATATCAATATTCAATTCGAATTTTTATATAAGCTACCTATGATATCTTGTTTTGACGTTATGAAAGAAAATTTACTCTCCGTTTCGCGCATGCGCAGTTGAAATGTATTTACTACAAATACTCATATTCCTTTAAATATTCGAGGTATTCGACTTCAAATTTAAAAAAAAGTGTTTCCTTCTGTAAGTTTCAAACAAGTTTTCTGTAAATTTCGTAAAATTCCGCGTAAAACTCTACATTTCATAAGCAAAAAACATGCAAAAATTTGGGATGTTTTAAAGAAACTTTTATATCTACCCGAATATTCATGATATTTTTCTGAAAATGCATGAATGCAATGTGCATGAACAGCAAAACGATTGATGAAAATTACAAAATATTATCAAATTCCTTAAAACCGGGATGAGCCCATATCCTTTCCGCCTTCATTAATTTGTGTACTCCTCCTTCGTGACAAAATCTTTAATGTAAAATGTGAGTACCCACGATTGTACGTCCCACGATTCTCCACAACTGATTGCGAATTCAAATTTTTCTCCAAATTTTTCGCATTTTACTAGTCTTACAATACTCTTCGCCCAGTACTGTATATTCTTCATTTTATTCGCTTCAAAGTTTCTTTCTCGGATTTCCTTATTTTCAGACAGACAGTTTATTTTACTAAGCAATTCATTAATTCCATTTTTAAAACTTAATTAAAAATTACTGGGAAGTTAAATGTCAGTCCTTGTACCTTTTCAAGTGAAAGAAGACATCAAGCATTGAAATAAATTATTTTATGCTAAAACTGTTGATTAATATTTCTATATGGAATAATAGTTTTTGAAACGATGCCAGTACAATTAGTAGTAACAGCATTTATGAACACAGAAACTTGCACTAGTATGAAGCTAAGCCACACATTTGGCCTTTCTAAATATTTTTTCTTTAGGCCTTTCTACATAATTTTATGAATTATCATTAGATAGGTGTTTAAAATCAACAGATTAGTTAAAATACGAGATATGTCAAAAATTTGTTAGAGGTTCGGCATTTCTCCTTAATAAAATTACGAAGTATAAGACAAAAATCTCTTTAGGCAGAAAAGTAAATTTAAAGTTTAATTTGGAAAATAATAGTTGTTGTAACTTAAGTAAGATTTCAAAATAAGCAATAATAAAAGAAATTTTAAGAAAAATTATTAAACATACGAGAAAGGCTGAATTCAGAAATATACGTTTACAATTATAAAAATGTCCTAAACAAACAAAAAAAAAACGATTTCTTGATAGAAAAATCAAAGGGATGCATCGTTGCGGTACAGGTTTCTGACATCTGTCAAAGAGATGTTTCCTTCGAGAAGAACACGCTCTGTCACATGACTTCTCTCCCAACATAAACCTGACCTGACACTATAGACTACCGAAATAGAACAGCTGTCACTTGAGACACCGTATGACTTCTTCCTGTTTGATTGCTCACAGAACAGTAAACAACTACAGGAGGGAATGAGTAACATTTCGGGATGAAAGTTAGAAAAGTTACGGATTGAAATTGTTAAAATGAATGCTAAAATTTTCCGAAAGTGAAATGTAAGACAGCGAAAATTTTAAGAAATATGTTTAAAAATATGTTTAAGTATGTTTCGAAATCGTTACAGACTCTGCACCAATCTGATGGCATCGCGTTTATGCTACTGCGTTATGTTTTGTATAAATTGATAATAAAATTGTAAGAAACTAACATATTTCTGCTTTGTAAAATAAGCAAATTAAACTATCGAAGGTTGTGTTTCCAAATACTTTCTAAAAAGTACGTAAGTTCTTCCGACGAAAACATTGATTATAATTAAATTATATAACATTATAATAATCAGGAATAGTTTACTACAATTAATACTGTTTGTTTATAGATCAGCCTGGTTGAATTAACCAGTATTTTCAATTTTAGTATTTTCTGAACCTTTTTCAGATAAATTCAGTTATATATCAATTAGTTTCTATGGAGAGCTTCTTTTGCATTGATTTCTTAAAAATATTTATTATTGAAAATTTCACCTATGAAAAAGGAAAAAAAATGTTTCCACTATTCCAGGTATTTTTGGAAATTAAATGAATCTATGCTAATATTTTTTTTAACTTTTGAATAATTTAATATGCATTAACTACATTTCTTGTTAGTGTATAGAACTATGCTAACGAAACACTTACTATTTTTACCTGGAAATAGATCAGGTGGGTTGATAATTAGTTTTCAATGAAACAGCTGAAAAATTTTTTTAACACTTTAAGATAAACTTTTGATGTTTGAAATTATTCATTACTTATAAACTAGAATTAATTATCAGTTTCGTGTTTTTCATGGAAAAGAACAGATGGAATTTTCCTTCAACCTATCATCGGTATCTAAAGATGATAATCTACCTTACTGTTTTGATATATCATTAGTTAATTATTAGATTGCACGTCTATTGTTTTGAGGATTAAGTATTATGTATTAAGAAAATATCTATTCTTCCTATGCAACAAGTATATTTCGATTTTCGTTGCAATCGAAATATTTGCTTAATGTATATTATAGCGTAGCTTGGAATATACGTAGGAGAAAGTAAAGCTTTGGAAAATATTCAAGCAGGTTTTACGTGGGATATAAATTATTCATTAATTGACAATAAGTATACTTTTCCAGACTCCATACTTTATAAATTATCGGAAAGTTTTACAAAACACTCTTTCTGAAACTAAAAAAGGGATAAATTCGGCTTTATTTTCCAACTGAGATAGTATTTAAATTTCCGCAGGCTTAAGTTGAAACACCACGAAGTGAGAGTTTTTAAATTATAGATATATTCATTTTCTTATTCACATTAATGATGCACTTGATAAGAACATATGATGTACCATTAAATATAATAAACTATCGTCTAATTTATCATTTAGAAAGAAAACTGGTCATTTTTATTTTCATAAAGAACACAAATAATGCCTTAATATACAATCTCATATCTACATTTTTACATAAATATTATACAGAAATTTATCATTTTTAAACGCTGACAAGAGATGCTTTGTTGTTGAGGATCTCATATAACATTTCGTAAAGTGCCATAAAGCAGGCATAAAAATACAATGATTGGTGAAGATGATGATGAAATGCCTCTTGAGACGTCTCCAGGAGATGATGGAAAGAACACTATTTAATACAGGATCTCTTGAAGCAAAATTTCAAGAATTACGCAAGAACGCATTCGAAACTCTGCAAAAGCGAGAATTTTTGAAAAACATCAAGGTTTTAAAAATAAATTGCAAGCAACAATCTTAATAGACTGTATTATTGGCATCTCAGTTATTGTTTAAAAACTGTTAAATGTTATACATCACATGGAAGTAAAGCTTTACAAACTTAAAAATGTAAAGGATTCAAAGGAAAATTTTTAATGACATAACGTTACGAAAATGTATAAAATTTTGGGATAACATGTTAACTGAAAGCAAAGGGTTTGATTTCAGGTAAAATTGCGTTGTAGTTTCTCCTTAAAACGATTACTTTTAATCGAAATGTTTACTATTCTAGTTCACATGTCGAAATGAACAAAGGCATTATTTTTCAAAGATAATGAATCTTTTCTACTCACATTATTATGTTTTCTTTATATGTTGAAATAAAATGAATGTATATTTGAGGATTTCTGCTGTTAAAAAGTTTATGTTTATTAAACTTAAAATTTATCTCATCAATTATGACTCAAATATTTTTCTATGTATCATATCTATAATTTCTGCTCAGAATACAGATAATTTAAATAAATAAAAGAATAATTTGAAGTTTGGTATTATTCATAAAATTCCAAAAAATTTAAGACTATTTGCCTGGTCTACAAATTTATTGCAAGCCAATAGATTTTAAATATACTGAGGAGGCAGAGTATTATTAAATGAATTGAATTGAATTATTATTAATTGAACTGAATTGAATTGAATTATTATTAATTGAACTGAATTGAATTGAATTATTATTCATTGAACTGAATTATTTGAATGAAACTGCCTAATGTATTGTTTCAAATTTTTAAACTGTAGTATAATCAATGGTTTCAGAAGGATTTAATAACGTGCAAAGTATGATTATTAAAATTTACTTTAATTTGAATCTAATTATTTAGTGAAGATGAATACTAGATTTTCCTTCATACGATAAACTTTTCATTTCTAAGAAATAATTATTATATCAACGTTTTCTTTTATATACAGAAGTTACTTTGTACATTTTTTAATTTAATATATTCAAATGAAATATTAAATTTAGGGAATTTTTGTTTTTATCTTGAAGATCATGTATGTCTGTAATTACAGAAATTAATAAAATATAATAGTAAGTTTTATCTGTTTGCTTTTTATTTTAAATCTTCTCCATAATGCCCATAATCTGATACATTTTTACTGGATTTGTACACGCAGTAGTAAATTCTTTTAACCATTTCTATGACGTGCTTGGGACGATCTTTTCATTCAGAATCAAACTATTTTAAGTAAAAAATTTTATAACAGTACTAAGAATATTTCACAAAGCATTTGGGTTCAATGGATGTCTGCCACTGTAACACATATGAAGCGTAAACGAATTATCTATAACACAGATAATTTATGTAGCTAAGTAAAACAACTCTGAGGAAGTTAAGTTTTGTTTGACACCCTTTATAAGTGAGTATAAATATTGGATAAGTTTACTTATACGAAATATTTTCACAACGCACCATTTTTTTTCTAATTTGCCTCAGACCAGTGATTAATATTTACATTTCTAGGACTATTTCCTTGTTATTCAAACTTGATTAAGTTTGCCAAAATATTCACTATCTATATTTATGACTGGAAGAAGAAAACATTTTCGTTTCAGTTTATTTAATTAAATTAAAGTTCCGATTTCAGGCTGCACATAGGATATGAAAAGATTTTAGTTAATCAATTTCAATTAAAGGATTGATAGTTTTAATTTATTAATTTTGAATTAAATGTAAATTGAAAAATATTTTTTTCATCACTCCTTACACTTATTTGTATAGATTTGCACCATTTTGCTTCCAAAAGGAAAAAAATAATCAGGGTATTTCCATCATTACTCGGCCCATTCCCTTCATAAAACCAATAAAGTACCTTCAACCTAATTTAATACCGTATTCCTCTCTCACTTTTAACATCTAATCTCTGATTTCTCATTCCCATCAGTTCAGGGAACTTTCCAGCCGCTGCCGGATTATCTGGCCACGCGAGAAATTCTCTCGCCGAAATCAAAGTAAATAGCCTGTAACAATTTCAACGTTTTATAGCTAATCGATATCTTAAATGAAACACATCACCCTCGTAACTGAGTTACTTTCAGATCCATCAAAGTGAGTATTAAATTGAGTATGAGCTACGCGGAAGAGGGTATCGGTGTTGAATAAATTAACAACTCACATCATCTACCACGTGCGTTGGAATTAATGGACTGTGCATCAGCTTCTCAAATGTAATACTATCCAGGGCTGCAGGCGGAACTCATTCATGGAAATCAAGAAGTTAAATTAGCCTAATAGATTGTGAGTAAACTTTCAGTTTCGTTTGCGTAGATTAGTCGAATGCAGTCTGAAATAAAATAGGGATTATTCGTTGGATGCAACAGTGGAAGTTATTCTGTCTAATGATAAGTGTATACGTGTGAAGAAACAGTGATTCGCTCTATTTATCGAAATGCTGCGTGTATTCCTTTGTTTTTCCGCGTATAATAGGAAGTAAAAAGTTAACAAAGAAGGTGAAACTTTATTTGGGTTTTTAAAGGCAGCACATGCTCTATCGAAGTGACAAAAATGTTTATAATAAGAAAATTTTAAAATTCAGTTTTGTATGTCTTGACTTATTGTGATATACATAATCATAAAAAGACGATGAAAGTTTGTAAATGATTCAAAGATGCAAAATATTTTAAATTAATTTTATATTGCTGCGTTTTTTTAGGGTTTCTACGACGTTTCATAATGTCCTAAAATTTTTTCGATAGTTGGGTCAATAAAACGAAGGGAAAAACAAATAAAAAGGACCCTTCACATTTAAGGCAAAAAAATGTCGGTTTAGATTCTTTCCGTCTTTGCCTATACCGCGTCTTGCCTAGTAACGTTGAATTATCTCGATTACTCTGATCTTGCGACTGACGCATTTTGTGTCCGATAGATCTCTTAAACCATAGTTTCCTGATTAAGCATTTTTAAATATGAGCAATATTTATATTACTTTGAATTTGTTCAAGGACTTACAATAACATAAGCGGCTAAATAAGATACTCTTTCTGTATAAAAATACTGCCACCCATTCTAAGCGTCCTGTTCGTTTCAAGCCTCAGCACCGTCTTTCTGATTTTCACCGGAGCAATTAAAAGTTCCAATTCTCCATTCCTCATCCCTGTCTGCTTTGGCGAAGGGAAGCTGCTACATTCACCGTTCTTGTAACTAGATCCCCCTACTCTCAGATGGGGTGCAGTAATCAACAATAATGAACAAACCATTAAAATTTCATTTATAGTATAAACAGTACAATATGTTACTTAAATGATATTCTGAAATTTTAGAAGATATTTATTTGTTTAAAATCAGTAATTTATCCATATATCGGTCAAAGCTGAGATTTTTGTTAGTGATTATAACTTCTGTAAAAGTATTATCAAAGTAGATGTGCTAGTTTCAAGGTTGGGATCAAAAGCTTAAAGAAGTCTATTAAAAATAAACATTGAATCAGTAAATGAAAAAATAATGCACGAGAAAGTTTTTACACTGAAAACAAATATTTAGAAAAATATGCTTCCTTTAAACTATTCCCTCAAAAGTAATATATATAGGTATGCAAAGGTGCAATTAAAATAATTACAAAGAATAATCAGTAAAGTTAATTATTGCCGACGTGATGCATTTAAAGTGTGAAGTGACTGTATTATTTGAAGTTTTTTCGCATCTACAGACAAACTAAGGACATAACGTCACAGGGAATCATTGTATTCATTAGAATCGTAAAAATGCACCTGTGTTTTTTCTGCAGTTCTTTGAATTGAACCGCTGTCTTCATGCACTGAAAAATTATTTTTATTTCATTTATTAAACTTAAAGAACATAATGTAATATATGAGTGGTAACATTGGCATAGAAATTCAAAATAATATCTAACTTTAATTCCATAATTATCTTCTGAGAATAATTTTTATTACATTGTATAAACACGATCTTATGACTTTGCTTTGAGATATAAATCAAATATATTTCTCTATTCAGTTAATATGAAAGCAACTCATAAAGTATTTGCTACAGGTATAAAATCAGATAATAACTAAAATTTTTCTTTCAGTTCGAGTATTCATTAACTAACGATCTCGGTCTGAAAATACAATAAATTACTTTTAAAAAATACATAATTTTTTTTCAAAAGAAAAGCAACTCCTTCTTTTATTATTAAACAACAGGAAAGACTTTGTATTTGTAGAAGGATTTTTATTTGCAACCATAATAATTCTTTTACCAAAATTATCTAAAATTTTAAAATCTGAATTGTTTTCATTTCAAAAGAATTTTTGGATATAGATTAGTTTGTATGTAAGCTTCATAAAGAATTTCTACTGTAACAATTAACCTTAACTCGTTAGTTACCAACCGTCACATATCTGTAACACAGCCATTTCTTACCAGAGCCCGACGTCACATATATGTGACAGACGTAAAATCTATTCCAATTGATGTCAGATCCATTTTGAGCCGTGGTGGACGTTTTCTCCAGGAGACCCTGGTAGCGTGAAAATTATATAATTGTTATGGTCTATAATAAAATTTAATAACTCAAATATCTACCTAGTCCCTTCATTTTACCTGTCAAATGTGATTAAATTATAGCATCATTACTACACATTTTGATGAAAAAAGAAACAATCTTCCGAAATTAACTTTATTTGATGTCTATCTGATCACAATATTTGATATTCAGCGGCCTTGAGAATATTCATCAGGGTAAAAATTTTATTTTTTTAAATTTCCGGCTTCCAAAATTTTCTGAAAACTACAAGAAAGGCGTATTTCTTATGTCAGAAAAAGGCTTTGTATCCATTCCTTGTTTTCATATGGAATATATAGAGGAAATTTTAGAAACTAAATCTCGCGGAGGCAGAATAACCTAAAAATAATGATTAATCATTATTTTAAAGTGATATTTTATCTCCATTAGTTTTGGTTGCTGAATCATGAAATAATTCTGAATTCCGAAATACAAATATTAATATTACATAATATATAATTTTGTGTTGAGAATTATATAATACCACGTAAATGTGAAGAAAGGAAAATATCGTATTGAGAGGTCAAATTAAAACATGTTTTTTAAATCGGACATCCACATATCCTCTCTCATAAGTTGCTGTGCTGCAACCTATCCGTTTAATAATGTGTTAAGTGACCGAGGGAAACGAGAGTCTTTTTTCACACGACTGTTCAGCATTTCGTCTGTTTGTAAGTTTGTTTGTTACTCAGTCAAGACAAACTCGTTTTCCGATTTTCTCCGAATATATCATGGAAGTTTCTTAAGGTCATAAAAAGCGACTTATTTGTAAGAATTTTAATTCTTTTTTATTCCGTTTCAAGGTGGCGGCCATTTTATTAGTTTCAAAGTTTTGCCAAGTCAATGGCGAGTTTTGCACCATTAAAAATTTATATGATTTTGGGAAAAGCGAGATATTTAATTGTAATTTTGTTAACACTGACAAAAGCAGACATTAAAAGGTTGTTTTATTAATGATGAAAGCAAATATTTGTGTAAATAATTCGCATAAAAAGAGCGATAAGAACATAGTTTCAAGAGAGTTCCTTTTTCCTGTTTAGTTTCACCTAATATTGTTTTACTTTTTTCTAGAAAGTATGTGTTTTCAGCAATTCTTGACAAAAAGGTTCATACTATAAAAATTTACCTCTACTCTTCGCGTAAAATTTTCAACAACATTGTCCCAGTACATTTTTTATGTACTTTCATTAATATGTTTGTGTATTTGTTCTGTAAATACAGGAAGTAAAATTTATGCATAACATTAATGTACGATATTATACATTTATTGGTTTAAGATCGTAAATTTAGCTTATTGCCTTTGTGTATATATGGGGACAAAGAAGGTATTACCTCGAGAGACAAACTGTGACTTCTGGTGTCCCTGGAAACAATTTCGTCTTCAGAATGAATGACAACATTGTATAAAGACTGTGATGAAGAACACATCTTGGATTTTTTAGGGGGGGGGAGACGTGAGATCTACTGTTTACAGAATTACTAGTAAAATTACAAAATGGTTTTCGAATTTATTGCATTTTGAAATAATTTTGATAAAAATATTAAAGAAATTTTCGGACCGATTGAAATGTTTGATATTTAATTACTTGTAGTGCGGTCATAGAAGAAGAAAATCATACATCCTAAGCAGTACACACGAACTAATTTCTTAAAATCTTCTACCAAAAAATGCACCATGTGTACGTGAATGACTAGACAAAAACGCAGAATAAGAATCCATTCCTCTCAGTCTAATACCTACAAGAGATAACTAAAATTATCCCAAAAATTAATCAGTGACTTTTAAATTGTGGTAGTTGCATGTATTATCTGTTAATAAATTCTGCAGAACATCAATTTTTTTTTTTATAAATGGAAATGACAATTATCGCAGATCTTTTTATTTTAGTGTTTCGACTGTTTTTTCAAAGTAATGATTGCTTAATGCAATTGACTTGAAACTATCCTATTCTACAAAATTATCATTCTTTTATATGAAGATTCTATAAGACCTTTTCATTGTTAGGTGCTATTCAGGATGATAATGCAATTGGTGCATTTGCTTTGAGTTCAGGATCCTCCGGATGTCGTTTCTGGAAGATTGCAACAAGGGGAGAAGGCTAGAGTAGTGACATGTGGATTGTCTTTTGCATGACGAAGCATTATCTCGTCTATTTCAGTTCAGAGCTCCGTGTCATTTGTCTCCGATTCATGGCAAATTCTCACGATTACATTTTACTCCATCGTTTATGCAATCATGCGAACATCTGCCGGTGTGAATATCATGTTGCGTTATCTGTTCCAGAGCACAACGTCTCACTAGTTTTGTGTCAGTAGTTCTATATGCTATATTCATATCTGCCAACATTACATTTGGGAAACATTTTATCCTATTTCCCTTCGGGCAGTTTTAATGACGGTTTTCCTATCGGGCGTTCTGTTGGCTCCCTAATGTCTTCTAGCCCGATAAGGTAGCTTTTTTGACCCGGCATTACTATTTGATCTTGATTCGCCTTTGAATAACCTACGTCTCTCAGAAATTTGTACTCGGGCTAGTAAATCCTCCTACATATATTTGATTGAAGAAAATGCAAAATGTTTAAGATGCATTTAAGTAACTTATTGGTTAATCTAATACATTTCTTTTATATAATGGTATTGAATAGAATACTGAATAATATATTGAATAGTATTTAGTAATTGAAATCAGTTCGTAGCTAGATCTGAAGACATTGATCTTTTGAAAGAAAATGGGCATCATTTTATGGGTTACATCCAAATTTCCTTCTAATTCAATACAATTAGTATATAACATTCAAAACCAATAAAAATAGTTATGAATTTAAAAAATGTCGATAAATGAACAGGCAGTAATAATATACGAAAAAGAATTTCTTGCAAGCTGTATTTATAGAACTTTTTTAATAATACGTTATTTTAATTAACATGAAACGCAACTGTGAACGTTCAAATAGTTTCGCGATGAACGCTTAGTGAAATCATACAAATTAATTTCCTCCCATATTGATGGTACGTCGTTTTAAAAATTTCTCGGTGTTATTCAAAATCCGCAGAAATATTTCCATACAGTCTAAAACTGTATTATTCTTTAAGCAATGCAATACCTTCCTTACTTAATGACTGCTGCAACATAAATCCTATACAGTGGATTATTAAATCCTCCTCTTGGAAGGCCAGATTACGCAAATAAAAAGCAAATATAAATTTATACGAAGAATCACTTCAAAACTTTGCTCTTGATCTACGATAAAGCAACTAAACAACATCATAGAGAAAAGAATCTCATATTACAACCCACGAGCGTTTTAATTAACTCTTGAAAGTGGATGCCAAGGTGAAAGGATTATGAGCTCGATCAGAAAACTTGAGAAATAAAGTGTTCATAACTTATCGAGAACTGAAAATTATAAACTCTCCATTGCAATGATTGACTTTGATCTGGTATAATCTTAAACTGCTAAACTTTCATACATTGGGTTCGGTTATTCAAATTTTGTCGAAGTGATAATTTGTGCTTAGCATAACAAGTTCTAATTTGATAGAACAAATGGAAGAGGAACATGAATTCAAGATATAAGTAAGAATTTCCCTAATAATGACGGAATTATGGCTTTTTAAAAGAAAAAAATATAACATTTGCATTCGAGATTGCAGTTCGAGTTTACGTTTCTTAACTGATAGACTGAAATAGTAAAACGGAAAAAAAAACAAGTAAAATCTGAAATCGATTTTATAAAAATGTAGCTGAAACCGGTTTTATTAAAACTACTAGCTGATATCCCCGGCGTTGCTCGGGATAAAAATATTTTCAAATCCAAGTATTTATAACACTTTCAATTTAATAAAAGTGTTTTTCGCTGAAGAGACTTTCTTTGATTTTCGTTCATCAACTGACCCTTTGGACCAGCAGTAAAACACCTCCTAAGTTTGAACCACCTGGAAAGAATCTCGTAGTCCTTCGTACTTCATTTTCCCCTCCCCATCATTGCTACGGCAACAGCAGAAACTCTTTCATATCTTGTATTTTGACGTAGACTTACGTCTCTTCATAGTGGTCTTATGGTGTGTCGTGAAAGGAAAAAATTATGACGCTTTTCGTGATATTTTTAAACGCTTATACCTCCGCATAGAGAGTTTTAGTTTCATTTAACAGAGAAAGGTTGACATTGAAGATTGCAAAAATAATTTTAGAATTTGAAATTACGGTTTAGTCACAGTAGAGTTGCAAACCTGATGAAAATCACGAAGAATTTTGATGACGTCACAGCGACTGATGCGCGCGCACGCATCGGTTGTGAGCGATATATTAATTGGATTTATAAGATCAATAATTAATTCATTTCAGATTAATTCATTTAACAGAGAAAGGTCATAGAGCATTGGTCATAGTCGCATAGAGCTACTTTAGTCACAGAAAGTCACAGTTGAGTAATGGATTAATTAACTGTCCTTAATTAAGTATTATTAACAATTCTTGATTTAATTGCACTGTCCTTTCCAACGATTTAATTGAGTTGATTTGGTTTTAGTTTCATTTAACTGAGAAAGGTCATAGAGCATAAGTCATAGGTCAAAGTCTCATAGAGCTGCTTTAGTCACATAGAACAACTTTAGACACAGAAAGTCACAGTTGAGTAAAGTAAGTTTACGCCCCTCAATCCCAGCGGCCGTTCCGCAGAGACAGCCTCTCCTCGATTTTTTTTTTTTTTTTGCCATTATCCGGACAACAATTCTCTTATCTTTAGTGTTTTGTCACTGACCGAAAAAAAACCCATATTGTTCTTATTTTTTCACCTGAGTGGGATCAACAATCTTGAAGGATTTTATGCACTCATTATGATCATTATATAATTTGTAATATGGTTTGAATTTTATTACAAAAACAGAAAGCAATGTCACAATTTGTGTGTGAAATAAATTTGAAATGTTTATTAAATTAAGAAAAAAAACAAATAAAATTGAAACTGAAATCATTAAAAAGATAATTTTCCGCTCTTTAAGAAGGTACGTAAATAATCTACATGCAATATATTTTTTAAGAAATTATTGACGAAACATTGAGGTAAAACGTCGAAAATTGGCTTAATTTTCGTTATTTATCTAAATATCTTAGGAAGTAATTATTTTGAAAGTTTGAAAAAGTAGAATTAATCTGGGAACGGATCCCAGAATGGCATGTGGAAATTTCATGTCAAAACGATTCACCGTTTAGGAGGAGCTCTTGCGACAGGTAGACCGCGTTAGAACATCTTTTTCCCCCTCCATTTTTCTCTTCCTACGATAGGAACCAGACTAAATAGACTTGAAGGCTTAGAACATATTCATTAACATCAATTACAAATTTGTGAAAATTAAACAAAACATTGAGAGAATAACTCAGTAGCGCCATTGGATCACTGCGTAACCAACCGTATTAAAAGCTGTCAATACTAAGACATCCGGAAGTGAAAAGTCTACTTTGTTGTTTATGTTCAAAAAAAAAACGAACAATTTTCTTATATTAAGTTTAACACTGGCAAAAGCCCGCGCGCGAAACAGTAATTTGGCTTAAATTTATTTCTATCAGAAAAAAAAGTATTGTTAGAAATTGCGTTAAAAATCTTTTTTTAAATCTTAATAACAATCAGAGAAAAGACTTTATCGCAATGGAAGTAATATCATTACAAAGATAATTTTCTGCTCTTTAAAATGGAATAAAAATAATTGTTGTATAATAAATATTTCAGAAGTTATTGGCAAAAAACATCTAAGCATTAGGCTTAACAGCGGCTAATTTTCGTTAGTTAATTAAATATGTTAAGAATTAATTAACTCTGAAAGTTGAAAATAGCACCTTTAACCTAGAAATGTGCTCTGGAATGTCTTGTGCAAATTTCATGTCGCTACCGTTCACCGTCTAGGAGGAGTTCTTGTGACCGACAGACAGACGAACGGACGGACAGACAGACCGACCGACCGACAGATACATGTATTTTCTGCTTTATATTATAGATTATCGAGATGTATGTTATGATACATGGTTTTTGCTGTAGATAAGTTGAATTAATGTATTTATTATAGTTATTGCTATTATATTAATTTTATTGAAGTAAAGGTTATCGTGCTTATTTTAAAATTTTGCTTTCTTATTTATCAGTTTTTGCTGTTATTCACTGCTGAGTATTTATCCATGGATAAAAATATTTGCTGCTGAGATTTTTACGGAATTTTGAATTGCAAAACATACCATTTCGGCAGCAGAATATTTCTAATTTTTATTCAGATATATGAAATATTTGCAATCTTTTTACTGCGCTAAAATGTGGGTGTACTGATATAAGCTTTAGGTGTCATAAATCGAAACATTCGTTAGAAACTGTTTTACTATTTAATAAAATTGATGTTCCTGGCTTTTACCGAAGAAGGATGATGTGTATAAGAAAAGGAAATTATATTTATTAAGTGAATAAGAGCGTTTAAACTTTTTAATCAAACGAAACCGTCTAAAGCTTACTAATTAGCACAATTATTGAGTCATCATTAGTAAATCAGAGATAAATGAGAAGTGACAGTATATGATCTTGAGAGCATCTTCTGAGGCAGATAAACTAAACATGATAAGAACAAGCGTCTGTCAAGCCTCAAAATATGGGAAATTATAGATGCTTTAATATTTTTTCCAATATTGTTTATTTTTCTAGTCCTTTTTTAAATTTACTCGCATTACGTGGTTGATAAAAATTAAGTGCCATTCGCGAAATCACAGATTCAGTAAATTCAAGACGTTGATACCGGAAATAATAAGGATTTTACATCTGTACTTTTAACAGCATCTCTAACAAAACTGAGATTTTTTTGTTACTAAAAATTTGTAGATATATTCCTTATTTATGAGTTTTGAATATTTTTTTGTTTCTTATAATATTAGATTTATAAATCCCTGTAATACATAAATAGGACGAGGGAAAACTTTCAATCGGGCATAATTTCTGAAGAAAATCATTAACTAAACAATAAATTCTCTTTTTCCAGCAAGTGAAAATTTAAAAATAAATCAGTCTTTCGGTTTTGGTGATGAAGAGATTCGTTCTCTGATATTTCAGATATTTCTGTTATAATTTTCATTAGAGAATTTGCCATAACACTAGTTAGTTCTGACTATTTGGCCAATACTTGTGTATACGTATAATGAATTAATTCACATAAATTTACTTACGTTTCACGGTACCTTTCTTTACCATTTGTATTTGAAAATCAGAAATTTATAATGTTGTATAAATTGGAGTAATTCAATTGTATAATTATAATATTTTGACATATTATTAAATTAATAGAAAGTTTCGAACACACACACACCCACATATATATATATATAAGGTAAGTGCTCCAGTAGTGGGCCACGTACCAGTAGTGGGCCACTTGAATTTTAAGTTGAAAAACAAGAAATTCCAACATTCCAATGAAATAAGAGATCTGCCTCTGGTAGGCTGAAACCCTTATCATCTAAATACCAAAGGCACAGCCTTTATTTCCTGTTCAGTTAGGAGCTAGAAAGTTTGTTGCTGAAGTTGGTCTCTGAGAGAAGCATTTTTAGCTTATTCTTAGTGATTTCCTTAAGAGGTAACTCTTCTTTCAACTATTTTTTATAATGGTGTATAAAACTGTTAATTCAAATGCCATTTTAATGAACAAATTTTTTATTTTCCAAATTTTGACCATTTTTGGTCAAAATTTAGTAAAAATTGACGTTTACGCCAAACTTCCTATAACAAATTCTAATGCATGTATTTCCCTTTTTCTTTCAATAATATATTTGGTATACATTTACCTGTGTTATGAAGCAGAATATTTAGTGTGCCTCTTAAAGTTACCGAGATATACCAAAGTTTGTGTACGCAACAGCTTTTTACAAAAAAAACTATCACTTTTTCAAATAAAAACAGCTCTAAAATAAATAATTATGCACTTTAAGCTATACTTGAGGTTCATAACATACCTAGACATGTATAGAACACTGTGATTAAATTTCATTTGAATATATTAAAAACTTTTTAAGAAATGAGATTTATCGCAATGTAAAAAAATGAAAATATCAGTTTTCCAGAAAACGCAAATAAAGATTTTAAAGTCGCACAAAAAATTATATACATATTTTAACAACTTAAAATTCACAGTATTTGTAAGTTAAGCCTTCTTTGACTTAAATTTAAATCAAAATTAATTAAAAATTAACTTTAAATTTTTTTCTTGATAATTTTGCTTTTGGTTCGACTTGTCGCTTCGATTTCTTAATTCTCTCAATATCAATTTCTATGTAGTTTTTTTTAATAATTTCTGATTCAAGTTTGACATTAAGATGGTTAAATACAGTCATCAGCCTTATATTGCCTGAATTGAATAATTAAACTGCTATTTTACTACCTAATAACAGTGTTTGGAATGAGCGAAATTTCCTTTACGTAAAATATCCCGTAACTAGAGAAACAGTTGCCAGATACGCCTAGAACAATAATAAAAAAATAAATAAAACTTAATTCTATATTTAAAAAGTAAATTGTACATTCACATTGTCTAAGAGCAAAGAAATAACTGTTTAGATGAGTTTTTTGCATTTCTATGGCTTAGTTTCGGTTTCGAAAATTTGACTTCTGGTTCATAATTTAGGCAATAACTTTGCTTCTAACTATCGGAGAAACTAAGGAAAACCATTTTTGGAATCCTAAATGTATGGGCTTTAATACAAAGTAATAAAAAAAATTTCGAAAATTTTCATAAAAACGTCGATTTTAGGGTAGGCACATACCTTAATAAAAAAATTGGTTGTTAGAGAAAAAATATATATCTCATGTGACTAGAATCTATAAATAAACGATTTCGCCTATATCAAGCCATTTTTATTGCATTTTTATAGTGTATGATGTTAATATATTATTATTATTACTAAATATAATGATTTTATTCTTTTTTCTTTGGCACAATTGACAAATCTGGGTGGCCCACTTTTGGTATGCCCACTACTGGTACATCAAAAGTTTGCTATGCCCACTTCTGGTGCATAGGAGTGATCTAAGTTTTTAATTTTTTAAAAATTATATTACAATTATTTTGATATTTCAGGTGACTATTATTTTAGATAAAAGTTTGAACAACCATAAAAAAATACAGATTAGCGAAACTTCTCAAAAGTTTAGATGATAATTGAGGAAATACCCTTAAGTGGCCCACTACTGGAGCATTTGCCTTAATTATAATTGATTTTTTTTGTACTGTATTAACTAATTTTTGTATGTTTGGATAACAATGCTAATTATGTATGTAAATGAATACCTTTAATACATATATATATATAGTTATATATTTTAAACCATTAAAACTCAAATAACATTTTCATCATATACACCTATTAAACTCTCATTTAAAATTAAATATAATAAACAATATAACCTAATATTATTCACACAATGAAATACAGAAAACTAATAAGATTAAAAACTATTACTATGAAAAGCCAATCCAGATATGGAATTCCAACAATCAAATGCCAATAGACCTGAGGAATCTATTATGTCACATTATTTCGAAATTTATAGGCACCAACCTTCTGTGAGGGCCAATTGTTGGAAAAGACAAAAAATATAGGAGTAAATTCTCCAAAATATATTCAGAAAAGAACGAGAAAATTAATTAAATGCTTACTGCTTCAAAGTCATAGCAAAAAATGCCAAAATCTAAATACGAATTACAATTCCGCATTTATTGTGAAAATATGTTAACTAAAATATGCCATATATACCATATTAAATCAGCATTAATAATTAAACTATAGATTTATATTTTTAAGAACGTTATATTAACCTATTTTAATTTGATATTAACATTTAAATAATGATGTAATTCTTCATATTATCACTTCCAAACTATTTCTAATAATAGTGGCGCCATCTACTAATGTTAAGATGTGCTAAAATCTCACTGAAATCAAAGGATATGAATGTTTCAAATTAATCATTTCTAATGTACTATTCTTTTAAAAGTGTTAATAATTTTTTGTTAAAATAAGCAAGCATGAAATTAATAGGAAATCCATATATCAGGGCATTTTCAATAAATGTATCGATATAGGATCTGTGTTTTTTACTATCTGTGATTAAAATATTGCTTCTATGTAAATAGTTCAGGTTGATGTTTCGAAAGATTTGAATACTTATATTGCTCTTCCAGAATGGTAGCCTATTTATATTAAACATAAAAGTGTTTCTTTTATCAAAATTTCCGTATTTAATATATTATTAACAATTTTGATCTCAAGTTCTAGAAAATCTGCAGAAGAAATACCTTCATTAGTTTTAATTAAAGTTAAATAATCTGGATAAAAGGCAGTAATTGGTGTGTATCCTTCTTCTCTTGAACAATATATATATATATATATATAGTTAAATATTTTACAAACAAATTTAACTCAAATAACATTTTCAGTATATACACATATTAAACAAATAATTAAAATTAAATATAAAATAATGTTACCTTATTAATAATCATACAATGAAATACAGAAAGTTAATTAGATTAGAAACTTTTACTATGAAAAAGACAACCCAGAATTGGAATTCCAAGAATCAAATGCCAATCGATCTAGGAATCGATTATGTCGAATTAAATTGATAAAAGGCGCCAACCTTCTGCGAAAGCCAATTTTGGAAAGCAAAAAGTATAGGAGTACATCTCCAAAATATTTCAAGATAAGAACGAGAAAATATAACTAAATGCTTACCAATTCAAAGTCTTAGCAATTATAATACCAAGAGCGAAGATACGAAATACAGTTCCGCATTTATAGTGAAAATATTATAGCTAAATTAGAAGTTATAAATTGACTAAATTTTAATGAAAATATTATTAATATTTTCAGTAAATTTACTGAATCATATCATCATTTAAATGATAATTTTAAATCCATCTATAACTGCTATCCAGAAGAGCTTAAATTAAACAAAACCAATAATGAAATTAACAAATGCAATTTTTTAGATATGGAAATTGAAATATTAAATTAAGTCTCTGTCGGCTTATTTGATAAAAAGAAAGAATTTAAGGCTATAATACTTTGTAATTTTCATACAAATCTTCATTATAAAATTTTTAGGAATACCATTTTTCTCAAATTAACCCTCTGAGTGCTGGTCTCCACTTGTAAAGACGTTCGAAAAGCGATTGTTCGAAGACCCCTTATCTGTCTTTAAAGTGCTCCTCAGACAGATCTATGTTCCAGTGCAGGCAGATTCAGTCTCTTCCCCCTCTGATCCAGTTAATGCAACCCCTCGAAGGGACTAATCACAAGAATCGTTCTATTCATCTAGGAACCTGGTTCAAACTAGCCCCTTGCTTTCGGAGAGCCCATTTGTGTGATAACACTTCAGGTCTTCGAGATGGGTTGGGATCTATTTTCTGCATTGCTCGTGTCAACAACACCAAATGACAAAAATACACACGTTAGGCGCGTATACCTATTTTTTCATGTTTGAATATCTAATAAGTGAACATTATTGCATAAAAGTTGATGATTTTAAGATATTTGGATTTAAATTTTTTTTGCCGTTTATTAATATTTATTTTAGCATTGGCTGTATTTTATATTAGTAGTTTTATATCCTCGACTACTTTTATTTATCGTCTATATTATTCTAATTTAAAATTAATTTACTAAATTTTATGATTAAAAATAATGCCATTATATATATATATATATATATATATATATATATATTCAAAAATTAATCAAATATTCATATATTCAAATTTTAATATACATATATTAAAATTAATTAAATATTAAAGAATAGAAATTAGTAAAAAATAATTATATATATATATATATATATATATATAATTATTTTTAATAATTCATATCTAATGCAAATACATTCATTGGCTTTTGATTTTACCCGTAAAAGGTAGAAAATTGAGAAACGATCTACAATATAAAACGGTGTTTAACTTGGATCGAAATCGTTTTGTATCAAGGATACTTATTGATGGATAGTCGCATAATCTGTATTCTACTAAAACCGCATAATAATATAATTTACATATGAAGGGATTACGAAATAACCCCTTATCCCTGTATAATGTTTTCAGAACTAATACTATAAACTTTTAATGAAAACCTGTACTATATGCCTACTATATACGAGTTAATAATTCAAAATAAAGTTTATTTTAGATTCAATGTTAGAAGAAAATAACGTAGTTACATATGTCACATTTAGCACGCAAGATATCTTTATTATAATAAAACAGTATTAATCTACCACCTAGATTAACAAAATTTGTGTCCCTTTATACTATAGTAACAATCATAGAGATCCTGTCAAATCCTCAAAAAAATTAAATTTAAATTTTTATTTATAACTTTTTATCTGAAAAGAAAGGTGGATAATAGATACTAGACAGGGCATTAGAGTTTCTTTTCAAATTTATTCTTAAACGAAAAATTAACCCTATTCAATTAGGGCTTGCGTTTAGGAGTTACCGTGGTCTACCAGCACAGAAAGATTTGTAGTATTCTTTCTCTTTCAGGGCTACTACGTATACGAGAAGGCAAAAAGCAACTGGCCTTTTTCAATCAATTTTAGAAAATGGGCCTTGGTACTAGCATAAAATTGTTGGAATTATTTTCTACAGATAGTTTCTTTACAAACTTAAACTGAAAGAATAGGGAGGAAAATATACCACATATCTGAAATTAGTCAGGTCTCTTTGTGCTATTCAAAACAACAGTTTTAGCCTCCTTTTCTACTAAATATAAAGGGAATTTTATAAGCATAAAACATTACTCTTATTCTTTTATACAAAAAAATTAAATTATATATCCTATCTATGTATACCATACTACTCTTGGAAAAATAACATTCGTTTGGTAGTTTTATAGAATTATCTACGTCTAGAATGAAAATAAAAAAAACGTGTGTAGATAAATCTGAATTATATAAAAAAAATATACTTACAAATTACAGCAATAATGCACACACATCCAAGATATTGTTAAAACATATTATATAGTATGATGGTGAATTCCAAAATAATTCAATGCCCAGACTGCTATTATTTCAAGAATTGTCCTTAAGTCATAATAATACTGATATATCAAAGGTTTGCAAATAATATAATAGTGTACTTTTGTCTCATAGCATTTATTAAAATTCACCCTAGAATTGGTATAAGATTTACCAAAAGCACTGGAACGTAAGCATTTAGATTTGATCACATATTGAATAATGCTAATAGCAAATCAGTTGCGGTAATGGTTCAAGGACCAATGCATAAATGTAGTCTTCTAAAGTAAGAAATAATATTTTCTTAGAAATAGTTTTGGGAAGAAATACAAATTTTCAATGATACTGAAATAATTCATAATAACGAAATGCAGATACATCAGACTTTCAATAGATTAGTTGCAGTATACAACGATGTTCCTGAGGATACTAGTGCTTTTTTTTAACAGAGGGAGCAGGTTCATCTGCATATGAAAATATGTGAGGCAACAGATAGAGAATCACTTGAGAAAGGTCGTAGCAGAGACTGGTATATATGTGCAGATTTTTCTGCACAGGTGTTAGGAGGCGCCTGCCTCGTGCATCTAGGGGCCTCAAACTGATCTATACTAAGCCAGTGATGAATTTTCGACATTGGTAGGGGGGAGGGGCCTCACAGCAATTTGCGCCTGTGTCCTCACTGACAAAATCCGCCAGGGTATGGGACATTGATTCACTGAAGAAATACTTGACAAAATTCCTGTGCTCTAAGATCAGTAAAATTATTATTAAAATGGTATCATTGGTAAAAAAATTGTTAATTGACAACAAAATAGTGACACTCATAGATACTGGCTGTTCTGGGTGAGGAATACAAAAGCTTTAAGGGCTGTTCTGTATCGCACCGTTCTTTTTTTCTGAAAATATAAAGCAAATTTAATGTTTAAAAACTGACCCTTTACTCTTCAAATAAGTTAAAAATGTTAAAACACATAGAAAATAAATATTTTAATACTTGATAGCTGAAATATTATTTTATTAAAGTTCAAAATGAAGAAAAAATGGATAGATAAACTATAATTTTATAAAAAAAATATAATCTACAAATTGCTACATGCACACATAAGAGGACAAAACACATGATCTGGTATGTGATTTCCAATTATCTTGAAATAATCCAGCCAGAGACTGCTACATTACCGGGAGAACAGTCTTCAAAGTTGTTATTAGTGGATCTGGATGTATCAATGGTTTCTAACATATATTAGTGGATTTCTTTTCTCAGAGCATTAATGAAAATTTAACTTGCAGTTGGCATGCATTTACCGAAAGCAATTCAATTTAGCTATATAGTTTTAATCATTTATAGAAGAATGCTTAATAACACACCAAGAAAAAAATTGTGCTTCAAGTAACTAATGCGCAAATACAGTATTCGTATATTTTCTGAGAAATATTTTTGTCTTCTTTTATTTTAAGCAAGAAATAAACATTTTCATTGATTATTCAAATAAACGTAAGAGAGTTAAGCTGCAGATATTATCAGTCTCATAATAAGATTATTAAAAGTCTGATAAGATCACACACCCAAACATTAAATTTAGTCGATAACGTTTTCATCTAAACTATATTTTCCCCTGCCTTTAACAAAAAGAAAATATTTTACAATGTAAAAAATAAAATTTTCTTCCACTTTCTTTAATTTTTATTTCCATGTACGTTATTTTTTCTGTTCAGAGTGACCTAAAAATAAATTTCCGACTAATAATTATTTAATAAAATGATAATTATCTTTCGGAATGAATTTTTTCATTGTAATTTTTATGAATTTAAAAGATATTTTTCTAAATGTTGTAATAATGAAGTTAAAATCTGTTCTAGTCTAAAAAAATTACACTTAAACCTGAAAATTAATTTTTAAATAAAAATCAAATGTATATAATGAAATAATTATTGTAAAACTGAAATTTTCGATTTGATCTGAAAGATAAAACAATAAAAATAATGCATCATTTTCATATACCTTAAAATTTGAGCTATTTTTTGACAAAAATTTAATTTAGCTCTATTTTTATAAAGGAAAAATGAGTAGATGGAGATTATTAATATGAAAGAAGTTTAGATTAATATCATAAAACTAGTTGAATGCGGGTAAAATGTGTTGATTCAAGGACACTGTTCAACTATATGTAAATAGCAGATTTTCTTAGCAACCTCCCAGGCTTTCAATTCTTTTATGCTTGAATGCGGTATTGGAACAAAATCTTTTTTACTTAAGCCACAATATCTATTTTACATAACCATTCGAGATGGATCTTTAAAACATTGATGCATTGGAAAAAATCTTATATCACATAAATTGTATTAAAAGAATAGCACTTGAAACATAATACAGCATCAAACCAGGCTGACATTAAACCGAACTAATCCGGAAATGCGATTCCAAATTCCGACACACACAATGCGAAAAAAAAAAAATCGGACACCGCAATTCTTCCTGAAAAATAACCTCACTGCAAATAGCATTAAAATTCCCCAAACCACAGGCGAATTGGGGTCTCAGACCCTGTGACATCCCTAATTTGCAGTAAGTACATCCTTATCAGTCTTCATTGTGTTGACCGTTGCTCTCCCCAGATAATCAATCAAGATGTCAAACCAAGAATGGGGGTAAGAAATTCGGAAAAATGCGTGTGTTACCCTTTAGAGACAGTTCACAATGAACGTAAAATTCAGTGCAAACCGATTTCGGGGTGTTTTTGACCACACGTTGAAATGCGTGTTTTACGCTTTTGGGTTAGTCCAAGGTCAACGTAGAAATACGTGTGAAACACTCAGAGGGTTAATAGAATAAATAGCATATGCAATAACCATTCAAATTTAGTTAAAGCTTTAGATAATTTAAAGAATATTCTTAAAGACAACGGATTCCCAAATTCTTTCATTAATATTAATAGTTTTTTAAAAGGTGTATAAAATATTTCTAATTAATATATTAGTGGTTTTTCTGATTTTATTTGTTATAACTGTTTAAATATTAGTTTCTTTGATTAATTAGTTAGAATTTTTCTTCATAGATGGAGCTAGGTGCTAGCTTCTAATTCTTTGCTGCTTCCTGTGTATTTGGTGTCGCCTGGTTTACATCTAAAATTTCGGCAGAGAGTGTTAGGTTTAACACACTCTTTAGTATCTTTTGATTATTCATTAAGGATTTTGCATTTTGAATTTTCAGAATGTTTCTCATATTGATATTGGACAGGATTCAGGCCACAAAGGGTATACTTTTGATTTATAATCTTACCCTTGACAGAAAATCTTGTCTAATTTGGAATCTTTATGGTGAGTGGTCTTCGATAAAGTTCGCCATTCGATTCCTCATTCATTTCTTCCGTTTTGAACATTTTTTACTTTCGAAATTAATATTATGTGCTTTAAATATTATCGTTTTAAACTTTTGTTGATGCAATCACTTGAGGCTGTTGCGTTGGTACGCTTAAAGATGTATTGTCATCGTTTATGTTTAAATCTGCTGTTTATTATCTATACTTTTCTTTCTTTTTTAATTTTAATTTTTGTTTAGTATATCTATTATTTATCGCTAAATTAGGTTATATATACTATACTAAAACATCATTAATAAATTAAACTATAAATTTAATTTTAAACTCATTATAGTAACTTATTTTAGCATGAGAATATACTAAAATTATATGACGCAATCTTAAAATTAAATGATGCAATCGTATTTTAAAAATAGTGGTAGCATCTACCTATGTAGTGAAATACTAAAATCTATGTGAATTCCATAAAAATGATTTTTTCAAAATTAATTCCAAAAGACTATTAATTTAAAGGTGTTAAAATTTTATTTGTTAACATAAGCAAACATGAAATTAATTTTTAGATCCATATGTCAAAGCATTTTCAATATATGATCTCTGTTTTTTCTGTCTGTGATTAAAACAGTGCTTCTGTGGATATAATTCAGGACGATGTTTCTATAAATTTGAGTACAAATATTGCTATTCCAAAATGGTAGCCTATTTATATTAAACTGAAAAGTGTTTCTTTTATCATAAATCTCAGTGCTTAATTTATTATCAACTATTTTGATTTCAAGATCTAGAAAACCTGCAGTAGAAAAGCCTTCATTAGTTTTAAGTAAAATTAAATACTCTGGATAAAAGTCAATAAGTGGTGTGTATTCTTCTTCTTTTGAACAAATTAAGAAATTATCAATATACCTATAAATGATATAAGAATTATTGTATTAATTTCTTTTTCATAACAGTGTAAATATAAATTAGCCAGAGCATTACTTGCTGGTCCACCTTGTGGAATACCTCTAATTTGTTGGTACTAGGGGGCTCTGCCCCCTACTCGCTAAAGCTCGCCAACCCCAGGAGGATTGCAGCGCAATCCTCCGGGGCTTGCTGCGCAAACCCTGCTCGCTTCGCTCGCTATATGAAGACACTGGGTGTCCTAGCACAGTTGTTATAAAATCTTTATTTATATATATAACACCCCCGCTCGCTCCACTCACCAACACCAAAGAATCACGTGATTCTTTCGGGATTACTATGTGAAAGCAGCTCGCTTCACACGCTTGCCGTGCAGTTATCCGTTTCTGCTAGTATTACGAAATTATAAGTACATTAATTAATAAAAGTAAAATTTAAATTATTTGAAATTGCACGAACTCCTAAAATTAATTTTTCATCAGTTTCTATAATTAAAGACTTCTGGTAGCATAGATACATATGTAAATGTTAGAAAGAAATCTGAAAGGTAATATTTATAATACAAAGATGATTAAAAATCAATTATTTTCATCAATCAGAAATTTAAAACTTCTTTGCTTACACTTTTGAATATTTATTCAAAAGTTTATTTCAACATAACTTCATTCCACTAAAATTTAAAGTTTAAAACTGATAAGATAGCCTTTTCAAAATCTTCAAAATAAATTTTTAAAAATTGCTTTTTCCACCAAAATTTCAAATATGCTTGCTATACAATGGAATGCAATTCAAAAAAACTTTCCCACATGTATACATGCTTATTCCAACAATTATTTAGTCAAGAAAAATACAGTGTTCTTCTCAGTGCAGTCATTTGTGTTTTAAATCTCAAAAAATTCTTGACCGTCTCTTGTCGTAGAAACATGTAAACCATCTTGCAACCTTTTAGCTAAAAAAGGACAGTTAACGAAATAGTGGCTTGAAACATGTTCATATTAACTATTCAAATTTAAGACCCATAGCAATTATTTAGTTTTAGTCTTTTAAAACAGATAAGATAGCTTTTTTTCAAAATTTACAAAATTGTTGCTTTTTGAACCAAAATTTTAAATATGCACTCTTTTTTATGAAATATTACACAGAAAAGCTTCCCCACCCGTATACATGCTTATTTCAACTATTATTTAGTCAAGAAAAATATAGTGTGTTTCTTAGTGCAGTCATTTGTGTTTTAAATCTCAGAAAATTCTTGATCGTCTCTTGTCGTAGACAGATGAAAACCATCTTGCAACCTTTTAGCTAAAAAAGGACATTTTAAAGAAAATAGTGGCTTGAAACATACTCAAATTAACTATTCAAAATTGAATCCCGTAATAATGATTTACTTTTAGCTTTTTAAAACATATAAGATAGCTATTTTTCAAAATTTACAAAATTGTTGCTTTTTGAACCAAAATTTTAAATATGCAATCTTTTTTATGAAATATTACACAGAAAAGCTTCCCCACCCGTATACATGCTTATTCCAACTATTATTTAGTCAAGAAAGATATAGTGTTTTCCTCAATGTAGTCATTTGTATCTTAAATCTCAGAAAACTCTTGATCGTGTCTTGTCGTAGAAACATGTAAACCATCTTGTATCCTTTTAGATAAAAAAGGACAGTTAACGAAATATAGTGGCTTGAAACATACTCAAATTAACTATTCAAAATTAAATCCCGTAATAATGATTTACTTTTAGCTTTTTAAAACATATAAGATAGCTTTTTTTTCAAAATTGTTGCTTTTTTAACCAAAATTTTAAATATGCACTCTTTTTTATGAAATATTACACAGAAAAGCAAAACGTATGCAACATTAACCATAAACAGCATGTGGTAATTCACTTCCTTCCGTACAAACATGGTGGCAAAAAAATCTAATCTCTCTATATATACACGTTGCAAACAATATGCAACTTTAATCATTCTCCGAGAGCAGTGTGCAAGAGAACTTTTCTGATGTATAATTAGTTCTCTGGTCTTTATTCTGTAATTTTTATTTTTACACATAGTAAATAGTGCACACAATTAGTATCACAAAAAAACGCTCTGGCTCGCCTAAGCCTTTCTGGCCGATCTTCGCTGAAATCTTTCATCCAGGGATTCCCTTGCACGCTGCTCTCTTCTAAGCAAATTATGTTCAAAAAGTTCACAAAAAATTCATTTTTAATAAATAAATTTTAAAAAAAGTCGACGATCCGAAAAAAAGTCATGTAATCCGTAAGCAAAAGCTTGGCGTCAAGGTTTAGATTGGTAAACAAACTGATCGTTGCCAACGGGGAGAAAGAAATAAAGTTCCTTTTTTTGCGCCACGCATAAGCGTTTTATATAATATAGATAATTTATTGTCAAAGCTAATATAATTTTCTTTTAATATGACTTCTATTAATGTTTTATATTTTTTAATATTAATCATTTTATAGATGCTAAAATCTTCATAAACCTGTAATAAAATTTTCATCAAATCTTTGATATCAATACTATTGAATAAATCTTGAAAATCAAAAGTATGCACAGATTAAACATTAATATCTTTAGAACTCTTTATAATTTCATAGCTATTATTAATAATAACTGTATTATTATGTTCT
The DNA here is from genome assembly GCA_013235015.1 of Araneus ventricosus. Lineage (NCBI taxonomy): Eukaryota > Metazoa > Arthropoda > Arachnida > Araneae > Araneidae > Araneus > Araneus ventricosus. Next base: position 214,301 of record BGPR01000323.1, read on the forward strand.
TTTAATTTTTTAATACTCTTTTGCAGACATTTTTTGTAATAATTTACCTGTTTTCTTTATATAACTATAATTACCATTCGTTACACTTCTAAATTTGATTTATATATATATATATATATTTCTAAAATAAACAGAAAAATCTTGAATGGAAAAAAATTACTTTAACAATAATTATGTTATTTAAATTTTTACTTCAATTTTTCAGATGTTTATATTTATTCTCTAATAAGATATAGGATATTACATTTGCTTATTTTCTGTTAAGTGAATATCCAAAGTGTTCGAAATATTACTTTTTCTTTTGTTGTTTACTAAATATTTCCTTCTGAAATATCATAAAAAATATAGAAAAGATTATACCGAATCGAAACCAGACTTTGAAAGTCAGCATTCATAAACAAATTGAATTTAAGTGCACGCACTTAACTCTTTTATGCAAAAGATGCAGAATTTAATGAAACGCTTAAATATTCGAACGCACGATTGCAACCAATTACCACTAATTAATAATGCAATGATGAATAAATTGCAACTAATTATATGATCTATTTAATATTTTAAATTCCAATAAGGCAACTCCGTCAATTGCAGATCACTAATTTAATTCGAAACAGTATGGATTTAAATGGTCGTCAGTGTTAAAAATGTATGATTTTACTCGTTTCCATACATAAACACAATTTTACAATAATCTTATACTTTTTACTGTATAATGATACCTATGAAAAATTAAAATTCTTATTTTAGTCTGGTTGAAATAATGGTTATAAGTTGATGGTGCCCACTGCAATCCTTATTTTGTGGTTTCATTTAAATTGATAGTTCAGTTTTACTGCTTGATAATAACAGATTTTTTTTCATTTTTATGAGTATAATTGTGGTTTATTTAACATAAGAAAAAAATATGCGATTAAGGATTATGTTTATTTTGTAAAAAGAAGGCTAAAAACGTTCAATAAATCACCAAAAATTAGAAAAATAATGTTAACATTCCTGAAATAAAAGATTAGTGAAATTTTAACAACTTTCTAATTAAGAAAATTTATACTTATTTATAAAATGCTTTTTCCATTAAATATTCCTGAATTACAGATTGATACCATTATATTGATACTATTTCCCCGATGTTATAAATATCTAATTGAGTCCTTTGAATCTATTATCTAAATATTGTATAAAAAATAAGAAAAAAAACAATGCGACATTTAGATAGAGGGCAATTATCAGAAGTTGCATTTGGTCATATTTTCAAATTAATTAGTTTTTATCATAATATGTTTATATTATAACAAACAAATGCCATTGCCATCATATCATAAAATATATTTATGAGTATAATTCTGGTTTACTTAACATAAGAAAAAATATTCGATTAAGGATTATGCTTATTGCGTGAAAAGAAGGCTAAAATCGTTCAATAAATCACCAAAAATAAATCAATAAATCTTCTTTTTCATACATTTATTTAGATAATAGATTCAATAGACTCGATTAGATATTTATTTCATCTGGGAAATAGTATCAATATAATGGTATTAATCTGTAATTCAAGAATATTTTACGATATGATCATAAATACCAACGGAAATTCTACTGTCTGCAACCTGCATATTTTTTTAAACCTTAATGGTATTCGTTTGAAATATTTATATAAGCTGCCATATATATCCGACTTCTAAATTACAAACGAATGATTTATTTAGAAAGTTATTTTATGTTTCGCACATGCGTAGTAAAATAATATTTACTACAAATAATCACCTTTCCTCTGATATTCAAAGTATTTACTTTAAAATTTAATACCGGGCACCGCTAACATATTTTCAGGTATGTTGTAAGTTTAGTATAATATGCTTGAAAACTTTGTATGCTATATGCAAAAAAACATGCGAAACAATTTCGGACTTTTTAAGAAAATTTTTCAATCTTCCGAAAAGATGTGCTATTTTTACCAAAATATATGTACGTATTACGCATAGCAAACAAAAAGATACGAACGAACGAAAGTTGCAAAACATTATCAGTTTTCTGTGAAACGGGATAAGTCAAATCATTTCATTCTTCATCACTTTCTGGTAGATCTCCTTAATGCCCTCGTGACTAAATCTTCACTTTAAAATGTGATTTGTCACGTACTGTACGTCCCACGATTCTCCACAACTGATTATGAACCATTGCATTCCTATGAACTCCAAATTTCTCGAATTTTAGAAATTATACAACATTTTTGGCCAGTGCAGAACTAATTACTTTCAATTTTTGATAGTTTTTAGATGAAATTAAAACTTCAACTCTACAAACACAATTTTTATAACACATCAAGAAGGAATATTAGCAAATTACATAATGCCACTTATCGAAATTCTACCATATTTTTTATGAAAATGATCACATAGCTTTATTAGCGATCTTCATTCCTTTAAAATATATTTCTTGATCAGTGTTCAGTAACAAAATGCATGTAGTCTTACTACATTTAATATCAGTGTTACAAATATTTCCCATCTCAGAACTACCTGTGAAATAATATCTGGAAAAGTAATGGTGCCACTTCAACTCAAGCCAAAATATCCAGGTAAACTTTGTCTAATTACAAGTCGGCTACGTCATCCATATTAGATGGCCGGAGTCATACGAGTCATCAATTTATTTCCGAGGAAATAATCTCCCGGCTTAGTGACGCAACAAATCTCGCGAAACGTCAGCCGCATATTCGAGTCGGTGGTCACCATCTCCCTTACACCCACAAAGATCATTAGTTCGAAAAGTCTTCTTTTTTCTCCATCTTCTTCCACCTTGGTTTTATGGTCCTCTTCCTTCTGCACCATAATCGAGACGGATGAATGATGGTGTCATCCACGCGCTGCAGGTTAGGCTACGGTTAGTTAGAAAAGAAAGCGATATCATCATTCAGTTCTGGATGTAATTATGCTGGGATATTTATCCAATGTGAATAACAGCTTGGCAAAATCTGATTAGAGGTCTGTTGATTCAAAAGAGACTTGGTTTTGTGGTGAATATTTCAATGGTAAAGTATGGATAGTTTGTTACTTCTAGCTTTGTTGATTCTTTTAATTTGTTGATGAATTCCTATACAAAACGATAATAATCTCCGACGGAAACATTATTTTAGAATATCAATATGACATTTCTAAATGTTTCTTCTTCAAGAAGCAATTTGATTTTGGCATTTGTTTCTTACTTATAGCTGTGTTAGTAATTTTAATTTGTTTATGAATTCCTAATCAAAACGATAATTATCTTCGCCAGAAATATTCTTTCAGAGCATGAATATAATATTTCTAAATGTTTCCGCTTTCAGAAGCAATTAAATTCTGGCATTTCTTTGTTAGTTTTAGCGTTTTGATTCTTTTAATTTTTTGATGAATTCCTAATCAGAATGATAATAATCTTCAATGGAAGCATTCTTTTAGAGCATGAATATAACATTTTTAAATGCTTCTTCTTTAAAAAGCAATTACATTAAGATATAATAATACTCTCAAGCATAATATTTATTAAAATATAGTGGTTCTGTGCCAGTATTAATAACGTAATAATGGAATGTTATTTGCATTAATCAGAGAAGAATTAATATATCCATTCATGTAAACTGTTCAATTTTCCCCCTTGCATATTATCTCTTCAGACATAAATATGTGTCAGACTCACACAACTTTATTTCAATGCATCTTCTGATTCTATAGAAACAGTTAAATGAAAAGAACATGACTTAAATGACTCAACGAAAAGATTAAATATTTAAATCCTTTTAAATACATACCCACGAAAACATACGTTAAGAGAAAAGATTGCATTATTTGTTTAATATCGCAATATTTTTTTTAGTTAACCTCAGATCTTTAGTTCGCCTAAATAATGGCCGCAATACCATGGAATTTCTCTTGTAAATCATTATGTTTAAAGAAAGTTATTGAAAAAAGAAAAGAAACGAATAATTAAGTTCACGAAAATGTTTTTTAATTAAACAGAATCGTTTATATTAAGTTAAACATATCATTTTCTAACATAAATTGAAAACATATTATTCTACCCATATTCCATATTTAAGATATCATTCTATGCAATATCTCTCATATTCATTTTTGGAACACACAATTCAGACACTGAGAAGAAGTCTGATGGATGAATATTTTTTAACTTAACAAGGCAGTGATGCATTTCTCTAGATAATACTTTGCTTGGATGCAATGCCATTCAACTGTCAAAACTACGACATGTGAATTCGTAAAAATCTATGGATGAACAATTTTGATGGCCTATTGTCTGGTGAAAATTGTCAAGGAATATATAGCTAATGCTTCTGAAGACCACGCTTCCATAATTGGAAATCTAAGATAAGTCTGAAATCAGCTGTCAAAATGTCAAATTTTCCTGACATATGTAGTTATTTCTAATATGGATAGAAATGTTCAAATTTTGACAGCATGGAAATTCACGAGTGCACATGACAATCTTACTTGTTAAAAATAGATGCCTCTAACGTGAGATAGTAATCTACGAAAAAAATATGTTTCCGCGATCTGGGAATGCTAGTGTTTTCTTTGGGGGTGTGGGAATGCATTTTGAGTTGATATGGAGTTTGCCTGAAAATCTAATATCGACTTTGCCGTCATGCCCATGCAGATTTTGTAACAGCTGAAGCTATGCTTTACGTAAGAAGTATCGTATTGGAATCTAGATAAGAAAGTTTGCTGTCTAAATTTTGTACCATTGCCTAGAATTAAATACTGAGAAGAATTTTTTGTTATAAAATACTGAAAACTACACAAACTAATTTAACAACAGGAACATTTGGGAATCCTTTGTGCATTTAATATTTCATATTGTTAAAAATCAATAAATATGGGCTTAACTTGATTTATTAAGTTTTTGAAAATATTTTATATTTTTCTGTCTTCAATATATTTGGCATTATAATAATTTGTTATATTAAACAGATAAACTTTATCAGTTTAATTTCTACTTTTTAAAGAAAATTCTGAATTTAATGTAGTGACTTTATTCCGTAAGTCAATATTGTCTTCAGGAATTTATTTAGGTATTTAACTTAAATGTTTTCTCAAAATAATTTTAAAACTTTGGTAAAATTTTGTTAAAAGTAATTTCGACACTTCTTTTCAATTATAGTTACAGATAAATGTTTCAGTAAATGTTTATACGCTTGTATATATAGATACAGATATACAAATCCTGTGCACTTTTCAATATCAAAAAACAGGAATATTCCCCAAATTTAAATCGCAGATTTTACTTGCAAACTACTACGTTTTAAGAATATTTTCAAACTCGGCTTACCAAACGTGTAATCTAAAAATTCAGATCATCCAATAGTTCTATTAAGTAGCAATTTTATCTCTAATGTGAAATTTGCAATAAAAAAGAAATTGTCACAACATGATCATGGAGATTTTAACTTTAATTTATTCCATTTTAACTTTTGGTAATGACATTGGGAGATTCCGATGTAAAACACTTAGGTTAATTGAATTTAACATGTTCGATTGAATTTTTGCGTGAAATCTGCAACTGCACACTTTAATTAAACTCATCTTTCCAAAAATCCTACTTCCTTTCGACGACAAGGCTTTTCATCCTTTTTTCTTTCTGGAGCCATTAATCAATTTTAATTAGCTTGAAACTTGCTTGCGAACACTTTAAATTAATTTCAAAGGAATAGTTTTCAACAGGAATATTAAAGAATGCGATATGATTCTACAGAATGCCTAATGATGCTCGGAACTGGAGGTGCATGTATTTTGTTTGGTTGAATAACTTTTGATTTTATATTCGATTTTTTTATTTCTACTTGAAATAACATAGGATGAGATGGTAAGAAAATCTTCGTTTATAAAGAAATTATTGTTAAATTTCTAATACTATGACTTAAATATGTTTTTTCGTGACGAATCGATATGTGAAAATACTATACAAAGAATATAATATTGCATATTGAAGGATTGCTTACTAGAATCCGACATCTTGAATCTGAACTGGCATATAGAAATGAAATATATTTTAAAACTCATTGACTTTTTAAAGAAAAGTCATCCAGGAGATGCAGACGATTATCCAGATAATGGAAAAAGCTAGAAATATAGAGTTTGTGGACAAAATAATGGAAACACCTATCAATATATGTGATATTTCCTAAGGTTTCTCTATCAAGTACACGAAAGTATGCAAGTAGAGGATATATTATTCTATCGTCAGCTTTTAGTTAAGAAGTCTATTACGTTTCATGATAGTCATCTATTAATCTATCTACCCACTTCTTCAAGATAAAATATCTAAACTTCTAGCCAACATAACAAAGCACCTAAATAAAACGGATACTTTAATTTACATATGTTTTAATTTTCAGGTGGTTTCTTGTCTGATAAATATCAATTTTAATTGAATATGCATAAAGAACTTTTATATTTATTAGTTCTGCGCCAGAATAAATCAAAATATTCTGAAAAAACTTCGATATGTCATGTAATATTGCTACATTTTCTGAGGAAATTTAAAAATTCCAAATAATCAAAAATTATCAAGTAATAAGAATTTTATTAATATTAGTTACTGAATGTTAGTCACTTATAAGGCTTGACACAAGTTCTAACTCCGTGTTCATTAAAAAAATATCAAAAATAAACTTCGTTATTTCTTAAATGATTCTAGTTTTCCTCAGCAAAAAAGCTAATTATAATTACTCCAAACGGCTGAAGTCTTAACAGATTTCATTAAAAGCTGCTGTTAAATATTCATTGTGATCTTATAACATTTTGGATAAATATATGGATAAAATTCATGTAACTAAGGCTTAAAAATAAAATAAACAGATTTATTTTTTGCAATTTTTTAATCTGAATTTTTTCTTCGGTATAATTAAGCTTGCTAGGAAACAAAAAGTACTCAAATTTGCGAATTATGCAGATCATTTGAAACTAATGTATTCATCATTCATTTAATCGTTGACTGATTTTGACATACATTTTTAAGAAACTTGATAAATGAGGAGTTTTTTATTGATGTTATTCGCCAGGAAAAAAGTTCTTTCATGGACAGTAACTAGTTTTTTACAAAAAAACACATTTCTTTCATGAACACTCTTCAAAATTCTAAAGGTGTTTTAGATTGGAAAGTTTTCGAGGTTTTTTCCAATTTCTGAGTACAGTATCAAAACCTTTTTTAACGTTGCAAAATTTATGCATTATATAAAGGTGTACATTTAGAAAATTTATTCAATATAAAATCATTTTTCAGTTTATTTTGTTGTTGTCTTTTTCACTTTTGGAAAGAAAGTTAATAAAGTGCCAATGAACATGACATATATTCACTTATATCAAAAAACACTTTGGTTAGTTTTAGAGTACCAACACATCTCAACAGATGACTCTGTTGGCTAAGATAGTAACTTTCACTTCTGATAAAGCAGTTTGCCAAGGACTGGGTTAGTATAGAAAGCTGTTATAGAGAAGAATTTATGAATGCATGTGTGAGGTAACAGCGGTTCATTAAATCTCATGCTTCTAAGAATTATGTCTTCTGATGTTAACGCAGCGACGACGCTTGGTAGACTATGTTGTCAAAATTTTCAGACCATCGATCCCAACACATTCATATGGTTCCATTTCCCGATCTTTAGATGTAGCCCGGTACATTTGCATAAACTTATATATTTGCTTAGATTTTTCAGAAATATATCAAAATATTTCGTATTTTAGCAGCATTTATATATCAACAAGATTAAATTGAATTATTTAAAGTTGCATTTCTCTTCCTCAATCGAGTACTTCAAGAGGTTAAGTCGTAAATAAAAATATTCTTTGTTGATAAAGCAGCACTTCCAGATTTTGATATTTGAATTTGTTGATTTAGTAATTGCTTAAATAATTGTGAATAGAATGCATATTTAGAGTGTACTTGAGATAGTAATACAAAGAATAATAATTTGTACGTTATTTTTAATATTGATATACCATTCATATTATTTGAATTATATTTGAAAATTAGCTATTGCAATCATGATTACTTAAATGCTTGTCACATTGATCATTTTAATTATTCAATCTCTTTAGAAATTATTATAGAAATTCGAATATGTTTCTCCCAATTTTGAAACCTTTTCATAGAACTCAAAAATTTCTTTTGAATGCATTCTAAAATGAGTAAACAAAGATTATTTAGAATGGAAGATGAGTTATCCAATACTATTTCAATGCCTGCAAATCTTTAAAAAATAATCATGTACCCATTACACAGTATCTTAAAAGATTATTTAGTGAAAGTGTTATTACTTATTTGTGTTATCTTCAAAGCAAAGGGAATGGTATACGCTTAGTGAAAAACTTTCTTTCTGATAACTTCTAGTTAAGAATGTATTAAATATAATGAAGGATTAAAGCAGAAATGTAAGATATTAATCAAAGTTTATCTCACGAAATGCATTCTATAGATGGTTTTATTTCTAAAAAAATTCTTTTTGAGATCAGGTACAACCCGATATGATATTTTGTACACTACGCACCATTTGAATCTGTAGAGCTCTTAATCGAAATTATGTTTAAAGATAACTGGTTTTATATTCTAAATGATTCAAAACAAAGGATGTTCGGACTATTAAACATATATCCAAAGTCTGTTTCTTATCAGGTTGTATAAATTAATTTAAAATGTTTCATTCTGTAACTTAGGAAACATTGTAAGTAAATAAAACTGTTATTATGTTCTTATTTTGAAATATAATTAAACACTAATAAACTGATACACATTTTTCATTCAGATGAAACTCGGAACTGAGAACAAAACAACTCTATTTATTTCATTAAGCACACGTATTTAATCATCTTTAAGAAAAAGTGAAAAACTATTGGAATCGTTCCATTTTATCACGATAAGATTTTCATACAGCTATTGACGAAGAAATGCAGCTTTAGTTAACAAAGAAATGGAATTGAAGCGCAACTTAAGTATAATCTGTCATAGATCGATTACAAAAATAGTTCAGGATGATGGAAATCGATCGAAACTTAATCTAGAATCTTAAGATTCTTTCATATATTCTGCATCAAAGATCAACTTTATAACGAATCTTGTTTCCACAGAATGTTAACTCACCAAGAACATGCGACGACGATCCATTACATTTCATCGATCATTTGGAAGACGATTTCAAAGGATCCCTTTGATTAGCCGGCAGAATTTTGTTCTTTTGTGCGAGTTGCACGACTTCCGTGAAGCAGGACTTTCTTCAACTGGAAATATAGCGTTGTTTAGAAAGCGAAACTTTTATCTTGCGTAACTAGATTTCTGTTTAACTTGCATTGGAATAAGAAGGGATTTTTGCAGGTTGGATTTTGGGAAAGATTTATTATAGATCCTATAAGAATAATATTAGGGAGCATTGAAGATTTTCAGATATAACTATATTTATATATAACAATGCTATATTTAGCACATATAGAATTGTTAACATATTTTATGTCTCTCATTAAAATTGGCTTATTTAGATATTTAATGCAAATTTCAAATTAAATATTTACTAAACGTATTAAATAAAAAGCAGCATCTTCATTTCAAAAAACACATATTACTGAAAGGAAAATGTATGTAATTTTTGTCAGAGCTATATATTAACACATAGACGGCCGATCCCGCTCTAGCGCGAGATCACGTGCTGGCGCGGGAACGATAAGTTTCAGTATTAATTCTCTGGTTACGTTTTGGTTATATACGATGGTATTGGCGTGGAATGGAGATTAGAAACTTGTTGTAAATGTATGTAGTTTCGAATTGTTTACTTACTGAAAATATGAGTTGCTTATTTCTTATAGTAAGTTAGTCGGCATATGGTACAACCTACTCCTGTGGCACAGCATTAACTATCAGCACGGTTTCACATGACCGGCAGTCAAAGTGTAAATTGTTTAGGTAATATTTTTTCCAAATGTATTCACATTTTTAGACGCCTTGTGTATTGTGCTAGTCTCTTAAATATTTTCTGGAAATATTTTGTAAAATAATGCAATTTACACAAATGTTTCGAGAAGACAAACAAAATAATTCAAAGATGAAAAGTTTTCATTAAGAACGAATAGATCATTAGATGAAATATATTTTCTTCTTGATGCAAACCATTTTCCATTCCGATATCTATCACTGGATGCTCTCACTTTAGATAGAATCATTTCTTTCATTTAAACTAATTTTTACTGCAAATGAAACGCATTTAAAGATTACATAGGACAACAAGTAACTTAAATCCAAATCTTATACTCGAGCTTAAATTGTCGTTATTCATTATGCAACTCATACATTATAAATTAATTGGTGTTAAAAATAATAAATGATTTTTGATTTTAATTAAAATTACAGCAGTATACTAACATTATCAATCTAAATATTTTAATTCTTATCCAAATTCTGCATTTCTCATCTTAAATTAATTTTGGCCCTTACATCGAATATTAGACGGCAGCCGGAGAAAAACATTCATTCTTAACATTAAGTCAAAGAACATTCTGCGCTCGAATATGAAGAAATGCCCTGTTGAATTATTATGGGCATAATACATCATAAATAAGATTTCATACATCTTGTAGTAAATCGCAGTAGCAGAAATTGTTTATAACTTATAGTAAGGTCATTCATATTGCAAATCCAGATTTACAAAAAAAATATCATTTTCGGCATTACTATTGTCATCAAAATATCAACCTTATGAATAGAAAGTGATAGTTATCTCTATGATGTATATAAATTTTAACTGATATTTAATATTTGTTAAAAGAGATGAAATTGATACACGGATTTTCTTTTGTTGAAGTCGTCGATAATGATTAAAGCAAGATGCAGGACAGTTTAATCAGACAGGGTTTTGGGATTTTTAGCTGCAAAGGCAGGTGTAGATTCAAGATTTTAGAAGACAAAATTGGAATGTTGCTTAAAGGCAGAAATGGGCATTTAACCTTCTCATACCGAGCGAGGCGGTAAAGGGCGGTGTGGAAATTTCCTCTTAACAGCGACGAAGGCCGGTCTGAGGCGTTTGGCTTCTTTTGAGGGAGGTGAGGTTCTGAGATCGCTTAGTAGATAAGCGCGGTAGGGGGTTCGATTACGCTTGACATAACAGCCCATTTCCGAGCGCTATAAGGAAAGGTTATAGCAGGGGGTGGGGTAAATGACAACCCAAGTTGGGAGAGTCCAATTCATGTCGTATTCCCTCAAAGAGGCCCGGTTTTACAGGGGCTAGAAGAAAAAAGTTGCCTCGGGGTTAAAGAGTTAAGGGTAAAGGTGATCAAGCAATTGGTTAGGCTGAGTGGTATTAGATTAAAATTCTTAACATTAGTCATATTATTAACAAAAAATAATTAAAATACAAATCGTGTAACTCTCTCAAACACGACTGTTAATATCCCATCAGGGATTTAATAGGATTTTCTTTTGTTGAAGTCGTCTATAATTCTTAAAGCAAGATGCATAACAGATTAATTAGACGGGTTTATGGGATTTTTAGCTGCAAAGGCAGGTCTCGAAAGATGCGGGGGTGCCAAAAGTGATTGAATAGTCGTAAACTAATAAGTTGATGTCGATTCTTCAGTATGCAGAATAATCACGATGAATCTGGATAGAAGAAATGATACTAACTATAAAAATAACATTCTATTCTAATGTAAAGAGCACTCGTTACATCATAATTACTCTTACGCTCTCATTCTGACTCTAGCGGATAGTTCCCCATACAGTTACGAACAGTGTTCTTTGGAAGCTCTCTAAATTTGGTACGTTGACCAAAAATAGTATTAAACGTATTTCAAGATTTTAAAAGCTATTTTCTAAGGATGCTTTTAAAGGGTGTCCTACAAAACTATCAAAACACATATTTTCTGAAATGCAAAGTTGGCACTACTCCGTTTCTAGTACCTCCAAACTTGAATGTTGGCGACCCATTAATATTTGGCGATGAGAGTTCTCGCTAAAATTCTGCAAGTTCTTACCAGATGCCTACAAATGAAAAATTATTGCAAACTTTCTTATAAAACGCTTCCTGAGGTCACTCATTTAAATTAACAATGATTGTGTACACGTTTATTCAAAAGAGTTTTTAAAGCCTCTAATGCTGTACAAGATTTCGCATGTTTTTAATAAAACTAACACAATCAACTGAAATACATCAAGCATTCTTCTCAAAAAATAGATTTAATATATTTTATAAATCTATGAATTATATAATCAGAAAATTAGATGGAACAATTTGCCTCATGATACATGCATTTAAGTAAATAAAAATATAATCTTATTCCTTCTTTTTAATAGCATATTGAATAAAAAATTCGAACAAGCCAATTTTATTTAATAAATAATGAGAACATTAGTACAGAAATTTAGGATGAAGTATTTTTTTTCAAATAACGGCATCACTTTTTTAAAGGAAACTATAGAAAAATAATTTTAGTTGTTAGGAACCTTGCAAAAGTTTCCTGGTTCTGACGACTTGCATATTTTATGAAGTCTTGCTTTAGACTTCCAGCAGTTTCAAGAAACGTTTTAAAATGGAATTTGGGATTCGTATAAATAATATAGCTTTATTTTTTCGATTACGAACTAGAAAAGATCTCAAATATTAAACAAGAATTTGCAGTTTTTACGAAGAAACAAGAAATTCCATGCCATTCAACGATAAAATATCCCTTTCTATCATCTTCGGGGTTAAGAAGTTGATAGTTTTGTCAGATCAGCTTTTAAAACTGTCTCTTGATAAACTGAGACTAGCATTACTTTGAAATTATTAAGTTTATTATACTCTGATGAAACATTCTCTAATGCAAAGTTTGATTACTTGCAATATAATGTTACTAATTTCCCATCTTTCTTAGCCAATACATTTTATATATTATTGGTGGCTTTAATAAGTTACTCAAAGATGCCCTTACTCAGCTGATGGATTTCACTGATGAACAAAGAGCTACAAACTGAAATTTAATTCTCACTGGATTTTCTGCGTTAGCATCTCTCAGACCTTTCATAGCAGAACTACATCTTAATGTATTTTCGACATTATCATTACATTTGACAGTTTCATGAAGGATATAATCTGTTATAAAGCTATCTGACTATCTCCAGTTTCAAAGCTACACGAGCGGTATTTTCTGGCATGCTTAGTTATTTGGAACCGTGAACCGATAACGAGAACAACATTTAGGCAGATTCACCTATTTCTAAATTCCGAGAGTTCAAACGTGAGGACTTTTGACTAGTGGCAGCAGATTTAACGAGCACTATACCTACTTACAGGCTACTTTGCTGTGGAATAGCATTTCGAACCCGCAAACTTTTAATTCAGAAAACAAAACTCTACCATAAAGCCACAGCTTCACATGCTTAAAAGCCCGAAAATTAAAAAATTTGATTTTAAAAATGATTTTGACCTTTATTTCTTGTATAAAACATGGGAGAATTACTTTAAAAAAATCCTATTTTGTATTAAATATGGTTTATGACTAAAAACAGTTTGCAACCAACTGGCAATACTAAGTTTATTTTAGAAAAAAACGTGCTTGATAAAATTCTATAATGTCAAACGCAGATGAATTTTAATAAATAATAATACGGATAAAGAATTTCCTTCAACATTGCAGAATGAAATATGGCATTCGCAAGCGTACGAACAAAGCCCAAAAGATGCAGCCTCAAGTGAAAAACATTACTTTATTTTCATATTTTTAATCAGCACTCACAGGCTGTCATCTATATGTTGTAAATTGATTTAATAAAATTTTCAATATGTATCTTATTGGCCACAACAGACGTTAGAGTTCAGCCTTATTTTCAAGATTTTAGAAGACAAAATTGGAATGTTGCTTAAAAGCAGCACTGGGAGTTTAACCCTATCATACCGAGTGAGGCGGTCCAGGGCGGTGTAGAAATTTCGTCTTAACAGCGACGAAGGCCTATTTGAGCCGTTTGGCTTCTTTTGAGAGGAGGTGAGGTTCTAAGGTCGCTTAGGAGATAAGCCCGGTAGGGGGTCCGATTATCCTTGCCCACCACAGCCCATTTCCGTGCGCTTTATAAGGGAAGTTTATAGCAGGTGGTGGGGTGGGATGGTAAATGACAACCCAGTTTGGGAGTGTCCAATTCATGTTGTATCCTCCCAAAGAGGCCCGGTTTTAAAGGGGCTAGAGGAAAAAAGTCGCCTCGGAATTAAAGAGTTAAGGGTTAAGGTGATCAATCAATTGGTTAGACTGAATGGTATTAGATTAAAATTCTTAACATTAGTCATATTATTACCAAAAATAACCAAAATACAAATCGTGTAACTCTGTCAAACATAACTGTTAATATTCCAGCAGTTTCACATTAATTCTGGTTTGTGTCGCGCGGATATCGTTAGTGCGACAAGTCATTTCCTTCGGAACCAAGTCTTGTTTCTCGGACTAAAACGCTGTTGACTTACTAGATCGGAAAACCGATACAAACGAGTAGAGTGTGTCCGTTATGGAACAATAACCATTATGTTACTAATGCTACACAGAGCAGTGCATTAAATCCCTGCACACTCCGCTGTTGGTTTAAGCTATTAATGTGCTAATGTATTAAGTGTACCTTTATACTTATGGTCGTGTAATGAGCGAGAGTAACACGGTTACATCGGGGTCGGTGGAAAAGGAAGGTTACGTTTATTGCGCGTAAAAGATAATGGTGTGATTAATTTTAATAAATGGGCACTCGGATTGAAGTTCACTCCTTGGCTGCTGTTCTCGAAATGCCTCCGATTGCTGGTGGAAATGACTTTCGAATGCTTGAAAATTTCGTTTATGGTTCAAAGGACGTTGATTTGAGGTTCTCAGTGTTGAGGAAATCGGACATTATAACCGATATTAAGAAAATAGTCTTGAGCAGTTTACGATAAATATTGCTGCTGATTATTACTACTATTGCTGGTATTAGATTGAACTTTAGTTCATTAACGCGCATGAAATTATTATTGAAGCCTGCGTGAGAATAAACCTTGCCGGAAATCAGTGTGCAATTTAAACGTTTCATCCTAAAGAACTACATTAAAATCATATTTAAAGGTAGAAAAGGTATGTTTGCTAAGCAGTTATTGATTGAAATAAATTCCATTGATTAAAATTATTCTTAAGAATTTGCTACAAAATGTAAATGTTGATAATCAGAATTTTCTTGTAAAACGAGCATTCATAAATGGGTAGTTCAAAGTACTGTAGAAAAGTTATAGTATCGAAACTGCATTTTGACCACAATAAATTTCATCTTAAATTAAAATGAAAAAATTCGGAATTTTTATCTAAGTCATCAT
>BGPR01000323.1:229635-294939 GCA_013235015.1 Araneus ventricosus
AAAAAACCCGTTGATATTTCTTCCATTAGTATTTAACCTCAAATTTCCGCTTTTCCATTTTATGCTTATTATCATTGGTATTTTAATGCAATATATCAATTCTTTTTATTTATTCATTTAGCTGTGATAAAAAGCGAGCTTGACTTTATGACCTTGCAAGCTTCTTTTTTTCCCATAATATGAGATTTTACATCCAGACACAAAAAAAGAGACGATAGAATACACATGTACATTGGAATGCATTGTCGGTTTGTTTGTAGACATTCCGATTATTATCAAAAATAATCATGAACATTATTTGTGTTGTGAAGATTCTTTTCTCACAACTAATGAAAAGCTTACAGAGATGAATAAGGTATCAGTGATAAAGCATTTAACTATTTCTGACTCAGCGTACTCAGTTTCTGTTAAAATACAGTTTGCTTAAATTTAAAGAAAAAATGTAGTATTCCTAGGTAGTCACCCTTCCAAATAGTAGCCTCATACTATGTCGCTTAACTTCAGCGATCGTACTAAAACCGGTGCACGGCCTTCAGAGAGCTGTATCTGCAGATTTTATTTATTACATCTTTTGTCAACATCCGTTTTCCACAACTATTACATGCCCTTCAAATATGAATAAGGTATCAAAAGATAAGAATCTTCACCTATTCCTGATGTAGCATATTCTATTTACGTAAAACAAGTTTTATTGGGATGGCAGGGAGAAGCGAAATTTATGTGTGCAATTTTCGCTCAGGGCTACTGTATATTTTAATTCTTACCATGAAAGCATCTTTATCAATACTTTATGTGTTGTCTGTTTTCCTTTTTCCAAGGTACAGAATATGACTGAGGATGATTAAGAAATTTTAACTCACGACAATATTTGAGTCTCCATTCATCAATGAATAATTTTTACTTTGAATTTCAAATAACGAACAAGCCCAGTTCTCTGATGAATTTTAAGTCACAATATTCTGATTTCCCTAGCTTTAACACCAGACCTCAACAAGCATGTCATCATCTCTAGATCCTTGCTGGTTGATCACTAAAAGTAGTGGTAACTCTAGTTGATAGAAAGGCGAAATCTACATTGAGCATCACTGCGGCTTGTGAAGAAGTCCTAACTCTAATTTTAAAAATAATTGGTAGATTTAAACAGAATTTAATAACCTTTAATAAGTATTGTACGTAATGAAACTCTATTTTTTGAAGCTTATGGTTCATTCCGTGGAAATATTTCAATTATCTCGAGGCGCGTACACACACGCAGTTTTGCGTCGTTCTCTTGTGATTCAGTAATTTTTCGATTTCCACATAATGCCTCTTCCGTTTTCACTAATTATACTTAATAATTAAGGGAATCCAACCTGCTTCTTATATCTGTTGACATCTGCCATTTTCGTAGTATTATTTTTATTATTATCTCAATTTTACATTTTGGAAATATTCCTCTTGAACCACCGCAGTTTCTATTAAATGCCACGCAACCTGAAATGAGTATATATTTTAAAAAAGATTTACATTTCTTTCAGTAAAAAAATCGTCAGAATGAACAATTCACAATTACTTAATAAGTAGCTTCCTTTTGGGAAGTAGCAAATGATGCATTTCTGAATTAAACTGAAGTTTGTGACAAAGTGATTTATAGCGCCTTCTAAATTGAATGACAAATATTCATAGCGGTGATTCTACTACTCTTAGGACATTTGAAAATCAGCTTTAATTTCCAATAGAATTGTTTTAAACAAAAACTTTCTGAATGCTGTAGGATGAAAAAAATAATAAAAAATGATTTCTAATTATTCCAGTACTTCAATGTTTCATTCATTTTAACTTAGTTTCCCAATGCGTTTGCCAATATATAGAACAGAACGGAGAAGTGTTTGCGAGAAGTTTTTTATATTTCAACCAGCTTTCCTGTTTCTGTCTTCTTGTAAAGTAAAAAGATTTAAGTAATTGAAATGTCATTTGAAGAGACAGATCTCTTCTCTCTGCAATGAATTTTTGAAAATTCCTGTAGTGTGTGTTCACTTGACAGTACTGAAATGTACATTACAAATCAATATGCCTTTTTAACAAGATTTCTAACACTTTGAAAATATACGAGTATTACTTGTATACGAGTACATTTGTATCTAATCTAGCAGAAAAAAGATAATGTTTAATTTGAACATAACTTAAAATGACAAAGCATTTATTGCCTAATTAAGTATAAAATTTGAAACAAATCAAAAACTCTTTCTTCCTGGAGCAAGATAAGATATTACTTACATCATGATAATTTATCGTTGTTGTTAAAATGTCACCATAAAAATCCATCTCTAATTTTCCGTTGCACTTTATCATGACATGGGGAAGTTTAAATAAGATCACCTTCTCAAATATTTTAAGCCACTAGACATATTTGATAAGGTACTTGACATAACTCATTTCTCATTTCTAGTCTTATAGACAGAAAAGAACTAAAAGTCCCCCGATTTCACTTCAGCTAGGATTTTTATAAACATACTTAAGAATTTGTCATCCACATAACTTTCGAATCTAATTCAATTTGATATACATGTCTTTGAAAAATCTTTGTCACATTACGACTTTCCTTCTTCCACTTTCTTTCATTCTGCTTGTCCAAATGTAAAGCCATTCTGGACATACACGGATGCACCCATCAGGGTTTATTAAATAAATATTTATCATAGTTCCGTTTATTCATGCGTAAAAAAGAAAACTTCTGTTAAGCATTATGCTGTCTTTATTTGGAAGTGTGTTTACTTAGCTATCTTAAACACGAAGAATTAAAAGGATCCTTAAAAAATCAGTTTGAAGTAACTATCACGGTATTCGTAAGCAGTTTTGTCGATTCTCATTGGATAAGGTTAGAGTCAACAACATTAAATCCCAAAAGGGCAGGTTCGGATCAAAATGCGCATCACATAGAAGCAACCACTTTTCTACCTTTGTTTAGTTAAGCTCTTTAAGAAAGTGGTAGAAAACAAACATTTTTTCTTTTTCTATTTTCTGTTGACTTGTTTGATTAAGAGGTAGGGGCATTAGGATAAAAGTTTCCTAAATAGTTTTTGACACTTCACTGAATGAGAAATGTGAGTTATATTATGAATGAATAATAATACCACGTAAGATCTTCTTATAATTTAATGGATTTATTTTGGATCCTGTGATGCATCGGTATTATAAAAGCATGTCATGTGGGGTTCATAGAGTAAACTATTTATAATGACAGGTTATTTCAGACAACTTCATTCCAGGTTTTGATAGAGTTATTGCCAGGAGAGTATAATTCTTTTCTAATTTTTTGATATTGGCATTTCTAATATTGTTAATTTTACTTTTAAAAGTAATATTTTACTGGCATTGCTCCCTTCACATTCTGTTCAATAACGAAAATATTATGTTGTTCATTCCAAATTTTCAGATTTTAGCAAGAAAAAGGCAAATTTGCTATGTTCAACTTAATAAGAAGAGTATTTGATTATTTATTTCGAAACGGAAAGTGTAGATATAAGAAACGACCAATGGAGAACTAGAACTGAAACCAGGGCATATGAAATAAAGTAAAAGGAGTAGTAAGAGTTTTACTTAGAAACAGTCCATTTTGTCACCATTATCTTAACTCCATTATCATACTATTTCCTGTTATATGATATATTTACGAGATCACAACTGATTGTCCTTTAATTTTGCTTTTTTCAACTTTATCGAATCATGAATAATATATTTTTAAAATAAAAACTTAATTGAGGATATTTATGGTGATAAAATTCGCGTAAATATCACTAACATTCTCATAAGAAAATAATATGCATATATATTAAAGACATCATCCTAGCTTTACCCGATAGAATTAGTCTATGTAATTAAGTTTAAAAAGTCTTCTGTCTTTGATACTGTAATAAATATGGACTAATACACTTTTGAATTTAATCATAATATTCATAGAGCTAAATTTTTATATAAGCCGATGATTTAAAATATTGGACTATTTTTTTTTTCTTTTATGCCCTCTAGAACACAAAAACATAATTACTTTTTATATTACATCTACAAATGGTAGCATTATTTTTTTTATTTTTCCATTTCAAATTCAAGACGACAACAATTACCAGGAAAACGCTGTTTAATATCATCATAAAAATTTCATGGCAATTTTGCTTCATAATCAAAATAAATCTTGACTGATTTTGTTTGAAATAAAGTATTTATATTTTCCAATTTTAAAAGATTGGAAACTTTCTTGAAATTTCAATCCAGTGCAGTATGAAAACAAGGAACACATGCCGGCTTACAGAAAAGTGTTTTCAAATAACCGAAAACTAAGAAAACTTACTCGTATTTACCTTTTCCTTCACTCTCCCCTATTTTTATGAATAAACTTTTAGGAATTGCATCCACAAGAGTTGAGGAAGTTGAGGTAGGAAGTTAACTAATTGAGTTTAGTTATTCTGGCTATAAAAATATTTTAAAAGAGTCACATTTTATATATTTATATTGAAAGTACTATAAGATAACAATATATAGCATGCAATTCCAGGATATGCATGAATTTCTGGAAAGTGCTTCAAAAAAAGAATTTTCAATATTTTTCTTGATTTTTTTCATTTATATTGCTATATTAGCTGCAAAGCATTTTTATATTAGAATAACATTGAATGAAACAAGAAAGGCGAAAAGTATTTCCATGAAATTTCCACTTACCAGCATTAATAGTGAAGGAATGATGTTCTTTTCTTAACTTTTCATTAAAAGAAAATATGTTTTCAATTTACTTTCATATTTTTCGTGCTTTATAAATATCTAATATAAGCGCTTTATTATGAATGGATAACCTAGATCAAAGAATTTTCCATTTTTATAGCCAACGAAAATTAATTATTTACAACGTGAACTCTTCTATACTTTTTAGACATGCTTGCGAAATTTAATGGCGAAGAAAGGCGAATAATTGAACAATATATAGTATGGAAGACGGATAGAGGCATGGAATATATCCTATTTTCCCAACATTGTTTCAGAGAATTTTTTCAAAATTTTTCATGATCTGAGAATTCTCAAAGGAATTTAGTTCCTTAGAAAGATTCGAAGAGCAATTTCCCAAGAACACATTGCCAACTTTTTATATATAGAAGAATGCATGTTTTTCTTATAATGATACAAAATATGCATTAAGAGAAAGAAAAACAGTTCTTTCTATGTCTGAATGAAAAAAAAATTATATAAATCAATATGTGTTCTAAAACTCAATATCGAAAATTTGTTTACACAATTTGCTTGAATATATATCTTAAATCTGAAAATTCCCTGATATAAAATCAATTAGTTTTTAGAATGTTGTCCTCACCTTCCATAATATTTTAACAACAGAAAACAAATTTCATTGAAAATATAGACGAAACTTTAGCATATTTCAATCATCTATTTACGGCCTCAGATTGAAAAAAAAAAAAAAAACGTATTTCTTGGACTCAATTTCTTTTCTTGTTGTTCTTCTTAAAATGCCAACAGTTTTGGAAATGTCGGATATATTTTTACTCTTTAACCTTCCAGCGGGCGCGGCTGAGCAAATTTTACGACAAACGGGATTTTTCATACTCCGTTCTCACATTCGGAGTCAAAACTGTTTGAAGGTAGCTGCTTTCCCTTCATGCGACCTCTCTCTTCTGGATTAAATGGGTTTATCTGAGTTTCAAGGTGATTTCATACTGTCTTATGCTTCCGTCGTAAAGTTTACGTCGCGCGCCCACTTGTGTAATTTGATAATTTTTTCATGTCTTAATGTATCAGTTTGTTAATTATATATCCAGTGTTCATTACGGCGACTAAATATTTCATTTTGCATTGTCAAAAATATTTAATATGTAAAAAGCCTGCTAATAATTCACCAAGACGAAGAACTTTCTTGAAAAACTTCGCTCTCAGTCTTATCAAAAAACACCTCACTAATCGAGCCAAAATTATCTAATCATCGCCATATGACATTACTATGTCTTTAAGTCTAAATTATACATCTCAACTTCAAAATGCAAGCGAACAACAGCCAGCAATGAGAAGAAGTGAGCTTGTGGTTCGTGTCTGAAAGAAAGAAAATAATCAGCAAAATTCATGAAATGCAGTAGGTGCAATATATAGTGTGCTTATAAGCGTCACTCTCTATCAAAAGATTAATGTTTCGAACTCAAGGGTAAGTCATTACTGTACAATCTTAGTTTGTAGTATAATCTTTTTTATTATATACTAGCTGATATGCTCGACGTTGCTCTGGATAAAGATATTTTCAAGTCCAAGTACTTATAACACTTTCAATTTACTAAAAGTGTTTTTCGCGGGAGCGTCTTTCATTGATTTTAGTTTATCAACTGACCCTTTGGACCAACAGTGAAACACCCTTCTTTTTTTCTCCTTAGTTTGAACCACTTGGCAAGAATCTCGTAGTCCTTCGTACTCCATATCCCCCTCCCCATCATTGCTACGGCAACAGCAGAAACTCTTTCATATCTTTTAATTTTTGCCATTATCCGGACTACAATTCTCTTCTTTTTAGTGTTTTTGGCACTGACCGGAAAAAACCGCATAGTGTTCTTTCTTTTTCTCCTTAGATCCTCTCCCTCCGGTAAGAAGTAGGTTCAACAATCTTGAAGGTTTTTAAGCACTTATTATGATAATTAAAAATTTGTGAAATTAAATGAAGCATCTCGGAAAGAGAGTAATTAACATCATTGTATTGTGGCGGAAGCATATTGAAAGAGGTATATGCTACGAAATAAAAGCTAAATAAAATTTCTGACCTTTTGTTAACATTCAAAGAAAATAATATTTTTATCGTAATTTTCACAATGGCAAAAATATCGGAATCAAGGATTTGATAAAACGATCAATGGTTTGAAATTAATTACAATAACAGAAAGCAATGTCACAAATTGTGTATGAAATAAATATGAAATGTTCATTAAATTAAGTAAAAGAACGCATAACATATAATTTGAAATCATTAAAAAGATGATTTTCTGCTTTTTAAAATGATATGTAAATACTCTACGTGCAATATATTTTTCTGAAATTATTGGCAAAAAACTGAGATAAAGCGCCGAAAATTGGCTTAATTTTCGATATTAATTTAAATATCTTAGGAAATAATTTTGTCTGAAAGAGTAGAATTAATCTAAAAATGGACCCCAGAATGACATGTGCAAATTTCATGTCAAGACAATTCACCGTTTAGGAGGAGTTCTCGCGGCAGATAGACAGTTAGAGCATCTTTTTTCCCCTCCCTTTTTCCTCTTCCTACGATAGGAACTGGACTAAGTAGCCTTAGCACACACTCATTAGAATCAGTTAAAAATTTGTGAAAATTAAACAAAACATTGAGAGAATAATTCGCTAACGTCATTGAATCACTGTGTAACCGTATTAAAAGCTGTAAATGCTACGAATACAATAAACCGGAAGTGTAACGTCTGCTTTGTTGTTTATGGTCAAAGAAAGCAAAATTTTCTTATATTAACTTTAACGCTGGCAAAAGCCCGCGCGCGAAACTGTAAATTGGCTAGAGTTTATTTGTAAAAGAATAAAAAATATTGCTAGAAATTGCGTAAAAAATATATTTTTAAATGTTAATAACACTCAAAGAAATCACTTTATCGCAATGGAATTAATATCATTAAAAAGATAATTTTCTGCTCTTTAAGATGACGAAAAATTAATTGTTGTCTAATAAATATTTCAGAAGTTATTGGCAAAAAACATCTAAGGATTATGCTTAAAAACGGCTAATTTTCGTTATTTAATTAAATATATTAAGAACTAATTAACTCTGAAAGTCTGACCTAGAAATATAATCTAGAATGTTGTGTGTAAATTTCATATCGTTACCGTTCACCGTTTAGGAGGAAGTTCTTGTGACCAACAGACAGATACATGTATTTTCTGCTTTACATTATATATATTTATAAAAATAAGCAGAATTTTCAGAGATAAATGCAAATTAGTTCAAAGTCTAACCGTTGCCTAGCAACGGAGTAGCTATAAATTTGCGTTATTTCAAAATCGTCTGCACATAATTAAAAATTATTAAACTTTAAAACCTTAATTGAAGGAAAAATGTCACAGAAATAAAATTGGTATCATTGAAAAGGTAAAATTTTGAACTTTAAGATGGCATAAAAATACTTTTTGTCGGACAATTTTCTCCGAAGTTGCGGCATAAAAGCTGTTTCGGTTAATTTCTAATTAACTGCCTGTTTAATTAACTTTTGGATTTAGAAAAGTTCATGAGTGTCTTCCCCTTGTCTTAAATAAGAAGTGTGCAGAATTTGGTTGAAAACAGTCCATTGGTTTAGGAGGAGATTTGGAACATAGCCACATACCCACAGTGACTTTTATTTATATTAAGATAGCTTAATACCTTTTCTATAAAATAATATTATTAAATCTTATTACTTTCTCTGATTTCAGTATAATTTTAAATTTTGCATATAATATTTAAATTAATTTTCAGTCTTGATGAAGAGATTTGTTTACAATTGCCATAGTCGAAAGGAAGAAAATTATCTTGACGTAAAAAGTACGACACGCGCCTTCTCGTATAAAAAAATATAGCGCGCCCGCTGGAAGATTACAACTTCTAAGGATGAAGTAAACTCCAATTTAAGATACAAGTGATATTTTCGAAGAGCTATCGATGTCAGTGTTAAGAAATATAAAATTTTGATTTAACACAATTCCTTCTGTAGTAGTCTTCATTATATAACAGCTTTCGACGCAATGCCCATGGAACGTGCACTTATGACATATTTCTGAGAACGAGAAGCGAACCAAAGATTTAAAGCTCTATTCTACTATCAGGCATCAATGATTTATATATACAAATTAGTGTAAAAATGTAATGACTACACTGGGGTTCTAGTTCATTTTCTGCAATAGCTTCTCGTTCTGAAGCTACATTATGGGGCTACATTTTTAATGACAGATCACATATTTTTGTATGATTTCATTCAACTGAACAGATGACCAGGGCCGCACTTAAGGACATTTCTCTTCAACATTTACATCATATCAGCTTGAGGACATTTAATCCACTATGAAATATTTGACGAGCAGTAGGTCCAGATAGATTGCAGATTTTTAGTAGAACCGTTTCTCAAGAAAAAAATAGTCAAACCTCGAATAAGAGATTCTTTCGTCATGCGGTCGTTGCTATTTAGCTGTTTAAATAAATAAATTACAAGTAATTATTCATCATGTAGGACCCTAATACCGATTTATTTAGTTACAATTGAGCTATTAATTCTTATGAATTTAAATAAATCTTTTTTGTTGTTTCATATCTTCAAGTACATCTCTATCTAAATATAATCCACGAGATCGTTTACCCCAATAAAGCCATACACCAGAGAGATTCAAAGATATGGTCATCATGAGACAACCCGACTTTTAAAAATGTGTTCTGTGGATGCCCGATCAGATTGATATTACAAAAACAACATGAAAAATCTTGTAACTCAGTGAAAAATGAAGCTTATTAAAGCAAGAGAGTGCAAATAGATCAGTAGCATTTAAGCGGAAAATATCCACAGAGAGCTGGCCACCGCACAATTTTTTTTTCTCCGTTGAGAGGATCCTTGTCTGATTTGCTGAAAATTTTGCCAGTAGTATACAACTCAGGAAATATCGATGAATTAATCGCGGACAATTTATTTTATTAATATATTTCGCCAACTAATTGGTAACATCATATTCTTTGAGGTTCATATGAGAGGGGATCTTCAGAGTCACCAAACGAAACAGGTTTGAGTTTGTTTAGTTAGTTTTTATGTGCTGGTCCTATCGGCAACACTGTGCCACTTAATTAGACACTGGATAGAGTTTCGACTGCTCGACAATATTCAGACTGTATTTTGGTTCGAAACAGTTAATGATGTAATTAAATTTCGCTACAATGGAATAAATTTTCAAATGTAGTCACCAATTTGTTTTCAGTTAAATATTAATTTTATTTGCAACAAAACACAGATAAGCCAGAATATATAACTTCTATGTTTTTAAGTAATTTAATTACTCTTACTTCATATTTAATTGTATTTATATGTTTCTTGAAATTCTTTTTTCAAGAAAAGAAAAAAATTCTGTTTAAACTTCGAACAATTCGAAATTCCAATGTTTCAATTAAAGAATTCCAATGGGCATTTTAAATCAATGTATGAAATAAATTCATTAATTTGATATTCAAGAAGCAACCCTGTAAGCAAATATCAACATTTGAATTCATCTTACTTGTCAAGATAACAAAATCCATTATTTCCAATTTTTCTCATAGTATCGTAAAATGTTACTGGTAAAGTTAAAAATATTTACCGATTTCTCTTATTATTCATATTTTTCACAAATTATAATTTAAATAATTCCATACAACTAAATATATACATGGCTGTTTTCAATATTTTACTTTATTCTTTCCTTATCACAACAAATAGAGTGTTACTAAGAAGAATAAAATATGCAAATACACTTTTCAGATCATTTCAAGCATGGTTTTTTCCGTGATTTCATTTAAATTCATCCAGTATCGTGAGGCTGATTTATTCAAAAAGAGATAGGTTGTTAGCACGCACATTTCTATACAAAAGCAGTGCACGCAACTATTTCATTGAAACATTCAACTGTTTTTATTATAGTGTTTCTGTGGCTACCAAATATTGTCATTGTAAATATAAGCAGCATTCTTTGTAATTGATTTTAAGTTTATATTTGATAACATATATTCAATCTTCAAACATTGTGCTTTTATAAAATTATTTCACTTTAAATATTTAAACAAACATTTCTTTCTTAAAAAATATTTTTAAATAATTGGTATCGATTTTTCGGCTTCTCTTCTAGGCATTAAATTGTGAATTAATGCGAAAAAAATTTCAGGTTAATTTTTGTGTGTTCCTTAAACGAGGACTTTTTAGATTTTTCTTTTATGCAGTCAGCATTTAGCTGGTAACACAGTCTGGTAGTCAGCTTGGAGGATAAATTGTTCATTATCTGATTCTATGAAAGTCTTCATTATGGGTACGGGCTTATCTATCGTTAAACTTTCAAAGGGCTTTAGGTGTCCTCACATTGGTATGATAAGGATACTTGATGTGGAATACTCACTCAACTGAAGTTCTGATCAAGTGAGATTTAACATGATGAACAAATAAAGTGGAGATAAGTAGTGTTTTGATTGCGCGGTCTCTTGACTCAAATGCCCAGGAGAATATGAGGTAAATTATACCTCTTCGGCTTAAGTGTCACACTAAGATGTTTTCTGCAAAGCGCTGGTGGTTTATTCTCTATCATGAGCCTCTGAAATTCATCCCATTCATGTTCTAAGGGATTAAATTCGGGTGAATATGAATACGCAGATCACTCCCTGCGATGTATCCTTCCTCGTTCAAGAAGAATCCCAACTCACGTCGATTTATAACAGCCGACATTATCATCTTTAATGAGTAAATAATTTCTAAAAGTACCAAAAATTTGAGTTCGTGAGGCGCTATAATGAGTCGCAAGGCAAGTTTTATATTCATAGTTCCCCTTTACAAGTCGTCAATTCAAAATTGATCCTTTCCATATCATGACACCACTACCTCTGCAATAGTTAACTTCCAAGATTTTTGGACAGAAAAATAGTCAATTCCGTATTCATACTAAACATACTGGCACCTTGAATTAGAAGATAAACAAAATTTTCTTTCATCTGTGTACAGTAAATTTCCCCATAGCTGTTCAATCCAGTTCGTGTACCAGTTGGCATATCCCATTTTTTATTGGAAATACTGAAAGGAACTATCTACTGGTTTACTGGCAAATAAACGAACATACATTAATCTCCTCATCACTGTCGGGTTTGATATTTTGATGCCCTTGCATGTCTATACATTTGTACAAACTATAATATCTATTACTTATTAGAGTTTAAGAAAGATAGTTTCCACAACAGCACAATGACACTTTTGGCAATTTCGATTCCATTAGCAACATTTCTGACTGAACGGCATTTTCTAATTGACTCACAATTCTTCCACCATAAATATCGTCAAAAGGTTTTCGTTGATTCGTATCATTTGCTGTATCAAAAAACAAGAATATATAATCTGAAAAAACTGTTGTTTTTTCACATTGCACCGCTTCACCTTTTATACTCTTGTGTGAATTTCGTACCTGGTTTGGTTTAAATACATTAATGTCCTATATTGAAACAACGCTAGGGCTGTTTTGGAACAGACCCTCTTAATTTTGAAGTTGAGTCAGATGAAGAGTGCGACACATGAGCTGGCATCCCCCTCTCCCGACTTCCGCACCACACCAGAGAAACGACATTTCACCACGTATTTCAGATTCATCACGCATGAAGCCCACATGCACAGTGAAATCAGATTTCGAACATGCGGTCCTCTGGGACCGAAACTGTAACCCTACCAATAGGACACCGCGGACCTGAATTACGTAGGTACCTTCCACGTATTACAAAATATGTGCATGCTGATCAGCCAATCAGCTTCTTTTACTTTCCCTATCTGCTAATTGTGTCACATTCCTCGGGTTACTCACGTTTTAATTTCGTGTACGAAAATTAGTATTTTCCGTTTGTGTCTTAATTGCTGGACAACAGTGAATTAGAAAAATTATTAAGAAATAGTATATTTTTTAAGGATACCAAAATTTATTTTACGAGAATTTTCATACAAAATGCTCAAAACATTTAAATTAGAAATATGAAAATTCTCCATGATAATATCAATCCAGTACAGTTTTTGAGTTTCTTGACGAATAGTTATTAGTATTTAAGACATACGTATTTACTTACCGTTATTGTTGTTGTTGTTCCCATAATTTATTTGTAAAGTGAATGCATTTATAGATGAAATAGTTCACGGTAACTTGCCAATATAAGTATTAGATTCTGTTTTTCATGGTTAAGTAAAATGCCACAATGTTTGATTATGAAATCTTCTGGAATTTGTTGAATTATCTTCCGAAATTTTTTTTGTTACGTGCACTGTGTATTACATTTCAGTTGTAACTACGTCTGAATGCCATTGATTCTCTTTGCGATGAGAATTCCCAGTTATCGATGGCAAAAATATTTATTCCAATATAAAGAAATAAATATGAAATAACACTGATTTTAAATAAAATATATAGCAAACATTCTAATTTGAATTTCAAAGGTAATTGAAATTTAGCAATGCCATAGAACACCTTGACTTTCTCTCCCTCCGACGACTTATGAATTCTCCTTTGAGAGAAAGGATTATGACCTTAAGTTATTGTCTGTTTCTGAAAGAACTCTTATCACATAAAAGACTAAAATAGGTCATTCAGCAATTAGTCTAGTCATTAGGTGCTAAAAAGGGATGGTTTAAAACAAATTCTGGTGGAGTCGTAAATTTTTGTTCCTATATGTTTTTTGGAGTGCTGATTACGAATCTGAGGTTTCCCACCAAAACTTTTCGTTGTAACTTTAGTTATAGTAAAAAAACATGAAAAAACGGACTTTGCCCTAGTTTTTCGCTTATAACTCAAAAGCTATCAACTTTTTAATATCAGCAATATATATCAAAATAATCATCACAAAATTTCCTATAATTTATGTCTTTACTATTTTTTTCGTTACGCGTACCGTTTAGGCGCTATAACTAGTTGAAGTTTGGCGAATGTTTGACTTACCTGCTAGCGCTGCTTGAACAACAACAAACCATCCTATATGAATGAGCGAAATTATCTATCTTTACTAAATAAATTTCTGCTTAATTAATATACTTTTTCTATCGTAAAGTTCTTTGCTCATATAAAGACGTTATCAGTTATATTATGAATATACTAGTAACATAATCTGCACAAAATCCGTTCTATATCTTTCTACCCCTGGTATTACCTGGCTTTCGCTTTCGCGGCTGCGAAGTAAACAACAGAGTAAATCTCAAGAATTTTTTAAGTTAGGAGACTTCAACATAGCCCTGTTATTGTCCCATACCTTCTTTACATTTCGTATTTCTCCCCATCTTAGCAAATGTACTCGTCTCCCTGTTCCTTTGGTGATCCACTTGAGTTTTTGGGGATATATTTCCGGTCTGTAATCTGACTCGGTCTGTATCCCTTGACAGATACACAAACAGGAACCTCCGTAGGGAACTGTACCGAGATCTTCATCCTTAGTTTACCAACATTTTCTCAGAATGTTCGAGTAACCCCAGAAACTCTCGAGCAACAACGATTCTTTGCTGTTCCAAAAGCGCATAGCAGGGACAAGAATCTCGGAAACACGAACCATGGCAAAGGAGCTTAACGTTCCCTTGTACGAGAAGCAGAATGGTATCAGTTGAGTTTCGAAAAGCCTTCGAGTTGTTTCCAGGAATGCCGCTGGATTTTGCCCGACGGGGAGGCTCAATTTGCCCGAAAGGGGGCACGGTCTACCCGACAGGAGGGCATGACCTGCTGTATGGGGGGACGAATGTAATGAAATTGGTCTCCAATTTTCGCCAGATTATTATTTAGCAACTACGGTTGAATACCCCGGACAGAAATTTTCCCCAACGGGATACAAAAATTTTCCCCGACGGGTGGGTCCTGCCTCCCCCCTCGGTCCCTCCTCTGGCTCCACCCCTGGTTGCTACTGTCTCTTTTTGTACGAACGTAGCATTTACACGACTAAATAAGTTTGCATTAAATGTGACAGTGAGTGTACCATGGCAACGTGTTTCATTTGTGAAAATGAATTACATAATGGAAATGATGGAGTGGTAGAGATGACAGAAAAGGGGGTGGAATCATTTCTACAGCAAGCATACAAAAAAAGATGGAAAGGTGAATATTTTGACGGATAAAATATCCATCAAGGTGCATAACAAATGCCAGAAAAAACATGTGAATAAAAAATTGAAAGATGCCGTCTTGAAAAGAGGTTCAACCACGGTATCTATGTGTGAATCCCCAATAACATGTTCTACAATAACTCCTTTCAGTTCTATACGGATTAGAAATAACGAAAGAATTTTTAAGACATCAAAAACGAGACTTCCATTTTATCTACTTAAGTTGTGCATCAGGTATGAAGGAATAGTGTGAGAGAAACTGTGTTGCAGAAAGCTGAAAAAAGGGGTGATGATTGAGGCGAATCAAGGAATTTTATTCATAACTAGTACTTATGCCCGGCTTTGCTCAGGACTAAATTACTTTCATGTCTAATATAACAGATGAAAAATTTATTTGCACAAGGAACATTGCGGTAGAAAAAGTGTATTAAAAAGTAAAGTGTATTAATAGTAAGATAGTGGATTTTAGTGCATACAAATAGGAATATTTGTTTTTGTTCCATCCGCGCTAGCAGGTAAGTCAAACTTTCGCCAAACTTCAACCAGTTATAGCGCCTAAACGGTACGCGTAAAGAAAAAATAGTAGAAACATAAAATGAAGGAAATTTTGTGCTTATTACTTTGATATATGATGATAATATAAAAAAGTTGATAGTTTTTGAGTTATGAGCACAATCATTGGGGGAAAGTCCATCTTTTTCATGTTTTTTGGCTATAACTAAATTTCCAACAAAAAGTTTTGGTGGGAAACCTCAGATTCATAATCAGTACTCTCAAAAACATATAGGAGCAAAACATTACGACTCCACCAGAATTTGATTTAAGAAAACTACCTAATGACTGGACTAAATGCAATTCATACTTACCCTTGTAATTGGTCTGGCGAGTGGTCGACTCTTTGTCGATCCGTGCTCATCTAGGCTCTCTATAGATGAATCGATTGATGTTAAAAGGGGATTTCTGACATATAGCAGAGAACTGCTGTAATGATGTTAAAAGGGCTTTTACTGCGAAGACACCTTCTTCTAACATCACATGGAAACTTTGATGCTATTCCAAATGGGGACTGTGAATGGTAGAAGCCCCGTTTTTACACCAAACACGCATTCACCTTCATCAAATTAAGAACAAAAATAAAAATGCAATTTCCGCCAAGAATGCAAAAATCCTCTTTTAACATCAATTGATTCATACGCCTTAGATTAAACATTTAATCAAGAATAACTTCAGACAGATCTTATTCTGAGGAGGTTTTGAACGTTTTTAATTTTACATCTGAGGTCGAACAGGAACATTGCAACAAGCATAGAGCATATCATTACACAGATCATAGAACATTAACGCATAGTGACAGTCCAGTACATTCGTAACTTAAAGATCGAAAAAAACAGCAATAGTAATATATACAGAGAACAGTCATTACACAAATGCGCAGCAGACAACAGAGCTCACAGCACCATCCTTGGCATCTAATTACGGCTTAGTTGCAACATATGCTAAACCAAACTGTCACTTCTTGATGCGTCAATGCCATTCACCTGATATACTCTTATGTGGATGTCTTACTTCTACCTACTTCAGGGTTTTGAGTCAATTCGAATGTTCTCTGCACATAGGAAGTTATGCCTTTGATATTGCTTTTGAAATGTGAGATTTTGCGGTACTTCCTGCTCTTGAAAAATCCATGTTAAATTTAAAGGTTTACAGTTTCTCTCGCTATTCGAGGACTTTTTATTCCCTACGAAACAGTTCTCACCAAGGTAGTAATAGAATTATTGGCCTAAAAATGCTATGAAATAATAGTTTCAAAAAATTTCTCATTTCTATATGCAACATTATTCTTTTAAATAATACGAGCACGAGCATACTTTTTTTCTGAAATATTTGCAAAATTCCAATTTATCAGAAAAATCAGAAAATATTATTTTCATTTACTGCCGAATACACATAAATGAATATTTTTATTCATTTACAATACAGGAAAGAACGCAAAGACAAATATGTGTTTTAGAGTTAAGCCATCCATACATTTTTACAGTTTTCTGCATATTTTTTATTATATTATATTACTTCACATGAATACATTACCCATCATTTTAGATTGTAAATTATAACTTTTATAGCCATTTAACTTAAAGATAATAATGTTTGAAACCTAATATCAAAGAAAATTATATCATTCACTTCCATTTTTGGAGATGGTACTATATATGCAATATATATTCTCTTTTATAACTGCAAGTATTCCTTGAAGTAGGACAAAATGAAGTGACATATCGTAATTTGAAATTCATATTTAACACAGCATTATTTAAAATTTTTTCTGAAAAAAGCCCGATTTATTTTTAGAGATTTTAAGTTAAACATAAAATTTTAAATGCTCAGGGGTTTTATGCATAAATACGGTTCTCGGGGAAAAAATGGAAATACACAAAAAAACTTCATTTCCATCCATACCGATATGTGAAAACCTTTGACATTTCTCGTTAAAACGCCATTCCGGTATGCAAATAAATTTCGAAATGAAAGAAACGGACGGAATAAAAATGTCACTTCCAGGTAGAAACAAAATAATGGAATGTCGCTGCATAAATTTTTTGCATCACGTTAAATTTATCTTCGCATTGTTTTTAATATCAAAAACATGTCAACCTAAAATGATAAGAAGTTCAGAAACCGATATTTTTAACTGGAATAAAAATCAACAATTCATACTTCTTTAAGCGATAAACACTATTTCCCATGAGACATAAGCAATTTTATTCTCACTCTACAAATTATCTTAAATAACCGTTAAGTAACTATCTTTCTTTAAAAGCAATATATCATTCGCTTGCATATAATTGACGATTTGTATACTCAAACACATTTTGAGTTTGTATTATTTTTATCTTGTAAAATAAGAAATATTTTTCTTAAAATAATATATTGATAATGCTTCATAAATTAAATTATTTCTCATTTCATGAATCTAAAATACATAACCTACTCTATTTATGCGTATTCTGAACAAATAATGCATCGGTTGATGGGATGAATTTCTTACCTATAAATATGAACTTACTATTTATCCCAGGAACTTTTTAACTTTGAATCAGAAGTGAAATCTACGAGTGAATGAATCACTACGAAGAGATAAGGTTAAATCCTTATTTTTTAAAAATCTTAATCCTTATAACTCACAATTAAACATTCAGAAGCTAAAAGAAGAGAAAACGCTATGCAGTCTTAAGAAACGGATAAACTTTGTATTAAAAAATATTACTATTTTCATTTTAATTAATCAAAATCAGTTATATAGAGGTAACAAACCGCGTGAAATTGATTATGTTTACTGAGATTATTGCCGGTTCCATCAAGTACACATTCCATACTCTAAACATAAGTAAATTTTTAAACCCTGAATAATTTCCATCATAAATGCTACAAGCAAGTGTAATTTCGCAACTGATAACGAAAACAAGAAAAATGCATTATAGAGCCAAACATCGAAATGTTTGTACTTTGAAAAATGCATTTATTCATGTGAGAACACAAAAAACCCCACTTTTGTTTCAGTTCAATAGTAGTAAACTTCCAACAAAGGAACACACAATATTGACTTCGGTTACATTTATTGCGTTAATTGACTGTGCGATCAAGTAGAGGCTTCAATTTGTCACCAAATCCCAAGTCAGTGCCTCTAGATCAAGCAATGTCTTCTGGGACTTGCTGATTTCCCAGGAATTCTATTTGTTTAGTCCTCAGTGGTTAATTTAGGGCCCATTTACTTCATTCACTCACAGGAGATAAGAATTTTCCCTAGAGTTAAGGAATGTGTGAAAGAAGAATTAGTATTTTGAACTTTCCTCCCTAGTGGAATTAATTCCGTCGCTTTGCTGAGTCTTTTAACATTATTTCTAAATAATTAAGTTCCTCATTTGTTTAAATTGCCGGCATTTAATTAAAAGGGTTTTTTTTACATTGGAGAAAATGCACTTTTTTGTTTCTTAGAATAGAATGCAACATTTGTTGCTGGTGAGGATTGTAATTCGTTTTTATAGGAGAATTGTTTGCATACCTTAATAATTTTTAAACGTACTAAGTTTTACTTTTAATATTTTCCAACAAAAAATGTTTACGAGAAAAACATCTACTTGAATTATGCGTATTGGAAAATTTTACTGCTTATATATAAGATAAATACAAAAATTTCTAATGCGTTAAATAATTTAAAACTATATTAGATTAAAATTCAGGCGAAATGCCTTCTCAGCACAACCGTGTACAAAGAAAGAATTATAAATATACATATATAAATAAGGATTCATTAGTTTATTAGATAAATATAATAAAACGCATCTGTAGAAAACGATAATTAATGCAAATCTATAAAGATAATTTGGTGGCTTAAGGTAGAAAATTTTTATTTTTTAACAGATATAATTTTTTCGCAATAAAACTTTATACTCACTTTCTCACGACTATTTAACAGTTAGAATTCTATTACTTATGATTAAAAAACAGTTTTAGTACCATATTAAATTCTATGGATAATCATTCCCTAAAAATAATCAAAGCATTTAAGCATAATTACTGTAATATAATCAAGTTAATGCGTCACAACAACAATTTTGTTCATTGTTAAACATTATATCGAAAAACGTAAGTTCGGTTCGTTAAAAAAAATTAGTAATTATTTTTACACGAACGACATCACTAATTGTTATGTTAATAAACTTTTAAATCTATGCCTATCTATGTTATCCTATTCTATATTTATATGACATATATTCTATAATTAAAAATGAGTGTAACGAAAATCTTGCGTTTCAGTTCATTACTTGTCTGGATTAACTTACAACATTTCTCTTAATTTTAATGTAATTCTTGTCTGATTTCTTCGTACCACTATAGTTTATGGCTTTTTTACAGTTCCGTTATAATTAATTTTGTTAACATATTTACTTTCACGCTTTAATTAATGAGTCATGCTAAAACATCAGAAACAAAACAAAATCTTACAAAACTAATTTTTCGCACAATTGGAATTGAGGCGGGGATAAAACAGATAAAAAATACGTTCGTAAATTTTTCTTTTAATCTTTGGGAATTAATATACCAAGATTCATTTAATTGTTTATCTTACATTTTGGGTTTTTTCCTACTGCATTGATAATAATAATTTGAACAATAATCAACCAGAGCTACCGTTTAATTGCATTTGTGTTGATATCATTCTCGCAGAAAAATCTCAGACTCTCTATTCCCGGATGACGAACGTGATAAGAATAAATTGTTTTTGTTTGCAGACGCTTTCACTTTTATCTTGCAACAATAAAAATATATATATTAAATAACACGAATACTGTTCTTTTATATTTTGAAGAAGCGAAACTTGTTGGGACTATTCTAACTTATGCTAAAATTAATTATTTAAAACAAACGATATTTTTTATAAACAATAAACGTGTCGTTAGAAAAGAAATTGAATTTTTAACTAATACGTCCATTCTGAAATTTAGGACCTAAACAAAAACTAATGACAACGTGAAAAATAAAAATGAAATTTTCAGACGATTGCTTATTCTTAATTACTTACCCTACCGAGGGCACCAAGGGTATGTGTAAGAGAAGCCACCTGATAAGCAAGAGGGGCCTCGCTGTTTGGTGGCCATATAAATGGCAGTGTGCCACGTAGAATCCATCTCCGATTACGGGTCGTACTACAGAAATGGGTGGTCGTCGCATGTGCAGCTTGTAATGGGCGCTATAATGAATTGCCGCAGTGTGCGGTCTTACGTTATTACCTGGAAGGTAAGATTCTCTTTATGATTATTCCCAATTAGTTTGAAATATTCTCAATTGTTGCTGTATCTAAAGATATGAGTACATAGATTGCCATTTATTTTTAGATTTTATAAAATTAACAGTTGTTTGAATATTTTCACCAAATTTATATACAAAGCTCCTCAACCATTTGTTCGTTTGAGTATTTTATTTGAATTTTCTTTTAGTTTACCTTCTTTTTAAATATTTTTCCTTCCTATATCTGAGGTATTCTTGATTTTGAATAAATTTTAAATTGTTTTACACTGTTCTGTTTTCAACCATTTGCATGGCACAGTATGGTCAAAACTGCCTCTTGCGCCAAAAAACACGAAACCAACCAGCCTATAAACAAATCTCCATTGATGCATCCCATCCAAGATTATATCTTTCTGTGTTATCATCTCCATATGGTACGGAGATCTGGATTGACTCCCTGTCGATGTTTTTCAATCTAAAATTTGACAGAAATCAACTGTTTTGATGTAAAATCCACGTATTCAATTCCATTCAACTAATAATTTCTGTGTTTGAATCACCTAACCGAAATACTGGTATAGTTAACTTTTTTTTGAAACTGAGGGAAATCTGTTAGGTATAATTTCAATCACATAAATAAAAACTTAATGCATTTATGTAATTAATGAGAACGTTTCAGCAGAATAGTTCTTATGGCATTAAAGTTAGATCCTTTCGAACCCCGTGGCAGTTTTCACTCTCACACTGTATAATTTTGTCACATTTTTATCACTATTTTATATTTATATATTTATTTTAGAGTACTTTTGTATGCATAATATATAATTTTACATAAAGCAAACAGCGCAGCAAATGATAAAATTGAAAATGATACGTATGCGATTTTTAACGGTCCCAAGTAGACTGCAATATTGATTAAAGTGAAAGAAATACATAAAGCTCACCAAAATTGTTTCGGCAGTTTAGGGAATCAATGTCGCTAGACTCCTTTAATTATTTATCATTTATTTCGTGTTTTCCCCTTTTTTATTAATGAGTCCCATTTGAGCAACAATCAACAGATTGCAACAGTATTATCGAATAATAGCAGTCAGTGTTGATATCTATCCTGCAGGGAAATCTCAGACTCGCCATTTCAGGACAACGATCGTGATAAGAATAATTTGTTTTCGTTCAGAGCACTTCTCTCAATCTTATCACGCAATAATAAATACTGCAACTACATACCTTTCACTGGAACGCAAAATCTAACAACAGAAAAAGGCGTCCATGTCATTAGATCCTAACAAGTTCATATAAGCTGTCGAGATTAACTGTCGCTAGTTAAATAAAGCAATGGGCATAAATGTTATTGTGATTCTCTTGAAAGGAAACGTAATCTGCTTTATCAGTTTAGGACGTAATGATTTACTTTCAATTATAGTAGTCTTGGTTTGGATTTAAACTATTAGGAATCTTACTGTTATGAGCTTTGACAAGTATAAAGAAAATTCATGGAATTCGTTTATTGTTAAAGTATGTTGAGTTAGAAGCATCAAAGCAAAGATCCACACAAATGTATAAGTGAATGGAAAAATATTACGAAACGCGGTGCAATTTTAAACATCGTATAGTATGCCGAGAATTTATTTCAAGATTTGTGACATGCGTTTTATTTGAGTAGACAGAAAATACTGTTATATGATAATTTATCTGTCACAAATGTGTTCTTCATCACATAAAACACGGAAACGTAATATTTTAAATAATATAGGAATATAAATCATATATAATGCATGATAAATCATATTCTTTTATGTACATTCCGAAAATAGAACAATTAAATTTCGAAAATGCATTATAAGGCTCCATTCGGTATTTCAGTTCTTTACACGTTTAGCTTTTTATTCATCTATCTAAGAATGTAATCCTAAAACAGCAATGTATTGCATGATGCAGAGTCTTCCTTTAGTTTTTATTTTATAGTGATCAGTAAATTTACGATTTACTGGTCACTATAAAATATTAATTTTGGTAATTATCACGTGGAACTTTTAAAATTTGTTATCTTTGGTAAATTATCGAACCAGGAAATAGAATTTCAAGGTGGTTGGATTGCATATTCTTTTAAAGTTGTCCTTATAGCACTGCAAGACGTCATAGGATTTATGAACATGTAGATAATAACATTTCACAATAAATGTATTTTTATATTAATTTTGTAATTTTGCGATAAACTTGAACGATAGATGAAGCAATTAAGTAAATATTAAACAAACGGAAGTTTGTTATTCTTCTTGTATGCTTTGATTTTCATCATTCACTTGTTATATAAATTTTATAATCTTAAGCAAAATACATGATTATTCTTTTTTGTTAGTAGTCTGGACATATCTTCAGAAGGCTCTATTAATTTTTAGTTATTTGTTTCGTGTATTTTCTTTATAATCATAGAATTTTACTTCCATAATGTGCACACGAAACGCCATATGAATTACGTTACAGAGGTGTCAAACATCAATTCTCGCAAACGAGTAATCTATATACTTCTGGGAGGAATTTAGATTCTTTTATCTTAAATTAATGTCCATAAAATATGGGGATTAAAAGTTGCCGGATAAATAAACAGATTCTCGTTTCTCTGGAGGGTGCAACTCTGCAGAAGTGGTCGAGTTGGAAATATTTCCGATGACGAGACGTACCTCCTTCTGAATGAGTTGGTCCGACTGGTGTTTACGATTCTGTAACTAATCCCAGTACCAGTGTTATCATCGCCGGTTGGTTAGGTGTTCGCTAGCATCTTAAAGTATTGAAATTTTTATTCGTCTTACATTAAAACACTTAGTACATAATACACATAGAACTTAAATACACTTACTACTTAACACTTAGTACTTAGAACAGAAAATTTCACTATTTTAATAGCAGTGTAGTATTTTGAAATCAGTTCTCAATCAGCTCAAATAAATCTTTCCAAATATGTTCTAGCATTTTTCCCTCTATGTATGAATTTCTCAATTTTTAATTGATTTGGGTTTGGGAACTAAAGAAAATATAATTTCGAAATATATTTTTGCCTCTTGTTTTTATTTACTATTATCTATAACATTTTTTTTCTGTATTAACAGGATGTTTATCCAATTCATTTAGTTTAAATAAACAATTTTTAGAAATTGTTCTCATGTCCTTGCAGGTATTCATTTGATTCCATAGCTTTATGCCCCACACTAACATTGAAGTATAATTTTCTGTTGCTAATGGCCGTTTATTTCTATTCAACAAAATTAAATTTGGTATTTGAAATAACAGAAAATTTTGAAATGTAAATCCTTTTTAATTAAAAGTCATACAAATACAGCATGAGTGCGATTTTTAAATTGCTTAATTCAATGTTTCAAATGTCCCTTTTTCAATTTTTGAACTTGAATGTAATGAACAATTTAAAATGATATATCCATTAAAATAGCTACAAGAATACATGTCCGAGAATTGTTGGGCACATTTCAAAAATAAAAAAATAACTAAAAACTTTACAGCCACGCTTTTTTTTAAATGAGAACGCATTTTAAAAAGTTTTTTTCAGATAGGTACCACTCCGTTACGGCGGTCTGGGTGGTCGTAAATTATTGGACATCTTCCGTTTTTGAGAGCCATTATCTACGAAACTATTAAATCTAGAAGAGAAAGAAATGCATTTATTTGTAGGGAATTTTACGCTGTTTAATTTGTTAAGTCAATTGTAATTCGAAAAATAAATATGGAAACCAGAAAACGCGCATCGGCTGATCGGTAGCTGTTGCGAATGGAAATCTCTCGCTGTTGCAGATTAACAACGCCGTGATGGTACGCCTCCTAGCTGAAAAAAAATTTTAATCGCTATCTCATTTATGAAAAAACGAACCTTGTAGTAACCTTGTAGTAAGTATTTTATTATTTTTTTAAATGGGTTCAATAATTTATGAGTACCCTGTATTTCATAAAACAATATTTTCAGGTAAAAACACAAATCAAAACACATAGCTAATACTTATACATTATTAAAAAAATATTTGTTTGAAAGGTAATAAAATATTAAATTGAATAAAGATGTCTGACACACCTCACCGACTACAAAAAGTACTCGAAATATCTTTGATTCATTCTTAAAGCAGAAATCTCCTTTCAAACAGTCTGATTAAATTACCAATAATTCAAGCTCCACTTTTTCAATCTTCTTTAAGCAAAACTTTTAACAATGTAGAAATAGCAGGAAAAAACTTTTTTAAATGAGTAATTTTTCTTTTCGAACACTTAAAGATAGTTAGTTTTTGGAACGCATCCAATTATAGGAATCAAATAATTTTAACGCATGCATTTATCAAACAAGATATTGATTTAAGTTTTTCTAATTAAGGACTTCATAAGATTTCATGAACATATTGAAGTAATTCTTTGACATATTTTTCTTATTTTCCATCGAAAAATAATTAAAAATGTGACCTGAAAAATTATATTAAAGATTTACTTGGTCAAATTCTACAGATTACGTGCTAAGAATTTTATTACAATTCCTTCGTGATTACTTAATTTTTATTAATTTTTTTGCAATTTTAAAAAAGTATTGGGTACATTGCATATGAGAAGGAATTCAATTATAATATAACGAGCATTTCATTTTAAAATTGAATGTAGCATTATTTTAATAATTCATAATTATTAGAACTCACTAAATGCAATTTGAATATTAATTGTACAAATATCCAGTGCTTAGTTTATTGAATCTATTATGTTTTATATTTTTGACTTTTCAATGTTTCGTTACAGTAAATGAAAGGTACAGAAATGAATAATATTAGCAAATTCAAAGCAGAGTAACAACAAAAGGAGGGTTCGAAATAAGGAGCAAGAGCATAACAAAAGGGGAATCGGAAGCATTCTCATCTCATGCTCGGTTTGGTTTGAATTTTAATTTAACCCTTTCGCGTTGATTGGTTTCGCAGTGAAACCACACATTGAGCATTTTTGTACTGCGTATGGGCGAAACATAGCGTAATATTTCTTTCATAATTCAAGAGTCAGATATATAGGGCAACTTATATAAAAATTCAATTTCAATGCCGTTAGTATTCACAAAGATATCGGCATTGGAAGAACTAAATTGCTTTTGATCTCTAAGAGGAACAAAATGATGAGGGTTCTTGCACAAATTGATATTTTTTAAAAATTGAATCTTCGAAAGTAATACTGAGTTTTATGAAGATTGCATATCCTGAATACTCGCGTATACTAATAGATTAAATACGGGATTTAAATTGCATTTCGATGATAACTTATTTGGATGAAAAATAGCCTGTTACCGTTCATTGGTTTCGCGTGAAACCACAAATTTCTTGAATTTTTTAATTTACATATTTATGATCAGCTACATATCTAATACTATTTTCTGTAAATGAATTTAGTAATTTTCAAAACGAAACATGTAGCGAGCTTGAAAGGGTTAAAGCGTAAGAGAAAAAATGTTGGATATGCAGCGTCAATCACATATTAAAGTTTCACTATGGCTAAAAGCAATAAACGCTAGAAAAATGTAAGTTAGATAGTGATTGATAAAATTTGATCATTATATTTAAATTTATCGTGTGCTAATCTACAGAAAATACGATAAATGAATACACGTGGATGAATGAAACAACTTTTTATTGAGAATAATAGATTTCCTGAATATATGGAGGATTCCATGCGTTTAGAGCATTATGCCAGCTAGTATAATGTAATGGGAAATATTCTTGGGTCCATTGAAATGAGCAGAATTTGTCTTAAGTTGCACGTCGCGAGGCAAATCTTCTTTTGATCGGAGAAATGCCATTGGTACTTGAACTATTTAAAATGGCTTGTAAGCGTTGTAATATAAAAAATATGGTTTTTAAAGTTCTGTATGTTTATGCAGATTTGAAAAATATTTTATAGATTAAAATCTAATATTCTTTTGTGTCGAATACCAAAGAAATTTTAATTTAAGATGAATTTAATTGCTTTCTATACAGACAAAATAATAATGATAATCACTATATTATTTCAATGTAGAGGGCTGAGTTCATTAAAACGCCACCAATATATTTAAGCCTTCAAATTGTTTGTGTGCATGTGGCTTGTATTAATCTTAACTCCAAATATTTTTTATCTAAGCGTTGCACCATTTGCAGTCATACCAAACAGGAAATAGAAATTTTTATTTTGGCTTTATCTTCCTCCTTTTCTTATTTCTCGTCTGCCAATAAGATACAATACACTAATTTTAAAATTTTAGGTAACGGTCTAGAAGAAATCTAAAATATCCTGCAACAGTAGAGATTAAATCGGGAGGTCTTTCCCCCTCTGTTCAAGAAGATAGATACTAGGTTCTAATATCACCCTGGATCGCCCGTGTTGTTACATTTCTTGTTTTCTTTCATTAAAAATGACTCTACCCATTACACATGGGGTGCCTGAATGGGAGATATAGCTGAAACAGTCGGGCAAGAGCATAGTAGGAATAAGAGATAAAATCCTAATCGTTTACTAGTCCTCTCCGGTGGCCATTTCGTATCTTTCTCCATTGCACACATAAACTGTGAAATGAAACGAAATTGTTTCTGAATCCGCGATTACATCAAGCCATAAAAAATGGTAAAAATACTGCTGGAACAGCCACTGTGCGTAATTAACACCACCTTTAAGGAAAAGGAATATATAATTTTGGAATATTGAATATCGAACTCCTTGTGATAAACAGAGCTTAATCCTTGTGATAAAGAAAAAAAGTTTTTATTTTATTTACTTATTATTTCTTTCAAATGTATTGCCTGACATAAATATTATTATAGTTATTTTTATTTTTTCATGCAAAATATAGATACATATAAATTTAAGACTTACAATGTATATATATATATGAGTCATTACTACCAAATATAAGCTTGTAAGTTTAATTATTTTTTTTACATATCATTTGGAATCAATATACATTTGAGTAATAAAATTTCTGATTTAAAATATAAATTCTTATATAAAAACATATTCTGCATTTAGCTATTCATTATTAATTTAGTTATTACAGTGCAGTACTTAAGACTGAAATTTAATTTAAATTAATTAAAAAATTTTATATTTATTAAACAAAAAACTATTTTAAGTATAATTTGGGGCTAATAATGCTGATACAAATGATTTTTTTCGGCTCATAAATAGGCTTTTATGAGTTTTTTAGTCTCCCTTACTTTTAGCATAGCATCAATATAGTTATTAGGTAATAAATAAATTGAGAATAAAATCATAAAACTACTATATTGAATTTTATATTTTTATTAACAAAGCATTCTAAATTAAGCCCGAAATTTGCCCTGCGCTTCAAAGGATGTTAATTATTGTCATGTGAATTTTTAAAACTCCACTATTCTAACACAAATGAATGAAATATTTTTCCTTATAAAAAAGTTTACCACCTTGGGTATTAAGTTAGCTTACATGCATTTTGTGTCACTTAGCAAAATATTCCATTGGCTTGTTGTAGAACATAATTAGATTTTTTCGTACTCCAGCTAGACTGTTAAAACTGACGCATGGGACATTAAAGCGTCTCGGAAACCCATCTCTGATAATTAAGGCTTAAAGACGGATATTGTGACGGATTTCAGCTTTTTTTTCAAGTTTTCTATTTTGCGTGAAACTGTTGCTAATGAGATAACTTTTGACTCGAAGCGAGCTTATAAGAGTGGTTCGATCGATTGTGAGCTTGCTGGAATCAGGAAAAAAATTCAGCTATTATGCTAAATTTGTGTTTGAGTTGCTTAATTGGATTAGCGGTAACCACTATCATTTTCCAAGAAAACCAGCAGACCAATATGATTACACGCATTCATTTTCTCTGCCTTCAAGGTATGCTCTAAAAATTTTTTATGGTCTTTAGAAAAATTTAAGTCTGTGCTAAAAATGGTAATTAAATGTAGTTAAAATTAAGACGAGGGTTATTTAAAGAATCTATTCAAAGAGATGATTATCTAAGTGGTATTTTAATATCGTGTAATATTTTAGTCCTTATTTAATAGAGATGTCATTTCGAATATTTTTTGGATAACATTCCGTTTTTTTTAAATTTCAATATTTTACTTGAAGTTGTAATTTGACATTCTTTAAATTACAGTTGAGTTTTAACGGAAGAATTAGAAGATTATATTGCATTAATTATTTATAAAGTAGGCAATAACGTCAAAAAAAATTTCAGAAGTTCTTAATTTAGAAAAAAATCACTTAGGATTACATTTCTTTTCTACAGTTATTGTAAGTACGATCAACTTTCATTCGACACGAATTTATATTTGCTAAAAATACATATTTCCCTGGTGCTTTGTAATAGATTTACAATAAACAGCCATTCAGAGGAGGTTTCAATATCATTAATTGAAACAATATAATATTAGCCTTATGATCAATTCTGCATAGGAATCTACCCTACCATCAGCCAATTTTAAAATTTGGAACTCTTTATTTTAACCCTCTCATTCCGATCGAGGCCATCCCGGGCGGTGTAAAAATTTCCTCTTAACAGCGACGAAGGCGGGTCTGAGGCGGTTGGCTTTTTTTGAGGTGAGGTGAGATTCTGAGGTCACTTAGTAGATAAGTGTGGTAGAGGGTTCAATTATCCTTGCCAACCACAGCCCATTTCCGTGCGCCTTAAGGGAAGATTATAGTAGAGGTGGAAGAGTTAAAGAAATACGACTTACTTGCGAACAAG
The DNA here is from genome assembly GCA_013235015.1 of Araneus ventricosus. Classification (NCBI taxonomy): domain Eukaryota; kingdom Metazoa; phylum Arthropoda; class Arachnida; order Araneae; family Araneidae; genus Araneus; species Araneus ventricosus. Next base: position 258,991 of record BGPR01000323.1, read on the forward strand.
GGTGGCTTCAGTGTGGTCCGGGAGATCCAGGGCTCCCGTCTGGAAAATTTTTGCACCCCGTTCACGCAATGGGCTTTTGAATTAGTAGATAAATAAAGGTGTGGCAAAAATTTAAGAGGGTCTTCATTATACCTTCCCCTTATACAACGGGTCGTGCCCCCGTTCCCCTGTCGGGGAGACCCTGCACCCCCGTCGGGCAGACCATGCATCTCCTTCGCGTAGATTCTACTAACGATAGCGAAGTTATTAACTTACGGACGATCAAAAACAGCGTACGGTAAATAATATGTTATGGGGTTAAATGGATGTAAAGTGCATTTTTATTCCAAAGAATACGGAATGACTTTTCAAAGTACAAAATTCACAAAAAATCAATTTGAAGATAAAAAATACAACTTCTTTTATTCAAAAGATAAAATTAAAAGTCATTCAGTAAAATAAAACCGAAATATCTGAAGTTTTTTTTGCTATGTACTGTAATATTAACTGACGCTTCCTTAGCACATAATACCCATTTTAATTCAAAGATGCTTTCCAAACAGGTACAATTATCTTTATGTTTTTATACTTTAAAAAAAAATTATCACTTTATTTAGCAAGATGGCAATTTTTTGGCAGCAAAAGAAATACTGAGGTGTTATTTTTGATGTTCAAGCATTATTTTATAAAGAATAACCTAATGAGGCTCAATTGGCTTACTGAAGTTTATTAGAACTGATAATTAGTCAATATCATCCAAATGAAATATTCGAATGATTTGGCGGTTAAGCAATGAGAATAATTTACCTAAAATATTAAGAAGCTTTTCTGCAGATTGATTTGAGACATCGACCTATAGGATACAGCGCTGTCATTGTTTATCTACTTTTTGATAATAAGGAACTTTTATAAATTCCGATTTTTTTCTTGTGTTTCAACAACTATTATTTATTGAAGTTTAAGAATCATTTGTGTAGTTAATGATTCGTAACAAATTACCCTCGTTTTATGCACTTTACATCTGTTGTTTCGTTCAGCAGCGCTTTCTCCGAAACACTTCCTGAAATAAAGAATTGTTAAAATGACATGCAAGTATTATAAACTAAACAAATTACACTCAGCGATTAGAATCATTATAATGATTAAAAATGTTGCTTTTATTATTTTGTTCAAAACTGAATTGCACATTCTTGTAATTCATATATGCAAATTCGATTATTTTTCTTTCCATATGTCTCTATATTTAATGGGGAATATTTGTGGTAATATCTTTGTTTCTATCTACTTGAAAAATTATAACATGGTTTGCAGTGGCGAATACAGGATTGGGTCGGGGAGGGGGTGGCTGAGGTCATAAAAATTTTTGTTTCGTCGTAACGAATGTCAAACCTCAAGGCTTATGGACACCAAAACACTTTAACTTAACAAACTTTACTTACCTGACAATAAGAATCATAAAGAACACTGCAATACTTTCCATAATTTAATAAAGAAACACAATGAAATAACTACACCAAAAAATATTTTCGATCGCATCAACGCTACAAATACGAGTGGAATGACTACAAAAGTGGGAAAATCTTCGACCCTGTCAAACCTGGAAGCAATGTTGACACGTTATATATATTTTGTTGAGGGAGATTAAGAGCAAAACAGATGTAGTGATTTAAAATAAAATTAAGAATTATGGTTTAGCTTTGGGAGAAGATGCAGCCTCATAGCAGCCCAGTGGATTCGCCACTGATCGTTTGGCTTGAGAAATTTTATTACTGCCTCACAGTGAACAGATTAAACCTGTTCCAATATTTTTTTACAATATTACTAGAAAGTACTATTAATTGTTTCCCTAAGCATTATTCGCCAATTCAGTATTTTTTGATTGAGTGAAGCGAGGTCCTGTTTTATCAGAACCGTTCCGAATTTCGTCTGTTTTTAAGTAAATTTGTTTGATATGCAGTCGTGACCAAATGCGATTTTCTTCGAATGCGGCATGAATGTTCCTTCAAGTCAATAAACACGACGTACTTGTAAGGATTTTTATGATTTTACTCAGTTTCAAGATACTCGTCATTTTAATGGTTCCATTCCACGTAATGTTCAGCTTTCGTCAACGATTTTAGGAGAATGGAACTTCACCCATATTGCCTTGAAAAATACCAATAATAGCAAGCAGCATTTAATTTAATTCGTTAATGCTGATAAAAGCAAGCAATTTATTGTAATTTTATGTATCCTACTGATATAAACAGACTTGTGTGAATAATGCGCATTCGGGAAAAAAATTGCCAATCCTTTACAGACTGCGATGAAGAGCTGATCATAGATTGTGTTTTCTTTTTGGACGGATTTGGATTTTTTATTTACTGTTAACCAAACTAGTAGTATATAATAATTATGTTAGTTGTAAACTAAAGATTACTCATGAAAATCAAATTTTTCATTGTACAAGGTATTCCATTAAGTCCTCATGAGCTATTCAATTCAACAATGCTCTCATGGAGTACATAGAAAATAGTTAGACCTCTTCATGAATAGTTTTTCTTAAAACTGATAAGAAAATTAGAAAAAAAGTATAATGCGATATTCGGCGAAGGAAAAATAAACTTTATCAGAATAGTGCAAACTGCAGAACTGCGAGAATGGTCAATATCGAAATTCCATGAGGTCCTCAGTCCGTGCTCAAAAAACAACAGGAATGTCGGTCAATATATATGTGTCCAGTCCTTTTGAACAATCCCACAGTCTAACCTCTTCAGATCCTGCAGTAGGTCTCACAGCATTTATAATCTGTATTTCCCCGAGATTACTTAACTACTGTGACATATGGTATACCTTTATCAGCAATACATTGCCTTTGGCCCCAGCATTATTGACCACTAGTGCATTACATCACTGATATACGTGTTTAGTTGTACATGGAAAAACCCAAGTGGGTGGACGGACGACGGCTTTCTGATTAAACAGCCGCCATAAATGTCAATTCTGATTAATCTGTGAGATCGAGATTTTTTGCAATGTATTAATATCCTTTGACTACAGAAAAAGATGCAAATTATCGGTCTGCATGCTGCCTTCACTTTTATGGACGCTACATTGTTGTATAATGTGCAGTTAGTCATTTTGCGTATATGTTTGCATGACTCGATGTGTATGTTTGTAATTTTGGACCCTCCACTATGTAAACACTTTGTAATAAACAAGTACCCTTTTTCCTCTTGGTAATAAAAGTATTATTCTGTTCAGAAGATGGGGCATTATGCATTTTCTTTCGCAGTTTTCTAAAAACTTAGCATCGTAGAGGTATAATTTACGGCATAATTGTTGTAGAAAAAGCGAGGGTTGTCACCCTTCTTACTAATGCCGTTTTGACATAGCACTTTAGATCATTGAGTTATTCAGGACTAGTATCGCTGTAAATATTTAACATATTTTCAAAAACATTTATCCATTTCTTTCGTCCCAGGCATTGTCCAAACAAATATTCAAAACATTTTTACATTAAATATCGAAATAAGCAGTTAATATCCTTTGGATTGATTGCCCCAAGCATGAATATGATCCATTTTTATTAAATATTTCATCCGGAAAATCCAATATTTCAAAAGCTATGCATAATTACATTATATTAATCCAACATAACAAACAAACAAAACTCCGTTCCCAAACATAGCTTCCAATCGTAATATAAGCGCCTCTCCAAACTTTTGCTGCAAAAGTAAATCCATCGGAAAAGTTACAAAAGTTTCTTTTCTTCTTCTTCTAATATAAAATCTATTTAAGTGGAGTGGAACCGTAATCAGTTTAAGGTGCATTAAAGAATGAAATCCGGTTTATTTTCCGTGATGCTTTTATTTCCTTGGGGAGTTTGTGATTTGTAATAATTCTTTCTTTCAGACTTCTATCCTACAGTTCACAGGAAATGAAATAAGACGGATGTAGTAATCGAAATGTAATGATGGTGTTAGAATCGTTTAGAAATATTTCTTTTCCAAAAGAAAACCATTTACTTTGACGTGCTTTTTTATTATATATCAGTATTAGAGAAATAAACCACTCAGATATCCTTAACGTCACGTTGGTTAAGGATTCAATTTCGTCAGAAAGAATTTGTTCCTAGTGTTATTCATTCTTTTCACTTGATGTATTTTTGAAAAAAAATTTAAAATTTTATCCATTTCTGTATATAATCAAAATCGTTTAAATTCATATAATACACCTTCAAATGCAAGGAATGGAGAATTTCACTGCTAAAACATAAGCATTTCTGCATTAATAGTGTGAAAATTAAAAGGATTTTAATTAAGTACATATTATGATTAATCCTCCGACTGCTTATCAAGTGATTTCCGTGGGTAGGAAGCAGGTCTGTTTTCTGCTGCATCCTGCAATTTTCGCAGGCTAACTTTTCGCTGTACTAATAAAGCTTTGATTATATGAAACCAGTTGGCTTTTGTTAATGCTATATGAACATATATGAAAGGGTTGCATTTAGTGCATAGTGATTCTAAAAATTAAATGGTCAAAGAATTAAGTTTCTAAAGAAACAAAAGCAGTTTTTAATTTTGCAGATCATTGCAAATGTACAAGATATTTAGATGTATGTATTCGCAAACTTTGCAGATAAATTTATTTTTTGCGGAAATTTCATTTAAAAATGGAGCAAGAATCTTATTAAAACATTTTATCTTTATGAGAAAGAAGGTATTGGATATCTTTTAATAATTGGTTGTTACAGCAATAGCTATGTTCAATTTTTTTTTAATTAATTATTTGAATCGAAAATTTAAACAGTCTATACATAATCAATAATAAGCCATCCCAATACCAGATTTCTCGAAATAATAACCACCTAAAATAGCAGGACATGTATTACAAACTTATCCACTTTCCTACCATTCTTGTCGAAATACCTATGGTATTATAAAAGAACCTTAAAAATTGTGAAATATTCAGAAGATTCTATAAAAGAATTTAAGAATATATCACGAATAAATTTATAAGACAGCTATGTTTATAAAGTTAATGCTTCTTTTTTCTGGAATTAAAAATGGTGAGATTGGATATCACATAATTATGAAATAGATATCCGCTGGGATAATGCGTAAATAAAACATGAATTTAATGTTTATTTATATGAACGAGCTTATTAAAATAGATCTTAAGCAGATGGAGTAATTTCACCCTCTAATGCTCTGAATAATTTCTCAACGCAAACTAAGAGCAGAAACAATAAGAGCAAGTATGCCATCCACAAAAATAAATTTCCATGAGACTATAAATGTAAAGAAAACACAGTTCCACATAAAAAATATTGCACTTTGTTAAGTCTAGTTAAATTAATGCCACTTTTTGAAGTTACACAAGATTATTCTGGGACAGCTTTTGAGATGACATTCTTGGTGATCTAATACCGTATGTCAAGGTCAACTACTGTTTTTCTTTTATGTTTCGGAAAAAATCACTGTAAAAAGTCATGACAACTGTAAGAGAAGTGGATATCACTTTAGAAATATGGATCATCACTGTAAAGAAATTAATTCAGGCCTACATTTGCATTCCAACATTAAAAGGAAACAGAAACAGGAACATATTATCATATCTAGGAGTGTTACTATTTTTGAAATTTGGCCATTATGACTATAAATTTTCTTAAACACATTAGCTTATTTCCGTATTACGTTTGAAAATGTGAAAAGAATTTTCAGTTCGGAAAAAAGGTGGAGATTAAATTTAAATTTAAAACAAATATCCTATTTAAAATAAAAAATATATATTATGTAACATATATAAGATTAAGTTTCTTTTAAATAAAATCATGTGGACTACATAAGTTAGCATCATGAAAAGCAATCTTATTTTTACTTTATAGAAAAAAAAGAATATTTTAATACTCGAAATAAGATTCAAGGACCAAAAGCAGAGGAAAGCATAATGATTTAAATTAAGTAATGCTTTTATACTTAAATGAGTAAAAAATATTTGCTTTTTGAGCTTTTTTTCATATAAAGGGGGAAAAACCACCACGAGTATTCGAAATATATGGATGCAGTTTTTTTTTACTTTAAAGTATTAAAACATTCATTTCTAGAAAAATATTATTTTTGACTAGATAAATTGCTATATTGTTCATGTAAAAATAAGTGATAAATGTTTTCCATTAACAAGAATATTTAGACCTATTTTCATCAACGAAATTATTTCTACAGCTTTTCATTTTTAATACATATTTAAAGAATGACCCCACTATTGCGGAAGCATGATTAACTCTATAGATGTGATTTAAATCTGGAATTTAATATTATAAGTGAAACTATTTTTATTATGCAAGAACTGTTTTTAATCTTCATCACAATACCTTTAAAGCGTAGTTGCATCCTAAGGTAAAGAAAAGGTGTTGTGTGTTTAGTGAAAGCTTCGGTTTCTGATGATACATTTCTTCCAAAACTTGATACAAATTTAAATTTTTGCTGCATGAGACACAAACCGGATTATCTTCAATCTTGTTTTTTATTCTATCAATATACAGTATTATCTGGTTTCATATGCAATAGAAAAACCCCAATATATTTCCAAAATTTTCTTTTCCGGACTGCAAAATATCTAAAACCTTAACATTCATGAAAATCTGTTGGTCGAACATTTTGAAGATCATAATATTTTCTCTAATATAGTAATATAATGTGACAAATTCGTCTTGTGAGTGTATGTGAATGCAGTCCAATAAGCAGGATTACAAAAATAAAGCTCTTTATTTTACAAATATTTCCAAGCAAAGAAACGTAGCACAAGTATTAACACGGCACTAGTAAAAATTCACAACAGAGACTACCAATAAATCTCAACACAATGTTCAAAGGTTTCTTGTTAACTCACCAGCTTGCTTGCAGGGTCAAATTCCAACTGAACTCTTCTTGGCTTGAGAGCTTGCCTTTTATACTTTTCAACAGGAAGTGACTTCATTACAGAGGAAGTGACATAATCTCTAGAAAGTACACGAAATCAGTAGAAATATGTTGAAAGTTCGAGGTCCTTCTAGAGAATTCCACTTGTCGCCAAAGTCGCCAACTTTGTCGCCAAGTCGCCAAAATGGTCGCCAAATTTATCGCCAAGTCGCCAAGTTTGTCGCCAAGATTAGCATCTCAGGGAACGAATTTATAGCTTTGTAACAATAATATTAAAAGTGTTTACTCCTGTAAGTTGAAATTTTCAAACTGTCCACAAATGCTTGAGACATCTTTCTATTCCGATGAAGAAAATATTTAAATTAGTTAAATGTATTTCAGTGTCATACATTTATAAGACTACATAAACCACCTGTTCTAATTTTTCTCCCAAGATACGACTGAGTTTTCTTTCTAATCCAGCGTATAAGTTTGAGAGAGATATTTGAAACTCAGATTACCAAGTAACAGATAGAAGTATGGTTAAACAGCATGATATATAAATTATTTTACTTATATATTCCGTAATATATAAGTAGAGACACAGTAATACATATAAATAAAAATGTATTATGATATAATAAATGGTGTTTAATATTTTTCTTAGGGCTCTACAATGCTTGATTCTGACTCCATATGCAAAAAATTATTATATTTAATAGTACTCGGATTTAAGAATAACGACTACTTAATAGATTTGGGAGCGAAAAAATATGAAATACTCTTTTGAGCAATTTGAGATATAATATTCTTTGTGCAATCACAAGTGTAATGAATAAAGAATTCTTCTCTGAAATGCATAAAATTATGCGCACTGCGAAAAAATAAAAAATATCTATTTTCTAAATTTACTTCAGAATTCAAAATGTAAAATGTCGTAATAGTATTTCTAATATTTTTTTTCTATATCTGCTGTTTAAATCTCTTAATAATATTTGAAAACATACTATATACATCTCAGCACCTAGCAAAAATATATTTCAGTTGATTTAAAGTTTTCTACCATATATGAAGATGTTTAAAATAAATACTTATTTTCACTGGATATCTTGATTTCACATTTCAATATACTTAAAAAAATGCTCTAGTATGTTCCAAGGAATATCTATAAAACAAGTTAATAATGCTGTTGATTTCTGAATTTCATGTCAGACAGATTGTATGACTCCGTAAAGGCAATACACACGAAGATGAAAGCAAAATTAATTTTATGCTTCGCCTGAAATTTAGCAAAGTATTCTTGAAAAATGTTTCATATTCCGAGACTAAGTTTTTCCTATTAAACTTTCTTAGTAAATTTCATACGATGCTAGAAATTAGCATTGTTTCCGCTTCAGAGTAATTTTTCAGTGTAGAAAGAATTAGTAGGAGGAGAATGAAATCGCATGTTTCTGCCTTTCTTAAAAGAAATAAATATAAGGAATATATGGTCATAAATAACGTGAAGGTATGCAAAATAAATAAAATATTTTGAATTAAACATCATAAGAAATGTCACACAATTTGCTTCTTACTGCGACAAAACGAAAGAAGGTCGTTCGAGATTTGATCTAGATTATGTATTAGTGTCGCCTTTCTGGTCTGCTTCAGTTTCCAAAATTGCTGGAAGAAATTTATTTTCTTTATATATTCTGTCTAGTTTTTCATTTAGTTTTATTTAAAGAAAAAAAAATGTATTAACGAATATGTAAATTGTCAACAATACGTTGAATGCTAACATTTTATTGCGTCTATTTCTGTATGTAAATGGCACCATATGACCACTAACACGATTCAGAACAAAAAACGGTTTTCTTGGGACATATCGCTGAAATCATCTGGTATTTCCAGAAAGGATATTGAAGTAATTTGGAGATTTCTGACTATATATTATCAATTGATACAGATTAGCGCAGATGAAATCTTCTTGCTCTATATAAGCTTCGGTATAACGATTGTTCTTAATGCATGTCACAATGAAAATAAATCAGGGGATATTTCATTCCTTTAGTAGGTTTCATCTTAATGTGTTCAATGTATTTGTCTGCAGAATTAGTGTTACCATCATTTTCGTCAGATACTGGCTAAGTTCTAAGAGACAGAACCATCATCATCAGTTACAAAAATGGAGCACTTAGTACAGTAATGGGTAGTATTAGGGAGTTGGTTGAGATGAGGAATAAAAAAAGGGCATTTGCTCTTCTCTGCTGTACTGCGAAATTCGATTTCCCATTTTACTTTCGAAACTACCAGGACCAGAGATATAGATAAAGACTAAAACTGTGGTAACGACTACAGTTATAGAATTTGAAATAAGCGAGATATGCATTATTGAATCGAATAAAATTGAATTCCTTTTTGTTCGCAATTGAACTTGACTAAAATTGCAATCTTATAATGCATTTATTTATTGAGTGCATCGTTTTCTTATTGCTATTTCTTATGTTTTATTTTATTTTTCATCATTTATAAGTTTAAATGATAAAAAAATGCAAGGATATCCATTTTTACATCAATTAATAAATTTTATTTAAAATGTACTTATTCCTTCATTATCATTTTAGTATTCATTATGAAACAATGAAAATAATTATAGAATTAAAAAAAAAGTCATGTACATTGAAACCTATTATAGAAATAGAATAAGTCATTCATAAAAAAGTCAGCATTTCATCTTTCAGATGAAACGCACATTATTTTGGTTGTCTTTGAAAGTGCATTATTTTTATTGCGTATTGATCGCTTTTCTATCATTTTATAATAATTTAAGTCTTAATTATGTATAAAGACAATAATTATATAATTCAAAATTAACGGGTATTGAAACTTATACTAGCGTTGAGATAGGTACCCTATATAAAGACGATTTTTAATTTAGATGGAAATGCACCACTATTATTCAACATGTAATAAATTGAATTGAAATAAAACATAAAAATGTATATATAAGAATAGAAAAGTTTATTTTTTTATAAAAAAAACTTCATGCAATAAGGATATTTTTTGGAATATTTTCCCCATTTGTAATCAGTTTCAGTTACAAATGAAGCTGTATTCTCTATAGTTCTAGTTTTAAAATTGAATGATAGTGTTAATTTCCTAAAATTTACTTATTAAATAAATATTACATTTTTTTTTGAAAATTTCCACTTTATTAATATTTGAAAATTGTTTCAAGGAGTTGCTACTTTTGCTAGAAGGAACCCTTTTACCAGTAAAGTTGCTATTTTTGGATATTTAAAACTGTATATTTGAGATATCGTTCTTTTTTTCTTTAATTTCTTTAAAAAAGTACAGTCAATATATGTGGCATCTTACGCAGTGGCATTATTACTACATTACTGTGCAGTATTCTGTTAACATGATTTCCATAAAACATGATGCAAACATTGGAATATCCTTCCTATTGTACGGCATTCCGACATATATCCTATAGTTTTCTACTATGTATGGTTTCAACACAACATGAAACTAATTAAAAATATTACAGAAGAGTCTAATGTATAATGTATTTTTAAAATACTTGTTAATTCTTCTAACAGAGTATTTGCTTAAACTAAACAAATATGAATGTTGCATATATATGCAAACATCATTCAAAATGTGTCAATAGTATTTATATTTTTCTCTCATTTCAGATCAAATTGTAAGGGATGAAGAGTTTGAAACGGCAGCCACGTAAAGAATATAGCAAAAGGCCTCAAATGACTACCTGAGTTTCAACGTATGATTGCAACATGGCTCAAATCGACGCAATCAATTTTGCATTTCTGTCTGATTTTATGAACTTATCCAACAATTTTAATGTTCTGAATGCATCTTGCAATGGGACGACCAATGAATCATGCATGGACTTGTCCACTTCAACGGAAAATGAAGCGACGGAGAAAGTGTTCTGGGCGTTACTACTCATACCGCTCCCTCTGGTAGCTGTAGTGGGAAACATTTTAGTTATTTTGAGCGTTTACAAAGAGAAAAATTTACAAACTGTCACAAACTATTTCATTGTCAGCCTAGCATTTGCTGATCTTTTAGTAGCTGCTGTTGTTATGCCCTTCGCTGTTTATGTATTGGTAAGTAAAATAAGATTTTTCAATTAATGTGACATACGATCGTATATAAATAAAAAAATAATTATGTTATACATATTGCATTTCTATGACGAATAATAATAGCCGTATCATTAAAAAGATTCTTTTAAAAATCTTAATTTAATTTGAAACTTAGTTATAATATATATTGTTCCGAAGTGGAATTTTATGTTACTTTTACTATTCTACAATTATAATTAACTCCCTGTTGTCTGTAAGGAAACAGATATTTATTTTATCGAACATTTGAACTAGCTTATACAAAAATAGCTATTGTGCCAGTAAAAAAGGACGAAACAAACGTTTAATTATTATTATAAATATGATTCCTCTTTTTTTATAACATATGGTAAAGCATTGCAGTATTGTATATGAATCGAAAAGCATTTGTATTTAAAATCCGCATTTAATAATTAGCCTGCGCCATCTGCTTAGTACGTAAAAAATAACTGGAGATTTTTAATATAATAAATATAAAAATACATATTTTTTCATTAAATACATGATTGTTACTGAATATTATGCCTATAATTCTACGTTATCATTTTAACATTTATTATATAATCGTGAAAATAATTATGCATTTCAAAATAATATATAATTCTTACTGAATCACATCCTAGAAATAGTTGGTGCCCAAAAAATTAAGTCAACTATTCTTTGTTCAGGTAGAGAGTTCATTCGAGAGCAAGCATTGTGTCAAGAAACAGCATTTTTGTGAAATTTTGCTCACTTTATTATTTTATTGGAAAGAAAACTCTAAACTCAAAAGCTTACCGTTTGCTTCTGGAAATTATAGTCAACATTCGCCATTGAATATAACTTGTAAAGAGTTATTTTGAGGGTTCAAAAATAAATATTTGAAGGGTTAGAGATAACTATTAACATCCACATGATAAAAATTTTCGGAAACCTCGAATGATGTCAAAATCAAGAATTGGAAGCATTGCCAAATAAGGAATTCTTCCCTGTCATAAATGGAATCGAATTTCAACGAATCAATGTAACACAAATGTCAAGAATTTATCAGCAAGATTATATTTTAACATAGCAATGCTTGCTCTCATGTGAAAGCCCAGTCAAGAAAACTCTAGGAGCCTTTTGCAGAGATTTGTTGACCCCACATTTCGTGTTTAGCAGATGTTGCTTCCTCAGATTATTATTCAGTCTGATAGCAGCTTTTTTGCAGAGCGGTTTATGTTTTATAAGGATATCAAAAATTTGCTTATGTCTTAAGCTTTTTAAAATCACTAAATTTGTTTCTTCATCGAATACGTTGTTTGCTTGAACGAAAGCAGATTTGATGATAATCACTTTGAATAATTTTTTCAATCATCTTCAAAGAAAATTATGTCTTTAATTCGATTGAAAAGGGTGGATATTGGCCAACATGCAGTTCAGGAACCAACGCTGATGTGGCTAGCTATTTTTAAGAGCTATTTAGACTTCTGCAACAAAATATATTTTGATTAATTTTCAATGATATAACACTTCTACCTTCCATTTAGGTCTATCTATAATGATACAATATGGGATATTTAAGACAAAAATACTTCATTGCCTAAAGCAAGCTAATTAATCAATCATATACACTCCTGCTCAAAAAATAAGCAACAAACACGTAAAGAAGCGCATGCAAAACGGTGAATTAAAACACACAATTTACATATGAGGTAGAGATGGCATTGCCGAATGCAAATAGGCAACCAAAATTAGTTTAAAACGCAAACCCACCGTCACACCGCAACGCCTTAAATAGGTGCTTGCCGGACCTATGCTTCAGTTCGCAAGCAGTGGTAGTTCCGAGGAATCCGAGATAGAGCGAAAGCGGAAAGCATGAGTAGAAGAAACCATTTCCACGATGAGATGCGTTGGAGAGCTGTCGGTATGTTGCAAGCTGGTGCGAGACAATCTGCTGTTGCCAGAGAGCTGAATGTGCATCGTAGTGTCATTCATAGACTGTGGATCCATTACCAAAGGGATCAAAACGCCAGTAGAAGGCGTGGGTCTAGACGTCGGAGAATCACCACAACAGCAGACGATCGCTACTTGTCGGAATGTGCCAGGCGCCGGAGGACACTAACAGAGCGGCAGCTGGCGTCGCAGCTCTCTACTGCTGTAGGAAGGCCCATATTCCGCCAAACTCTCTCGCGCAGACTACATGAAGGAGGACTGCTCACACGACGACCTGTTGTTTGTGTGCCTTTGTCTCCAGCGCACGTCAAAGCGCGGTTGCACTGGGCCATTAACATCTCAGTTCGACTCCAGAGCAGTAGGGCCATGCACTCTTTACGGAAGAGTCTCGATTTAACATACAGAACGATTCCCGAAGGACAATGATATGCGAGAGCCAGGTACATGCTATCGGGCTCCAAGCATCGTCGAAAGAGACCATTACAGAGGTGGCGGGTTACTTGTCTGGATAGGGAACTCTGTCTGGGAGAACTGTCGAACTCTACGTGTTCGCTGGGGTTTCCGTCACAGCTGTCCGATATCGCGACGAAATCTTTTGCGGCCTTTTATCGCTGCAATGGGTACCGACGCGATATTTATGGACGATAACGACCGCCCGCATAGAGCACGTGTGGGACATGTTGGGAAGACGGATTTCAGGTCGCATTGTGCCGCCCATTCACGAGCTCCAACTAGCCTTACTACAGGAATGGGCATTACTACCACAACAAGCGATAAACGACGCTATTGCCAGCTTGCCTCACCGTTGTCAAGCATGCATTTCAACTAGAGGGTATCAAACCAGTTTTTAGCGCGTGGTTCCCAATGCATATTCTGCCTACGTATTCGGGCTGTCGCGCCGCGACGGCCGTAATATATGTGTTTGTGTTTGCTTTATTGTTTCATATGTGGTCTAGTAATGCCACACCTACCTCGTGTACAATTTTTCATGCATATCCATTAAATAATTTTTGTTTTATTCCGAGATTTGCCTTTGTTGCTTATTCTATGAGAAGGAGTGTACTTCAAATCCTAATATAAGGCGACATTTTACTGAAACTAAAGACTACAATATTCATGAACCACAATAGAATTTGTTTTCGTTACAAAGATATATATTCATAAATTTTTCATCCAACCGTCATTTATGCAATATCTTTGAAAATGATATTTGAGTTAAGAATTATTCGATTAAATCTCTATATCAATTAAGTCTCCTGCAACATAAATCTTTTGAATTATTTATTAATTATTGAAATTTTTATTGAAATGTGTATGCCTGTAATTCATATACTTACTTATATGAAAGAAGGTTTTGTGATTTTTACCTTTTTAGTTTCATAAAAATCAGAATTTGCTTACCATCTTAGCATATTCAATCATTAGTTTATGTGAACGCATTTATTTAAGAAATTAAACTCTTAACTTGAGTATTATATATGGATTAAAAATAATAATTTATATGTCTCTCCGATTTTCTAAAATAAAAGAAGAAATTTGGAAGCTGAGTTGAGATAATAACAGAATCGTCAAGAAAGAAAGAAAATGGTGAATATAAACAAAAACCTGTAAAAATGCGAATAGTTATAGATTTTTATTTAAATGAAACGGAAAGAAATTACTTCGAGACCATCATCAGTTTGCAGTTCTTTTCTTTTCATTAATTCCATCTGTAACAATGTATTTCTGCTAATGATGCGTATTATTTCATTTCTAAACAATGCTTTTAAAAGAAACATTCCCCCAACTCTGCTCAGTTAAGAAAAATAATTAAAAACAGATTGCGATAAATATTTCAAGTGTTGATTTTAAAATTTCTGTTTCATTTAAGTTAAAAAATGATTAGAGAAAATAAAGAAATGCATTTAAAATTAGTACATCTTACTTTGCTTCAAATTCGTGTTTCTGAAATTTTTAACAGCACGAAATGCTCTCATAAAGATGATTTTTAATCTTTATGCCTTCAAGTTATTTAAATTTTATTTATCTACCGGAATAAAAACTCTTACACCTGAAGTAATAGCATTATTTTAATTTTTCGTTCGCAATAAAATCATCGGTTTATAAGCTTATTTCAACCAGGAATAAATTCATTTTATTCATATCGCAAATAGGTGACAAGTGTAAGAACGTTTTCAATATTTAAAATTTTCAGTGGCCTAATATATACATATTATTTATGGAGCAGAATTATGAAATCGAAGCGATTATGAATATATTAAGCGAGTATTAGAGAATTTTCGAAAATTAAAAAAAAATTTTAAAATGTTTTGTAAAACTTGTTGCAACAATCCTTTCTCTCACTTAATTTTAAGAAATGAATAGTGTTTTTTCGCATCAAATGGATATCCAAATCAAAGCATATAACTCATTTATATCTTCATCAAAATGTTGTAAGCAGCGGCCAA
Organism: Araneus ventricosus; assembly: GCA_013235015.1. Classification (NCBI taxonomy): domain Eukaryota; kingdom Metazoa; phylum Arthropoda; class Arachnida; order Araneae; family Araneidae; genus Araneus; species Araneus ventricosus. The sequence goes on from BGPR01000323.1 coordinate 274,342, forward strand.
TTATTTTTAAACCTTTATTTTAGCTGTAAAAGTTTTGAAATGAATATCGGTTTGTCAAATAGTCATTATTTTAAACTAAATAATGAATGAAACAAAAAATTATGTTAAATGCAAAAATGAAGCTCTCACTATTGTTCAGATGAAAACTTTGATTTTTATTTTATCATGATAAAAAATTAAAAACTGTTAATAATATTGAAATCAGCATAATGCTCAAAGGTTCAAGTTCCATATTGTGTTTTCACTGCGAGCATTCAAGTTATTCTGTAACATTGTTTGTATTTTAATATGGCCCTCTCTGATATTACAGATATTTTACATTTATTAAAATGCACTAAGTTTTTGAAAAGATATTATGTCTAAGAAGCAAATTTGTCTAACACTTCATGTTAATACAGTGAAACCTAAATAAACCGTTTATCAAAAGTGAAGAGACGTGTGCAGGAGGCATCGTCATTTCATTCACACTATTTTGTAATAAAAAAAATACGACATGTCCACCGCTAAGAGGCGTTGAATTTTCAGGACACTGAGTTCCACCCAGTAGTTCTGAAAAGGCCTTGAAAGTAACCAAGGCCCATGTGAATATGCCCGTCATCATTACTATTCTTCAGGTGGAATTGTGTATGAATATGTATTAAATTACGAAATGCAGTACTTTAAAATGATAACTACCAATACGACGTGTGGAAATGTTTTTTTGAAACGGCTGGAGAAATTTTGTCTAAACATGCTTCATTAGTTTATTTAGACACTTTAACTGTTGAAATTTTAGTTCATAACTGACTCCCACATTATTCAACAACAACAACAAAATACTGTATTGAGAAATGGGCCATATCTCGCACTCTTCTGTGCTAGGTGAAGGTGAGTGAAAGGTAGACATTTATCAAATAGACCAATTAGCATGAAATTTTTATGTCCTGGGTTATTGAAATAATGCCCCCCCCAAAAAATATTGACTGACAAAGCAAGAAATAAATGTAATACTCTGTATTATGATTTATGTCAAATAAAAGAAAGTTTTTGTATTATAAAATTATGAATTTTTCATTAAAAATTGAGAAATATTTCGGCAAAAAAGTAATATTAAAAAACATTATGTTATTTATAAAATATTGTTCGGTTTCTTCTCTTCCAAAAGATTTTGCTCTAAATAAGATCGGGCAACGCCGGGTACTCTGCTAGTATCAAGTAATATGCGAATATTTATTTTTACCACATGTGATTAATAATGCAATATTACTTTAAGATTAAAAGATTTTAGTAGAAGTTGCAATTTTCTTAATAATAGACATCCCTGGGGCATCAAATACATTCTAAAATATTTATGGAAAACGTTCTTGGGTAGATTGTTAGAAAACTTTTCTCAATGAATATATTTCTTAAATAGTGAAATATATTTACGTATAATACTACCGTGTCTTAATCAATGATTAATAAAATTGAATATTGAGACAATTACAAAATTTTGCGCAATTACATTATGATCTCTCTTTTCATAAATATCTCTCCTTTTCCTCAGAATTTGTTTTATTTTAAGAATGCACCCGAATTTAACTTATTTTCCGTTTTATATTTGTAACAATACAGAATTAGTAGATGGATTTTAGAACAAAGGTAAAAACAAACAATGAGTTTTTGAATGAAAATGGAACTGTTTGATAAAAGGTATATTTATTTTACATCACATTCGTTTAAGTTAAAAATAAGTTTGTAATGCTTCGAATAAAGTAAGTACTAAATTTCAAGCAAAACTTCGAAGGAGACCGATTGCTTCCATATTTACAACTTCAAATTAAGCTGCTCTTAGTAAAAATGTTTGATATTTGGTTACGGATAATTTGTAACTAGCCGCCTTCATCGACCAGCTTGTTCACCAGGAATAAAATTTCAATTGAATTCTGTTCTATTACTTGTCTGCATGAAGATCTCTAATGGAGTCAAGTAACTCTCCGTGCCATGTAACATTTAGTTGCACGTTGTCGGCGCAAACTTTATTTTCTTATTCCTCACGTAAAATATTTATTTGACTTCATCATTAAAATCGCGAAACACATTTTACGTCCAGCAGAACGTTAATTGGCTTAAAGCATGCTTATAAAAAGAATTAAAACGTGAAAAAGGAAATAACCATAATTGTTCGGCTTACTGGATTATTTCCTAATATACTTACTATCTAGAGGATTTTTTTACAGATTTCACAGAATAAATTGATTAAATAAAAAAAGATAGATAGAAGAATGTTTTAGCTCTAGGTCCAGCGGTTGACCTGCAGAGCGCCAACACACAGACACACACACACATCCTCCTTTATTATTATTAGAGATTTAACTCTAATGCTCTTTAATCTTCAAAAGATATAAAGTTGAATTAATTCGAGTACCTTTTATTTTAAAATAGATCATTATTCCTGTTTGCCTGTGTTTTGATTCTGTGTAATGATTAAGCTCTCTCTGTAAATTGAAGAAGACTACCTTTTCGAAATCATTCCTTATTTGTATTGATTATTAGATAACGCACTCGTACATTTCATTTGTATACGGTATATTTAGCAAATAGAAACAACAATCCAAATTATTTGAAAACTAAATAATTATATGTATGACATTTATCGATATACCTGCATTTATTTATTAAAAAAATATCACAAAATGAAGATGAGTCCTAATAACAACTCCTTAATTTCATTTTCAACACGCCCCTCCAGATTCATTAATCTCACTTGAATATTCAAATTATCTTTTTGAAAAACATAAAAAATTATAATTAAGCTTTTATTTATTTAATTTCTTTAGACATAAAATACACCGTAATCGAAGTATGCCAAAAAATGGAAGTACGGCAAAGTTGTGTTTCTTGCTCTGAAATTTTTGTTTTCTTCAAGCGTTGTGAATACCATTCTGCCAATCATAGGACAACATAATCTATTTCCAATACTCGAAAAATAACCTAATATTCCTCCAAATAGGTTTATTCCATTATTTACAGACAGCTTAACCACAACCAGGGACGTAACTAGACCAAAAACACTACCATTTTCAACCAATTCGGAACCCTGAAGGTTCCCTGTGAATTTGATGAGTAAGAGAAAGCAGAACTAAACAGAATGGGGCTCTAGCAAATGTTTGAAAGGTTGGCATGTTAGTAAATTGATCTTAGTAAATTATAAAAGCACTTCATTTTTATTTAATATCGTGCGGACTGATGAAGTTCAATTTGCGCTACATGGAGACATCAACACGCAAAGAACTCGCCAGTGGTAGATACCTAATCCTTTGATTACGCGATGTTGCATTCACCCTATATGAAAATTTTGTGAGATTTCATCGCTTTTTTCATTATTGGTCGTTTCTATTTTGAACAACATTGCATAGCATGTGCCTGAAAAACGTGCATATTGACTACTTAACGGCAACTTACTATTTTGAGTGAACACTTTGTGCCTGAATTGTAGGAAAAAATATGTTTTATGTTCAGGTAGGATGATGCCCATCCCCACGCTGATAATTCAGTAAAGGCGTTCCTTTTGGATACTTTTGGTGAAGACTGAGTGACAAGTAGAAGCTATAAGTTCAAGTGGCCGGACTAATCATAAAGCTTGTTTCCGTTAGATTTGTCGCTCTGAGATTATTTATAGTCTCTTCTTTGTCAGTCCTCCGCGGTCAAATTCAAGAAGATGTTCAGTGGTGGTAGGTGGAATACACAAAGATATCCTGCACTCATCTGTAACAGGTTTTGTAAATCTCCGTACTTGTGTCATATACTGTGGTTGAGTTTATGCTGTTTTATACTCATTACTTAAACGCATTGTAATACAACGTTTTATGGATTTCTTATACAGCATCTTCATTCGGTTTCTTTTGGAATTAAAATTTTTATGTTCTATCAAACATTTATCTAGGCACAGTCATAGAAACCACACTTGTTTAAGAAAATGTGTTCCTTTTGCAATGAATTTAAATTTTTTAATGAATTCCTAACGCATACTGCATATTAAAATGTGTAAATAGTGTACAATTTTGTCTAGCGGATATTTTATAAGCAACATTCTTTATTCAGATTTGTATTATACTATAGTGCTGTTCAAAATTATTAGAACGCGACAGACAAATTCACACTTTTAATATAGAAAGTAAATTTATTTATTTATATCGCAAATATATTAATATTATTAGTACAATCGTATTCATAGAAAAAACTTCAGATAACTCAAACTTTATAGCGGAATAAGTCAGAATTCGAACATATATTTTTTTAGCTCTAAATTACGAGTTGTTTAAAATTATTCGAAAGGTCAAAAATTTACAACGAAAAATAACATAACTATTTTTAAAAATAAAATCTCAGTTTTTAATGTTTATATGGGCCTTCTTTGGCCTCAGTCACTGCTTTCAGTCTGGGACTCAGGCTATCAACCAGTTTCTGCGTTGCTTCCTAGTTGATATTGCGCCATTCATCATTCATCGTCTAAAAAATGCTTTTTATGCATTTTCTCTCTTCAAAAGGGAATTTCTGGTTCTAAACTGACCATATATTTCGGATGGGATTAAGGTCTGCGCTTTCTGGTGGCCCCTCCAGTATATTAAAATTATTTTATGAGAAATAATCTTTGAAAATCTTTGACGTGTGTTTTAGTTCATTTTCACATTGAAACATAAACCGTCGACCCACACTCAAATTTCTGATTGATTTCTTTAGATTTTGGGACATGATATTGACTGCATACTTGCAGTCATTTTGCCGTTGATCACCACAATTTCACCAACACCTTTAGAGGGAAACAACCCCATAACATCGCATTTCCACCTCAGTGTTTTACTCTGCAGGATATCATAATTTTAAGAGCCTTACCTAATCGTCCCCACACTCTTTTACGTCTTTTAATCCAAGAAGATCATATTTGCTTTTGTATGACTATAAAGCACTGTCTTAGAATTTTTAAACCTTCCAAATATGCCCTTTTCCAAACACCAACCTCACTGGCAAGTTTTGTTTTGAGATTTATTGAGATGTATGATCTGTTTCTTTAGATACAGCTTATCAAACCTGAGTTTTAGATTATAAGGCAAACTGTTAGCGCTGACACATTTAGTTTCATGTCTTTCACACTTTCTATTGATAGCATATCTTTTTTTTCAGTGAAAATGTTACATTCATAGTCTTCTCTTGAACTTGTTTTCGGTTTTCTGTCTCAGCCTGTCTTATTTTCGATAGATTCTATCGTCTCAGACTTCTTACACAAATAGTAGATACCCAAAGACAACAGTTTATACTTTTTTGCTAAGTTTTTAATATGATACTCCATCCTTTCTATCTTCATTGATGCGGTTGCATAGATCAAAATGAATCTTTTATCTCTTAAATATTATTGTTGGTTTGACTGTTTCATAGACAAAAAAATAAATATTCAAATAAATTAATCTTTGAAAATTATTAAAATTTACCAAAATAAAAACAAATCCAATTCGTACCCATTTATATATGACCTTCTTCATCAGTCGTTCGAATAATTTTCAACAGCTAAAATTTAAACAATTTAAAACAATAATTCTGTCTAAGAAGTGGTGATATTTCATGAAATTACTAAAATAAAGCAAACATGCGTTTATGGAGAATGAAATAAGGTACCCGAAAATAAAAACAAAATAGCAAATTATCAATTTTTTAATATTTCATAAACAAAAGATCAAATTTTAACATTCCGTTATAATAATTATGAACAGCATTGCATATAGATTTCTGTTAAATGCAAATTCATTTTATAAGTGCGAAAGAATGCAATTGATGAAAAGCAACTTAAAAAAAAGAAAGACATTGTTGTCCAAAGTATTCGATGTCCTCTACCATTGTATGTGAAATAGAAAAAAGAAATTAAGAAATAAATAATTTTGCAAACAAGTTTTATAAACAAGATTGTAATAATAAGAGAAAAAGTATGAATAAAAATTGCAGCAAAGAATTCGATAGAAAGAGGGAAGATTTTTTGAAATATATTAACGTAATTTTATGCTTTTACAGTGAAAAATAAAGAATTCTGAAGTTGGAACATAACCTTCAACTTCAATGACTTCTACGTTAAAGAAATTCTTAATAATCTTAGAAATGAGTAAGAATTCAAAGGAAAGTTGAAAAGAATAAATAAAATAGCGTGTCTGGAAATTGTGTAAGGTGCTCTATCATCAGACTAGCTCCGCTACTTTTTAGACACGAACTAGTTATTAGCTCTTCTATTGAAATTCATTCAATTTAATTTATTTCTTTCGTTGATGTGGCACCCAAAGAAGTTTTTGAAAGATATTGATTTTTTCTCACTGCATGGGAATTATAATATTTAACTCGAGTTTCAAAGCAGGATGCAAGAGACGTATATTTCTTTCGGAAACTTCGAGTATTAAAATAACAGCATACCATTTCTCTTTCTTTATTATGACTTCTATAGTATTTATGCCATTTTTGGGGATAATTTTTGGCTATTTTCAGTGTATTAAATGTTTCATCTATATAATGATTAAGAATACATGATTTAATTCAATGTTATTTAATTGCTAGTTCTCCTTCAATAACTAACAAAATTCAACTAGTAGGTACAAGGATAAATTGAATACAGATTTCTACAATTTTCTTGTGCATTGCTGAAGTAAAAGGATAATTTGGAGAGGATATTTTACCAATGGTTTTTGAACAGTAAACGTTTTATAATTTAATAGTCTTCCATTATTCTATCAGCAGACAAGTTGAAACAAATTTCATCCATTCTTTAACTAATGAACACGGGGATTTTATTTCTATGAAACTCGTGAGATCATTTTGCCTAAAGCATAACTTTTTCTTTAAAATTACTCTAAAAATATTCAACAGATAAGATTACTTGAAGAACCAGATTTAACGAAAAAATTTAAAAAATCAATTATTGACCTTCAGCTGAAGGGTTTGAATAAACTCAAATATTATTTAAAAAATGAATAACTTTACTTTACAAAGAACAGGATGCACGTGCTCGCATAACCCTTAAAAATACTTTTAAAGTCCTCAGTCCAGAGATATATTTCGTCAGACTTATACCGCATTTTAATAATACCCTGTCAAGTATTTCACAATATCAAATCACAAAATCTCCTAAGTTTGAAATTACTTTCAATTCCTAAGTTTAAAATTAATTTTAACTTTAAAATGCACATCAACGTATAATATTCCATCATTTAAATTTTATTTGGTTAATTTAAAATATTTGCTGCAAAAGGATTTTCATATTTTTGCGTTTTTCACGAGGATGGTTTCAAAAAAAAGTTTACAAGGGTAATAAAAAATTATTTATTAACAATAGGCAGAAAATACAAAAGGGACTTAAGAGGCATACTTGCCGATAATTTTTCCACATAATCGCCAAATCTCTTTAAGTATTTATATGAACGGAAGACCAACTTGTTTAACCCGTCTTGGTATAAGTAACTTCCCTGCCCATTGAGCCAGTCCTCGGAAGCTATTTTCACATAATTGAAGAGAACCATGTTGCAAATAAGTGTTTCGAACCCAGATTGCTTGCCAAATATGGGCTGTATGGGGGCGGGGAGGGGCTCCAGACTTCCAACTTGCCCCTTTTCAGAAATTCTTGAGTTTTGCGAGGAGTGTGGGTATTGTCATGCAGGAGGATGACACCATAACTCAACTTGCAAGGGCTTTTGCGTCGGACGGTTTTACGATGGCCCAGTGACTATTTCCTATTTCCGAGATTGAACGAACACTTATCTAGAACAAGGTTATTTCAAACAGTGATGCGGAAACAGCAACCGAGAACTGGTTCAATGGGCCGTGATTTCTACTAAGCCGGGTTAAACAATTTGATCCTTCGTTCAAATAAATGCGTAGATTTGGTGATTATATGGGAAAGTGATAGGCTAGTGTGTCTCTTAATTCACCTTCGTATTTTCTGTCTAATGTTAATAAGTATTACGCTTGCAATCTTTCCTTTGGATCCATCCTCGTAGTTCTGCGCAAAATATTAAGAACAGTTTGTAAATTATCTGTTACATTTATTGCGTAATATTTTTTTCCAAATAACGGACTTTTTCAATTAAATATGTTCCTTATTGTTGTAATTTTATGTAATATGTCAAAAGAAAAGATAAAAAAATAATCTTATTACAGATAGGAAAGCTTAAAATATTATAAGGAATGTTCTCCCCACGTCTTCATGGTACGCAAGTCGATTTCATTGGCGCGAGAGCGAAAATTGTTTATGATGTGCTTGCTCATATAGTAATACATTACGGAGTGTTTTGAGTTCGGGTTCATCGTACAATAAGGAGAAACGAATATGAATTATGAAGTAACACCTTTCGTTGATCGATTTGGCACCAAATCTGATAGAGCTCTAGTGTATTTGTGTTAAAACCTCAACACAAAATTTCATTCGTTTGGATTGATGAAAGCTTTAGATAACATCAGTGCTCACAAACGCACGAATAGACAAGTATATAGACAATGTTCACTTCGGCAGATTTAATCTAAAATTTTATACTTTTGTGCAAATTTAGTGTCGTAACTAAATACTAAATTTCTTCCGTTTGCAGCTTTCTTTTCTTTCTTTTTTTCTTAAGCCGAAGATGTCCAAAATGTGGAGATTCATCGAGCGCATCAAATCGGTCTCTTTCTTGATATGACTGTGATGACAGAGGGAACCCTTCAGACGAGCAATCGCTTAAGTCATTTTATAAACAAATTGTACACTCATCGGTAAAAAGTTGAGACCTAGATTTATTTGCACACCAGTTGACATACGAGTGCACCGAATTATACCTTCCAGTTTGGAGGCATGATGTGAGAGGTACACGCACTGCTGGGCAATTAGCATACCATCCTCCATTGTGAAGACTTCTGGGCACATTTGAAGTTGAAACTAGCCTTCTAGTGGCTGCTGCAAGAGAAGGTCTGAAATAGTTTTGCGGAGAGGCTCTTCGCCTTCCTGTGATAGTTGCAAATGACGGTTATTTGCGGCACTTGTAACTTTAGGTCTTTCTCCGTTGTACCTTGTAGAAGTTGATTCTTCTCTTCTAAATGCAATCCATATTCTATAAAGTAGAAAAAGGCTCGTTTCCAAACTTTGCATACGGTTAACATTGACTCGTTTCGGGGAGCCATCGTAATTCTACAGATAAATGCTTTCGATTACTCAATCTTAATAATATAATAAATGTGAAAGTGTATCTGTTTGATATGCTTTCACGATTAAACTACCAAACTGATATGGATGAAAATTGTCAGGGTGGTAACTTGGTCGAAGTTTGAATCTAGAACAAAAAAGCCGTTTTTGATAATGTTTTGCAACAGATTGAAAGTGGTGAAGGCGGTTGTTTTTCTGGATGTTCCTGGCGATACCAGGAAGTCTTTCCACCTCAATCTATTCTTAGCTCAAAATCAGAAAGATAAAAAAATGCCTTTGCATGTGAACGCTGGAGAATGTTATATCATTGTAAGTTGTTGGTTTGGGACGAATGTACAATGTCTCACAAAGGGCATTTGAAGCTTTGAATCTAACTATTAAAGATATGAATAATAACCAAAGTATCATGGGAGGGATTGCTGTATTGATAGTACACGATTTTAAACATATTCTACCTGTAATAACTAAGGGACACTGGCAGATGAAACTAATGCATGTTTAAAGACGTCTCCGTTATGGGCGCATGTCAAAAAATTCAAATTTAATCTCACTGCGTATATGAGAGTTCAACGATGCTGAATCAGGACCGTATGTGACTATTCATTTGAAAATTGGCGAATGTCTGTTTAAAACAGATTCAAGTGGTGTATGAAATTTAGCGGGAGATTTTGCAAAATTGTTCGTTTAACAAAGGAACTCATAAGCAAGGTTTATCCTGCACTACAGACTATTATGAAAAATAGAGAATGGTTGTGTGAAAGAATAATTTTGGAACTGACTAATAAAATTGATGGGTAGATAAATGAAACAATATGTCACAAAGGGAGGGAGTTATTGCAGAATATCTGTCGTCAGATACGGTAATGGGCAAAGAACAAGTGACATCATATCCTGTAGAGTTATTTAAGGCTTTAGAATTGTCAGAGGTACCTTCCGACAAGATGAGATTCAAATTCGGTGTGCCAGTACTATTGATACGTAATATCGATACAACGAGACTTATCAATGGCACACGGTTACAAATTACATATCTAGGTGCAAAACTCGTGCGAGCTACTGTTAAGACTGGCATAGCGAGAGGAGAACGTGTTTTAATTCCACTCATTCCGTTAATACCGACGGATTTATCATTCCAGTTCAAAACGTTACAATTCCTTTAAAAAGCATTTGCAGTGGCAATTAACAAGGCTCAAAGCAAGACACTCAAATTGGCAGGCGTCCATTTGGAAAAACAAATGTTTTTCACATCGGAAACTATATGTGGATTTTCACGGGTGTCAATCCACAAAACCTCAACATCCTTGCCGAAAACATAGTGTACAAAAGTGCATTAGCATAGATAATCAAATAAAATAACTAAATCAGCAGACAAGTACAGTAATATTAGCAGTCCAAGTATATATTATCAACATTCAGACCTTTTAATTTTCATTTTAATAATTAAAATTCCTCCATCACGAAGTCGCGGGTAACGGCTAGTATCTAATAAATGCTTAATTTTAAATAACGCTATGTGTATTTTCTACTTGAAGAAAATTCAGGAGCTTTCCAAGCTTGTTTCTAACCATTGCCGTTAACCGAAAGAAACTCCACTAATTTATGATCATATAATGATGCATTACTTTCTTCGTATGTTGCGTGTTATTTGTTTCAAAATTTACCTATTTCGGGAAGTTTAATCGCAAATTTTTAATATTTCTTTAATTAAAAAAAATCGGTTTCGTTTTCCTATTGTCAACTTTCACGAATTTATTATTTTTTACAAAATGTCGAGGAATTTCATAAGTAATTCAGTTCAGTCAAATGCATTTAGAATTAACTTATTAATATTTTAACAACTGCTTAATTAATTAAAATATCGCATTTATTCCTCATTGCATTTCTTCGTATTATAAAAGAAGTTAACATATATTTCGAAGGTAAAAAATCTGACATCAGAAACATAATATGTTTAAGGCGAAATTCATTTATAATGAAAAGAAGAGTTTTACATATATTTGAAAGAAAAATCCTTTAAGATGAGTGCATACAACTAGGATTTCCATGCAACTTAATATTTAAATAATTAAATAGAATTCGTGCCGAGAAAAGAACAGGTTTAGTTTCATCTTCTGCCTATTAACTCTTTAAGGGATTTATCAAATTTCAAATGTGTTATGAGACATTTTAGGAATAGTAAAAATGCAGTTGAATGGTAAATTACGGGTTAAATGCTACCAGTTTCGGAACAAAATCTTGCCACGGGTTGGCTGATAGGTAAGTTTGTTTCTAGTTCACAAATACGCATTTCATGAATGTATTATATTTAATAGCATGTAAGTAACCGTAAGAAGGTAATATCAACTGTTTTCTTAGATTAAAGTTATTAAAAGTTTAGAAACGGTGTAACATCAGATTTAAATATTTGTGATTCTGAGTTTATTTTTTTAAAGAATTATTTTCATTTCTGGAAAAATCGTATTATGCTCAATGGAATCATTATTTCCTCGGTTGCCAGAGAGCTTAAATAAACGTTATTCTTAACTATAGGCAACAAGATAATGTTTCAATTATAACAAATAAAAAAAAACTGGTAGAAATAATCTTTTCTTTAGAAAAAGAAGTTAGAATATTTTGCTCCAATCAATATTATAAAAGAATTTAAAATAGTTTCTTCATAAATTTCAATATTCCATATTTCGTAGAATATTTATGCAAATATTTAACCCCATTGTGTCGTTGCTAATATAAATGTAAAGAAGTATGTATATGAATGGTATAAAAAAGTTTGGATGAATTCATTTAATTAAAAGAAATACTTGAAATAATAATAACTACTATATATTAATACTATTACTAGTCCTGATCCCCAAGTTAGATTGTTCATTATGATAAAGCATAATGTGACTGAAAGATGTTTCATGCAGAAATTAAGACAAAGAATACACTATCCATTATAAAGTAATCATTGTCCATATAAATTAACTTGATGATGCAGAATATTGCACATTGATTTTTAACTTAATAAATATGCTAAGAAAACTTCCGGATAGTTTGCATAACCGGTTTAAGGAAGACAATATTATTATGGCGATTTTCATTCTACCAATATTATTTAAAAATCTTTCTGCATGAATAAAAATGAGCTCTTTAGGATTTTTCACTTTTTCTTACACTTTTAGGAAATGAAACTTAACTTTATCTTACATTTTTTTTCTAGATTTTAGGGTCATTAGCTTCTGCAAACATGCTCAAAATTTACTGTTGTATTTTCTCTTTTTGGTATTATGTTTACTTAAATTTCTTTTTTGTTTTAAGTTCGTTTTTAGCACTTATTACGATAAATTTTTCTTTCATTAAACGTAAAAAAATTTGTATGTTTCTTAGTTATTTGGTTAAGACAATTATTTAAACATGATGAATTTTGTATTTTCGGACTATTTTACATTTTTTTCCTCAATATGTCAATATATTTATCTTTTTGGAGTCTGTCGTAAAATTAGAAAAGGCCATTATATTTTGTAGACCATTAGATTGTATTCTGCATATTTTTAAATCGAATAAAAATAGAAAACAGGTCTATAATATGAATTCTGTGATACTGAGAAAGAGAAAAGTGGTCAAACAAAAAATCAAAATTGTCTTAATTAAATTCAAAATTTATATGTGGCAGCATAAAATTTATTGTAAATTTAATTTGGGTATAAAGTTCATTATAATATTGTAAGCATAATTTTAAAATTCTACCATAACCTGAAATCCATGTTTTAGTGATATCTACTAAATACAAATTACTTCCTACAAGCAATTATTTATCATCCAATATGGATAATATTCTAGTTACTCATTTCTTCGTTAACCGTTTACTTAAGATGAGAACAATTTCGAAATATAACCACACATATTTATTTAAGGAAAAAACCCAAGGGGAACAACTGTCATGATGTTTTCATGTGGGCTTCTTTCTACTAACTCCACTTCTTTTCTATTAATAGTCTTTTATAATATACAATGTATTAATGTGCCAAATTAAACTAATTATAGGCAAATGCTTATCTGGAACTTTCCTTAAAACATTGTTTTGTGGGCACTTTGATACTCGGCCAGTCTGAATAAGTTGCAGATCTTAACCTGCTGTTAATACAATTTTGAAGACGCTAACGACTTAACAATGAATGATCACTTCTCCCCATCCTTATTGGATATGTGGTTTTTAACCCTTAGGGTTGGCATGCAGAGTACGCCAGTGAGATCTTTCTTGCTGTGAATTTTCGATTGTTCCTCCCTGAGTCTTCTCCCTCCCTCTAGCCTAATAGGAGCATCTCTCGAGTACAATCTGATTCATTCAGTCTGACTTCTGCCTTCCAATCTAATCATTTTTGGCGCTAGCGTAATGCCGGCGAACTGACTACGCCAGAAACAGGTGCGCTACCAACAAAATTGAAGACAAAGACACGACGGACACACTCAGGGAAACTGATAAATAAGCTATAGTGAGATGAATTTTCGACTCTTTAAATGAAAACTGCCAAAAATTTTATACGTCTGGTGACCTTACTCACGATCGACAAAAAATTGAGCCCTCTCGTGGGAGATGTTCATTTACTCAAAATATACCGAATAAATTTTCTTCTTTTTATATTTTATCTGTTTCTTTTTCTTCATTTCTCACTATTATGGTTCCTAAACAGATTTAAGTAATAAACTGAGAAAAATGAATAGAATCTGAAGCAGAGGGTGTGTGAAACGACTTGGTATACTTAATACGCCGCCCCTTTCAAATTGGGCCACACGCTAGCCACTCTCACGAAGGGTTAAAAAGACAATATAGCCTCGGAAAATAACTCAGATAACTCTAGGTAGGCAAAATAGACCCCCATGACTAGCATTCCATGCGTCAAATTCCCACAACTAGAGTGCATCCTATCATTGGCTTAGAAGGTTTACATACTTCATCATCTTTATTATACCACAGATTTGAAGAGAAAGACACGACGGACAGACGCAGGAAAACTGATTAGTTAGCTAGAGTGAGAGTATTTGTCCAAGAGAAACCGAGAGCCCTTTTACTGCCACGACATTTTCCCTTCCTCGAACTCTATGCGCCTCCCCCCTCCCCGACGAAGGATCATTTACCGTGAACACCACCAGCTTGAAATTTAAGAAAACGAACTGAATGCCTAACACTGCGCTACGTCGTATACATATAAAGTTTTCACTTAAAAATCCCATTTACTCTATAATTTTTTGTTTATTTAACAATCCCTTCGGACAATTTAAGTAAAAGGCTTCATGCTCCCTTCAAATGTTTAACATATTTAGCTAAAATTTATATAAATCAAATCAGAGAATATGCCAAAATATTTATAATACTAAAAAAATATTGATGCATCAATAACCATTTAATCGTACAAGAACATAATTTTTCTTCCAAACAAACGATGTTTCCGACTATAAATTATATCGGAATTGAACACCGTCTTCCACAACTGCCGCATGATTTACAGCTTTGATAAAGTGAAAGAGACGATAAAAAATCAGAACTTTACTTTGTACTATATAAATCATTCTCATTTTTAACGCCCTTCAAGCTCATATCGGCACTTAAACCTTTTAGGCTCTCAATTCAATTATTTCCGTCAAAGTGCATATAAATACAAATTTAATGCATAAAAAATTTTCAAGTGTGTTGCTTCTACCTATAAGACGTGAAAGCTATGAAAAATATATTAGATAAACGAAGTTATAAAAACACATTTTTTTTCATATTGTTATGAATTTACACCCTTAACTATTTACTGCATATTTATTTAAACCGGCATCTTAAGTGTCTAAAATATTTTTTTCCTTTTTCTTTTAAAATGCACTTATGTTACACATGGAAATGTTAGAATCATATTTTTAATTCAGATGAATGTGCAAACTTTCCTCCCCCATGAACACGGCATGGTATGACTTAGGAATTTGAATAAGAGGAAGAAATCAATGCGTTTTGTCCTCTGACTATGCACGTAACCAGTATTATGTTTTAAAAATAAGCCAGATTCATGCCATGCTCTCCTATTATGATAGCGCTGGCTGTTGAAAGTTTTACTGGCTTACCTCCAATCAAGAAAACAAAAGTGGTCCAGTTTCCTTTCGAAGTACTTATAGTGTTTTTGAGCGTGTTTTATAATTAAATAAGTAATTCCATGATCAGAAGGTAAATATCCATCTTTATTCGCCGCTCACTTCGTTCCACTTATCTACAAAACTGTTGCCAGATACTCTAAAGTCAATCGGTATATAAAATATATTTCAGATCTGTTGCCAGATACTACAGAGTATCCCCCTAGTGACAGAGGATAATACAATGGAACGACACAAAAATACAACATGTGCTTTAAAAATGCACAACCGTAAATGAAAATGAAAAGACAAGAGAGAAAAAAAATTAAGTTATGTAAGTAGTCAGTTTTTTTTGGGAAATGTACATGTGTCTTCCTGATCTTGTGACATATGTTGGAGGTTCGTCGTTTTTGGATATATGAACATCAGTACTTTTTATGCTTTTGATCACTGGAGGTGGAGAATACACAGTTTCCGGGAGAAGATGTGCCGGTTTTACACGGTCCAGGGAAACTGTAGTTTTTCGACCATTAATGCCAACGGTGATTGTTTTATCTGTTCTGCACAACACTTTATGAGGACCAGTATAAGGTTGACGTAATGGCGGCTGCACACGATCTACTCTTAAGAAGATATGAGATGAAGATTTCAGTGAAGGATGGATGTAGAATCGATCGGTGCAGTGAGCGGATGTTGCAACAGGATTTAGCTGTTGCATTCTATGACGAAGATCAGTTATGAATTCAATATCACAAGGAGGAATGTCTGATACATCGATCATGTCACAAGGAAGACGTAGGGTTGTACCGTACACAAGTTCTGAACAAGAAGATTACAAATCTTCTTTCACGGCTGTTCGGATGCCTAGAAGGATTATTGGGATTAACTCTGACCATTTATCATTTTCATGAGCTTTAATTGCCTATTTTAAATGTCGATGAAAACGTTCGACAATTCCGTTTGAAATCGGATAGTAGGGAGTTGTTTTGATCTTTTGAGTTCCCAGCATGCGAGTAAATTCAACAAACATTGATGAACGCAACTGGGATCCTTGATCAGAAGTTATTACAGATGGGCATCCAAAGCGAGAGATCCATGTATAGAAAATTGCACGGCATATAGTTTTTGCTCGCATATCTGGGATAGGTATTGCTTCTGGCCATCTGGAAAAACGGTCAATTATCGTGAGAAGATAAATTTGACCTTCAGAGGGTGGCAAGGGACCTACAATATCGATGTGGATGTGTGTGAATCGGGCATCGGGAAGAGAGAATGTGCTTAGAGGCGTTTTAGTGTGCCTCTGGATTTTCGATCTCTGACATGATTCACAAAACCGGACCCATTGTTTTATTTGGTATTTCATTCCTGGCCATACGTATCTAGCACTAATAAGTTTGGTTGAAGCTGCTATCCCAGAGAGAGAGAGAGAGAGGATGCGCAAGATTATGTAGATGATCAAATATGAGTTTTCGAAAGGAAGTAGGAACAAAAGGACGTGGATCTCCAATTGAGGTATCGCAAAGCAAATTGCAGTTAGAAGTCTGGCAGGGTTTGAGTTCTAATTGTAGAGAGGATGCATCATTGTGGAGGAATTTTTGAATATCTGAATCATCCTTCTGTGCTCTTGCAAATTCTTTAAAATTTAAAATTGGAGATTTAGTAATAGAATCAACTTCGATTCTAGAAAATGCATCAGGTGGAGAATGGAATCAGGTGGAGAGTGCATCAGGAAGTGAATGTGGGTGGAGTATTGGGATATGAAATCGAGATGACGTAATTGCCTAGGTGAACATTTATCTGGATTTTGCTTGAAGGCATAAATTAATGGTTTTTGATCAGTATAAATTGGAATTCCCTGCCTTCTAACATGTGTTTAAATTTTTTTATTGCCGAATAAATCGAGAATAGTTCTCTATCATAAGTTGACCATTTTCGTTGGCTTTTGTCAAGTTTCATGCAGAAATAGGCTATTGGTTCAAATTGCCCCTGAGATAATTGAGATAAGGTGCCTCCTATAGCAACATCTGAGGCGTCTACCCATAGGCTCAATTGAGCCCCTGGAATGGGATGTCTCAAAAGAGTAGCTTCGGCAATCGCGTTTTTCGCGGCAATAAAAGCTTGTTCTGCGTTTTCATTCCATTTGAGTTGTTCAGATGACTTGCAAACACTGGAACGAGATTTCTTTTGTTAGTATGCCCTTCCAAAAATTGTACTATGGGAGCAAGTATATGTGAGGCTTTAGGTATGAAACATCTATAAAAGTTAAACATTCCCAAAAATCTACGCAACTGAGTTGAAGTATCTGGTTTAGGAAAGTCTAGTATACATTTGACTTTATCAGGTAGAGGCTTAATTCCATTTTCTGACAGATTGAAACCTAAAAAATCTATTGTCAATGTACCAAATATGCATTTCGAAATATTTATGCATAGGCCGTATTCATCTAATCTTGCAAATAATAAATAAATAATTAAATGTTCGAAATGCTGTTCAGGGTTTTTAGAAGCAATCAGAATATCATCGACAAAGGCGTAAACACCTGGTAAACCACGAGTAACTTCATCTATAAAACGTTGAAAAGTCGCAGATGCGTTACACAGTCCGAATTGCATTCTTGTACTCTCGAACAAACCAAAAGGAGTACATATTGCCGTTTTGTGGATATCTTCTGGGTGAATGGGAATTTGATGATAGGCTTTTATTAGATCGATTCGACTGAAAATTTTTGATCCATGTAATTCGGCAGTAAAATCAGCGATACAAGGAATGGGGTATTTATCTTTTAATGTTTGAGAATTTAAAGCTCTATAATCCCCAACAGGCCTCCAATCTAATGTACCTTTCTTGGGAACCATGTGGAGTGGGGAAGCATAATTGCTTTTCGAAGGTCGTAAATGCCCCAGGTGCATCATGTTTTGGAATTCTGATTTCGCTATTTTAAGGCGATCTGGAGCTAGCCTTCGAGGTTTTGCCACCACAGGAGGACCTTTTGTTACAATATGGTGAACAGTAGTATGTTTTACCGGTTGATTTGGATTAGGCAATTTAGTAATAAAAGGAAATTCTTTTAACAATTTATGATAAATCGTATCTTCAGAAATAGAAATCTGAACCGAATGGAGATCAGCATACTTTAAATGGCCTACTGATTGTAATTTTGTTTTTGTATCTCTAAGGCATTTGTTGCGGAGATCTGGTACCAATTCAAAATAATGGAGGAAATCCGCTGCAAGAATAGGTATACTTACGTCGGCAATCAGAAAAGTCCATAAAAAGTCTCTTCTTAAATTGAAATTCAAAGATAATGTTTTCTGTCCATATACATTAATAGTAGAAGAATTTGCAGCGAAAAGGGTTTGTTGCGAAGAGTTTCTTTTTTTATAGGTATTAGCAGGGATTAAAGACGCATCAGAACCGGTGTCGACCAGAAAGGAGATATTTGATATCCGGTCTCGAATGAACAGGCGACGTGATGTCTGCAGCAAAGAACATGTCGCGTCTATTCTTCGCCGTTTTCGTTTCCCTGAAAATTACAAGGCGAAACGCATTTTTCAGGTTTGCAGTTTTTTCCGAAACGACGATGATACCAGCAAACAGACGAATTTCGATTTTGACTATTCCCTCTCGATCTTTGGTTACTTCTGTTTCTGAGAAAAGGAGCACGACTACGAGAAAACTCGAGCTTATCAATTCGTGCATTCAATTTTTCTATTTCGCAAAGTAGTTTTTTGTCCATGGAATTCGAATTGTTCTTATTTACAGCATGAATTTCCATAGGAACAGGTGTAACTTCTAAAATCCTATCTGAAATTTCAGCTGCTTTATCTAATGTTAGGTCTGTAACAGCTGCTAAGATAATTTGTACTGATGTCGGCAAACGCTGTAGAAACAATTCTAACATAAATGTTTCTGGGACCTTCAAAGTTTCTGCACGACGTTTCATATTTCTTAAAAACTCAGAAGGTTTTCTAGTATCTAACTCTTCACTCGATAGAAGCTGACGAATCTCCTGTTGTGAAGATTCACCTGACCTATTTATAAGTTCCGTTTTCAAATGAGTATAAGGATCTGTGGCATCAGGATTCATCAAAATATCGCGAACAAGCGACGCAACCTCTGGAGGTAAATGGGAAACAACATAGTTAAATTTAGTCACAGATTCTGTAATAGGTTTTGGAACAGCTAATTTAAACATGCTTTCGCACATAATAAACCATAGAGCAGGATCCGATTAGACAGGTAGACAGGTATTTGAACTGCACCTACCTCAGACATTGTGCAAGAAATCCTTTAAATTCAGGAGAGCAGACAGACAGTGTGACGAATTCACAAAAAGAATAAATCCGAAAACGAAACCATATCCAGAAACGGAAACGTTTAGATGCGTACGAATTCTTCACGAACGACAGTCCAAATGTGCATCATTATAGTCGAAAATATCACGTACGACAGGTCACCACTGTAGTGTTTTTGAGCGTGTTTTATAATTAAATAAGTAATTCCATGATCAGAAGGTAAATATCCATCTTTATTCGCCGCTCACTTCGTTCCACTTATTTACAAAACTGTTGCCAGATACTCTAAAGTCAATCGGTATATAAAATATATTTCAGATTTTTTGCCAGATACTACATACTCCAAAAATGCAACTTAATCTTGTATAGGGGAAACTATATCAGACTTCAACCGTAGGTGCTTCAAGATTGTTTCGACCAACAGAAGATGTAACTCTTCCCCTTTATCTTTAATCTTTCACTCACGGAATTGACTAAATTCGACGTGTCCAAGTTGGAAAGGAGCTACCAGGAATGTGGGATTCCTTGTATTGTATTAAATTTCTTTTGTATAGAAATTAGTCAAATTGCAAATTATGTGTCAGATAAGTTATGTATGGAATGTATAGTAACACACAACATAAACTGTTTTCAGTCTTTCCTATTGTTCTCCCCATTTGGGTAGTCCTCACGCTGATCCGGATAACTGAAAGCAGCAGCAGCCTCTCACTCCTGTACCCGGCTGTCAACTAGTGGATCCTGTACCTGTTTAATAGGTGGGGCTGGGAGAAAAGAAGAAAAACTGTGTGTAAAGCTTTGTCCCAGTGTCCTGCACCTAGGTTTCAGAGAGATAGGTTTGGGTAATTGAAGGCAGGCAAGTCATCACAAATTCCTTCTTCGGCATCTGAACCTAAGTTCAGAATTGCGAGAACAAGTTTAAAATGTCCAATTATCCGCCAAAACAAGAAGGTTATCTATCTAAATCCTCCTCTCTTTTAACCACATAAAATATAATTTTCTACTCAAACTCATATATATATATATATATATATATATATATATATATATATATAT